>JACEVL010000909.1:230000-663099 GCA_020284085.1 Aporrectodea caliginosa | reverse complement strand
TTGGGGGGGGGGGGGGGGAAAAGCCCCCCCCCGGGGGGGGGGAAAAAAAGGGGGGGGGGGGGGGGGGGGGAAAAGCCACCCCTCGGCGTGGGGAGGGGGCCCCCCCCCAAAAAAAAAGGGGGGGGGGGGGGAAAAAACCGGGGGGGGGCCCCCCCGGGGAAACCCCCCCCCGGGGGGGGGGAAAACCCCCCCCCCCGGGGGGGGGGGGAAAAAGGGGGGCCCCCCCGGGGGGGGGGGGGAACCCGGGCCCCCCCGGGGAAAGGGGGGGGGGGGGGCCCCCTTTTTTGGGGGGGGGGGGGGAAAAAGGCCCGGCCAAAAAAGGGGGGGGGGGGGGGGGGGGCCCCCCCCAAAAAACCGGGGGCCCTTGGGGGGGGGGGAAAAAAATTCCCCGGGGGGGGGGGAAAGGGGGAACCAAAACCCCGGGGGGGGGGCCCCCCCCGGGGGGGGGGGGGGGGCCCCCCCCGGGGAAAAGGGGGGGGGGGGCCCCCCCCGGGGGGGGGGAGGGGGGGAAGGCCCAAAGGGGGGGGGGGGGCCCAATTTTTTTAAAAAAAGGAAAAATTTTAAAAAGGAAAAAACCCCCGGAAGAAATTTTTTTTTGTGTTTTTTTTATTTTTTTTTTAAAAATTTTTTTTTTTTTTTTTTTTTTTTCCTTTTTTTTTTTGTTGTTTTCCCCCCTTTTTTTTTTTTTTTTTTTTTTTAAAAAAATTTTAAAAAAAAAAAACCAAAAAAAATTAAAAAGGAAAACAAAAAATTTTAAAAAAAAAAAAAAAACCCCCAAAAATTTTAAAAAAATTTTTTTGGGGGGCCCCCCAAAAAAAATTTTAAAAAAAAAATTTAAAATTTTTTTTTTAATTAAAAACTAATTTTTTTTTTTTTTTTTAAAAAAAATTTTTTTTGGAAAAAAATTTTTTTTTTTTAAAAAATTTTTTTAAAATTTTTTTCCCCTTTTTCCTTTTTTCCCCCCCCAAAAAAAAATTTCCCCAAAATTTTTTCCCCCAAACCCTTTTAAAGGGGAAAAAAAAATTTTTTTTTTTTTTTTTAAAAGGGGTTTTTTTTTTTTTTTTTTTTTTTTAATTTTTTTTAAAATTTTTAATTTTCCCCCTTTTGTTTTTTTTTAAAAAAAAAAAAATTTTCCCTTTTTCAAAATTGGCCACAGGCCGAAGACCGAAGGGAGCAAAGGCCATGGAGAGCATAAACTGAAGTACAATAGACCTTAAGATCGTGGCAGAGAGAGGACAGGATCGAGAATTAATCCAAGATCACGTGTCATTAGCATATTGGTGGAAGAGGACATTGAGTGGACCAAGAACCCTAGCTATAGATCCGAGGTATACAAAATAAACAGAAGAGGAACACAGACAGAGCCCTGAGGTAAGCCATAAGTGACGTGGACTCAGAGAGAGCGGGTAGGACCGAAAATTACGGAAACAGTGTGCGAACCGTGAGGAATAAATGCAACCAAAGAAGAGCAGAGTCAACAATCCCAGACGACCTATAGACAGCAGGTCTAAGAGGATGGTATGATCAACAGTGTCAAAAGCGGCACTAATGTCATAAAGGGAGAGTAGAATCATATGGCTACGGTCCACATCATGAAATATATCTGCTAGAAGACTCACCATATGAGATTCCGTCGAGTGGAATTTCCTAAATCCAGACTGAAGTGGAGGCATTAGAGACTGAATATCAAGGTAGTGGACCAGTTCAACAGAGAAACATTTCTCACATGGGGGTGGAACAGTCTGCAGTAGTTCCTGACTGTGTCCGAACTTCGAAAACAATGTTTAAGAAGGAGTAGGCAATGTAGCTTTTATACTTCGACATTTCGCAATTATTCAAAATGGAATGTTCCTAGAGCTCAATTTATCAAATAAAGTCCGCATTCAGCTGAAATGACAACAGAATCAATGAAAAATTGCAAAAAATACTATACTAAAACTGTAAACAAATTTAAAACAAATGTGTTCTGTTAACAATCCCGCATCACAATGTACCTTTAGAACGGCGGTTCAGAGCTGAATCGAATGACATACTATGAATTGAAATATCTCGAAGGATAAAAAGTTATTAGTGTTTAACTGTTTTCAGACTTCGCGACATGTCGCGAACCAGAGGAAATGGTAAAAAGTTAATAACTTCTACAAATATGGGCATATTTTGAAAATTAATATATCGTTTTATTCAGTTTTGAAAGCTCTATCCAACGGTATATTGAATGAAAATTAATTAGTTTTCAATTAAAAAATATTACAAGGAAACCTGCAATTTTCTCGAAAAAAATGCTATTTTTCGTAACTTTGGCCCTCTGGTGGGGGCGGAAGACATTAATATTTTTAAAAACTTTTTCTACATTTTTTGACCCCATACCATTAGGCAACTTTTGGTTGCTATTACTTTTGGAAATTCTAATTTTCGGTTTTTTCACTCCACCCTACTGTACAGTACTTATTAGGATGAAAGGCGACCTTGTTCAGTTGAACGCTCAATTCAATTGTTCAGTTACACTCAGTTTAACCCGAAGACACCAGAAGAACTGAGAGTTCTGTTTGATTTGTAGGACTGATTTCTACTGTTTTGTTTGTCTTGAGTCACAATGTATCGTTCACCTGCTGTGTCTCCGCCGACCTTAGATGAGCTGCAGTCGTTGGCAGCAAGACATCACCTACACATCAACAACGATGACATGGAACAAATCAGAGGTAATGGATGATGGTATCAACACTCAACACCAAGGCTACATTTATACGAAGTCTTAATCTGTAAAATAAAATATGCACTTGACTTAAATGGAACATAATTGTAGTCCTCTTCTTGACCATCTCGTCGTGTTTAAAGTTGACTTCCTTAAAGGACATGTCTGCAACATTATTCTAAAGAGATGTCTTTGAATGTCTGTTGACATTCTCAAACATTTGCCTGGAGGATTCTTAATGACCTTTCGATATTCAGTAGGCCTATTATCAGCCGCAGGATAAAATTAATTTTAAATAACTGTTCAGAAGAACTTATTACAATGTAGGCCTATGCGCGGAAATAGTAAAATTTAGTAAAAGTTTCTTTAGCTTAAAAGTGATCATTTCACATGCAGGATGAGGTAATGTAATTTTTCAGTTAGCAGATGGATATCAACACGAGGTACTGTACATTGATTTATTGCAGTTTCATCATAGCAGACTTTTGCAATCGGGTTTGGCTAAAGTTCAGCTGAAGAACATAAACACTATTTTGTCAACCATATTGGTGCTAATGATTTCACTAAGACTAACCATTTACATGTAGTAGTACTACGAACCTGTCCAGGGCGTTTTTTATTCTAACTTGAGACTTGAATTTCAATACCGCATAATTATATGTTGTTGGCTTAATTCTTTTAACAGGCAAACTGAATCAGGTATTTGGACAGTACAACCGCTTGGAAGAGCTTCCAGAGCCTGGATTGCCTGTAAAATATCCCAGTTTGCCTGGATACAGGCCCAAGAAGGAAAACAACACTTTCAACGCATGGTAGGCATCTCATTTGGTCCTTTTATAGGCCTTTTTTCTACCTGAATTAATTTTAATATTTAGGTCTCAAATGATTCAGACATGATCGGCGTTTATTACTAACTAACTCTTCATATTGAAAAGCAACATAGATAACACGAACAAGTCACCTAGGCAAGAAGCACGATAGCTGTACATCGAAATAGGCAAAATAGAGCAATAACACAACAAACAAGAAAAGTAAGCATTAAACCAGATCCGATTAAATCACAAAGTAGTCAACTGTAGCATAATTATACAGAACCATGCCAGAAATGTCTGAAAACAAGACAGCCAGATAGGAAAGCTATAGACACGATTCGTGGTCAGAAGATAAGAAAACTGTGGCACTAACTTCCGATATATTTGGCTAGTTGTATTGCACTTGCCAGGGCTCGCATAACCAACACTCCAGGTGCAAGTGCTGGAAAACTGGCAGGAAAGACGATGGCTGTCAAGGACAACGTGGCACTGGCGGGAGTTCCCATGACGATTGGCTCCCAGTTCATGATGGGATGCGTGTCTGCTTATCATGCAACGGTCGCTACACGTGTTCTCGATGAAGGTAACTTAACATCGATAATAAACTGAAAATGGCAGCAACTGACAATTACGCACGGTAATCTGATGTATGATGCAATGTAAAGTAAGGCAGTAGCTAGGCATAGCCTATGTACTGTAATGTATTGTTCAGAGGTAGGACTACTTCTTACCTTACAGGCTTACACAGTGGTGAATCAGTCGTGCATTCAGTTTTCTGCGTAACGCGTGCAATATTAAGCCTCGTTTGAGGGCAAGGCGAGCACTGCTTAGCCTTATCATTCCATTACCGAATCAGCACATATACTGCGGTGTAATTTTTTACCAACGGTGGCCAGCATCGAGCCATCGACCCAATGTGTGTGTGCTAGGTTGGTAGACATGGATAGGCCTATGATTCGGTTGAGCGCTTCTGTGAGACTCTTAAGTGGCGCTATATAAATGTCTTGTTACATTACATTACATTATGCGATTTGCAGAAGGCTAAACTACTATTGAACAATTTTGAGCAACTTTCCTGTTTGTCAGTGACGACACTGACAAGGGTAGGTATCGCCACTAACCTTCTTGAGTGGCACTATATAAATTTTCGGTTATGATTACGATTTGTACAAATGGCAACTAGTGAGTGTGTTCTGGCAGTCCTGTTCGGTTAGGCGCCAACTGCTGGTAATCAGCCACAGCCATTTTATGGATGCGCGTTCAAAAAACTAAGAATCTTATCTCTACAAAATTTCAATAATAATTATTTGTGTCATATATTAATAGAGAACAGTTATCAAATGCGTGCAATCGCAGTAGCATACATATGGGCCTCCTGGTCATTAGAAATAACTTGAGAAGAAAGACTTTGTTTCTAGTGAAAGGACATTAGAAATTGAGTTTAGTCTTAATATCGTTAGGAACTGTGTTCCAGTTAGCTTTGCATGTGTTCAGGAGTTTTCATCAAGGGAAAAGCAGTCTGTGAAAACCTGTGTGTCAGCGGAAGTAGTTGTTCCTCTGTACCAAATCCTGTCCTCAATCCTTATGACAAAGAAAGAGTCTCTGGTGGATCCAGCAGCGGAAACGCCGTTCTCGTAAGCTGTCTTTATCTATTAACCCTTTAACAACTAGTGTGTACTAAAATGTATGGGAAACCATAGGCAGGTCGTCGTTAAATAATCTCAAAGCGCAGTATCTCTATAACAATTACTGTCCTTAAGTAGCCTCGTTTAACATTGACATTCTTGAAATCAAGGCTGATTTACTATTAAGCTTTGGAATGATCTTAGGCTCTTTCAAGTGTGGAATTGTTGAGCAAGTTCTTTTAAATGGCATCACTGTTAAGCCGACTATTCAAACGGCGTAATTCTTAACCTTGGTTACGCTGATGGAATAGTTGAGTATTCCGGTAACGATTTTTAAATGGCAATGCTTAACAAAATTAATAGGTTCTTTAAGCAGCCTTGTTAAACAATTTCACTTTTAGAAGATACGATTCACATATATAGAGTGGGTCAAAGTGTAAGATCTTTTAATCACAAGAATGTGTCTGTGGACACTTTTTCTCGAGGCTAGAAGACTTTGTAGGCCTATATGAATCAGTGGATCCTACCATACGTTCAAGAAACCTACTTCAAATTGCATTATTTTATGCAATAATTGTTTGAGCTTGATTTATATTTGTACCTACTTATCAACTTTCCTCTCTATCTTTTACTACTAATAAACAACTCAAATACTCACATACCTAGCTTCCTCTGTGCCCACCTACTACTGACCTACTCACTTACCTTCCTATCTCCCCTGCCTGCCTACCTACTTACTTACCTACCTGCTCACTTGCCCACTTTGATGTCTTCATGGTTTGATACTTTTGTGTTTCTCTGTATTTATGTTTTGCTGTTTTTATGTTGCAACTTCCTAAATGCCATGCCTGTGCTCAGTAGGCTATGTATGGTATGCCTAATAGATTGCAACTGGCGAGGTTGATCTGGGCATTGGTACTGACCAAGGAGGCTCTGTGCGACTTCCATCCTGTTGGTGTGGCATCGTTGGACTTAAACCGACCTACGGCCTGGTGCCATACACGGGGATCGTGCCTTTGGAAGGCAGCATGGATCATGTTGGACCGATGGCAAAAACAGTCAAGGACTGTGCTCTGCTCTTAGAGGTAACTCAATAGACAACCTAGGGGTGCAACGTATTTTGTATACATTTCCATCAAAATCTTATCATTTCAGATACCAAACTTTTAATTAAGTTTTACATTGCTCAGAAGTGGTCATGTTGACAATGCGTAGAGTGTTATAGGCTATTTAAAGAGAACCAAATTCTGTGATTGTTTATCCATTCATTGTTTATATAATGTCCATGTTGCTTCGATCTCTTCGTGTAGGTTATGGCCGGATATGATGGTGGTTTGGATCCTCGTCAGCCAGCGAACTTGGTTGTCCCTAAGTACTCTGATCTCGTGAGTTACGTTGAGCGCTGATCTGTTCTGGGCGTTGGTGTAGATAGTGGAATTGACACTAGTAGTTAAACGAATGATCTATTCTTTGACTAGCAGTTTTTACCCGGCGTTCGCCCGGGTTTTCCTCAGCGCCCGTGTATTTGAATTTAACGACATCTTCGTCAGCGCCCGTGAATTTGAATTTAACGATGTGCAAATTTTTCTGGCGAATTTACGCCCTGGCTTGAAATTGTTAAAGCAACTCTACGCAATATATACTCCTGCATAGCTAGATTTCAATGGCATTGAAACAGACTATGACCACATCGAAACTTAAAATGTGCAAATATCGAAATTTAAAGTAAATTTTGAGTTGAAATGAAGTTGGGTTGAATCTGTAGAAATTCAAATGAAAACGAATTTTAAGTCCGATACCTATAAATTCAGCCGTGGGCGTGACCACTTCTGATTTGAAATCAACGGTCATCGTGATTGGTTGCGAATCAGAGCGTTGACCTAGATGCTCCGCGTGACGTAAGATTGCATATTAATATAAGCCTTCGTGACGTGGACAAATGGCCATACTGTGGCCGGTATTGAAATAGTCTCGTCGAAAAAGTTGAAAATTTAAAATCGCAATGAAAATAGGCGTTGACCTAGACGCGGCGCAATAATGTTTTGTAAATTTTTTCAAATCGCTAAAGCGTTCCGTTTCGGGCCTTTAGCGGGAGGACAAACATACGGAAGGACAGGAAAAACAGACTTTCGCTTATAATATAGATTAGACTATTTTTAATATTAGAAAAGTAGCGAACTAATTTACTGAAATGCAGATGAAACAAGTAGGCCTAGGCCTACTTTAACCACAAAAACCAATTTGTTTTTAACTACATGCTTCTAACTATTTTCCGAGACGGTTGTTTTTCAAGTGCATGCTCCAACTGCTGTCCAACGTCTCCGAATCATTTTCTATCGCAATTGACATAATTTAAGTTATATTTCTGATTACAGATTAGTTCTTGTTGAATTAGCGCAGTGTTTTATTGTAAAAAATAAATTAACACTCAGTTACACCTGTTATCTATCAAATCAGTTCCAACGTTATGGCATGAGCAGAAGTACATTTTACCTCAACGAGTAGGCTATAATGCTGTCCGCGATCTATGTGTTCAAAGTTGACTGGAAAGATTGCGGGAATGACAATAGCTCTGATCAAAGAGGGATTTGAAGACTGTGAACCTGACGTTGCTGAAGTAGTGAAGAAGGCTGCAAGTACACTTGAATTCCTGGGTGCTGCTGTCGAGGAAATTTCCTTTCCACAACACGTCGATGGTACGTGTCAACGATTCTTTAACAAAAGCAGAAAATAAAGGCTATATTTAACAACATTATTTCACAATGCTATGTATGACATTATATTTTGAATTCAAGATTGATCTTACGGATTTTAATTATATGGTAGGCCTATATAGTCCGAAAACTATTCAGTGAAGAATAGGATCAATAATGAGGGAAAGAATAGAGTCTATTGTAGAAATTGCATGCTATAAGTTGTTCTTCATAATGGGCTGAATTGAACACCCACTATTGTATACAGTTATACTATTCAGAAATAGTTTCATTTTTATGAGCGGACATGTAGGCTTAACAGGGAAACAAGGTTCTCAGTACAAGCATAATTATGCTGCTGAATTTATCGAACTATTACATTCTAATCACTAAATTGTTTATTCAGTTGCAATTAGGCCTACTAATTTTATGATTCAATCTGTTGATGAACTGTAAGTATAATGACTGTTTCTATTTGGTGAAGTTTTAGTGCCTACTATCGCATTGATATATGAAGGAGCCTACGACACGTACATTAACGGAGGTCAGAGACTGATTTTACTAGTTGATTAACTAGGCTGCAACTGAAATTATTATTGTTATTTGATATTTCCTTCTATCCTCCTTCCTCGTCCTCCAAAGTACACTCATATCCAAAGTACATAATATCGATGGTGCTGAGCATGCAGTTGTGCGTGAAGGACTTCTCGAAGATCCTTTCTTTAATCTGCAACAGGAAAATTAAGTCTAGTGTTGTAAGTGGTTAAGAAAATATGAAACCCATTTAGAATCACTGGACGTGTTTAGTAGTCAGTGTTTTCTAGCTTCTTCTTAAAAACTATAGTATCCACCGAGACCTTCATCCAACTCATTCCATAAACTACTTGTTCTCAACTCTTGCGCCGGATGGGCAACGTCCTGAGGATGGCCATATAGAACAGTGTTCGTTCTTTTCCGAGCTACGGTCTTTCTCTTTTGATTGCCTTCTAGGCTTACTCTTCCTCTCTACCGGATCTAAACGTCGACTTACCCATTCTACGTCTAGTAATTCTCGAGTTGTCGCGATTAGCCTATTATGAAACACCAAACGTTCTCTTATTTCCGGGAACAAGGAATACTTATGACCAATCACTGCGTGAATTTACCCAAGGCATCTTTCTATTGGGCAAAAAAGGCGTCTTCCCACCTTCACGTATCTCTCGCTCCATATCCGTGTGTGGCATATCGGCTTCACAAGATGGCGGTACGGGTCTCTACGGCACTCTGATAGTGAAGGTACTCTCTCTATAACCTTCGCTGGCAACACATATAGGCTAGTCCTTCGTTCCGTCCTACGCACAAGGGGAACCAACCTCGCACTTCAGTCAGTTCTCAGAGCGGTGTGTTGTGAAAAGCATACCTGGGTACCCGGCTACCTGGATATCCGACTAACCGAACTTTCAAATACCGGTTACTCGCTTGGTCTGATTTAATCTCCCTTTAAGTTAACCTGGCACTATCGTTCTCTTCACCTTTGTAACTCTGACTCGCTGTAGCTTCTAGTAATAATTTTTCTAAACGCCCCTATAAACGGTGTGTCGAAAGGCCAAAGCGTGACCAGTTGTGGTCTGCATCTAACTGGAACTGGGAATCTGTAATTGAAATTATTTGTTTTAAATAATTTCATCTCTATGATTGTCCTATTTAGGTCTAACTCCGCTCAACTGCAAAGGGTACAAGGACACTCTTACCCACGACTTCCTCTTCAACGCGGCCAAGTCAAGGGCCGACTCACTTCCCATCAAAATGAAGCACATCGTTCTTGCAGGAGCATTCATTCGGGTACATTGTCTTACTTACTTACTGTATTCGTAAGTGAACTCAACCAGTTTAGAGGCACCATATGGTGAGAAATAGTGGTGTGTTTAGGAATCGTTTCATTTATTCATATCGAACATTTATTTAGCGCCTCTTCAAGAAAACTACTCAGAGGCGCTCCCGAGTGGTAGGAGAGAAGGTGGCTAAGGTTAGAGATCATTTCAATACTTGTATCTCTTGTGTTTGCTTCTGGTGTTAGGAGAAGTATGGCTGTCATTTTTACGCCAAAGCTATGAACATCATACGCGACTTCGTTGAAGAATACGACAAACTGTTCGAAAAGTATGATGTACTGATTATGCCGACGATCAAGTACAAACCTCCGAAGCACCCAGAAGCAGGCTTATCAAATCCAGGTAATATACATGTATAAATATACAATAGTTAATCCAGATAATATATATATATACAATAGTTAATTTTGTCTATTTGGCTCTGGCCTTTTTAAATTCCGTAGGCGTCCACAAGAATGTGGAAAAACATGCAATCGATGTTGATTAAATAATAGACATAATTATATATGGTAGTATAACACACCTAACATTTATCGGATAACATAAAATCAGCTAAATAGCATAATATCAAAGTGCAGTTGTATTGTACGGTGTACATGGTATTGTACATAGCCACTCGAGAGCATAGTCGGTAATGCCATCAGGTGCCTGAGGACCAGGCCATTCTCATCCATGTCCTCTAAGCTGACACACTGGACCCCCGGTGCCAAGAAAAAAACAATGGGCAACTGTGAATAACAGAATGGGTTAACTATCCTTAATTTTAGCTGTGTTTAGAAGACCTCTTTGTTACCTCTTCTTACATGCGCACAAACCGAGTAAATTATTTTCAACGTCACTAAGATGGGTTTCACGTTGGATCATTATTGTCGTGACTCGTGCGTCTGCATGTTTCCTACGCCTTCAGGGTTGGAATCCCTGTGTGTCGTGACTCGTGAATTATGTTGCTAAGCAGTGTAACCTGAAAGGAAAGTATTGTCCTGTTATTGGATTGTATTGGTCATATGCGCGCTGCAGTTATTCAACGTCGAGTACAAAACCTTTGAAAACGTAATCGTTGAAAGAGACGTCTATAATGTCTACTAAACGACTGAATGCATTACCAAACTTTACGTCTACATACACATTTCTAATGCATACACAGTCTAATGACTCCTATAGCGCTGTTATCATATTGCATAAAACATCAAGCGATGGTCGTTAAACCTTAATTAACACGTTGACCGCCGAGTACGAGATAACTCGTACATTAATTTACGACCTACGGCGCCGAGTACGAGATAACTCGTACTATAATTATAGGTATATATAGACATATATATATGTATACATACATCTGTATATACATACAAATACATATACCTACATATATATACATATATATACATATATACATACACACATATACATACATACATATATTTACATATATATATATATATATATATAAATACCTATATATACAAATATCCATATATATATGAAAACATATATGCATAATATACATGTGCATATATATGATATATATACATATATATTGTACATATATATATACACATACATATATATATATACTTACACATAAGCATACACATATATACGCATACATACATATATCTATATATATATACATGTACTTGTACATATACATATATATACATACACATGTAGATATATATATATATATATATTACCATACATATATATATGTAGTATATGCATACATTTTACATATATATAAATATATATACTATATATATATACATGTACACGTATATACATACATATATATATAGATGCATGCATATATATATACGTATATATATATATACATGCATATATACATACATATACTTAAATATATACACATTTATATGTATGCATGTATTTACATATACTTTGCATATATATGCATATATACATAAGTATATACATACACATGTATACATACATTCATATATATAAATACCTATATTCAAATATCCATATATATGGAAACATATATAGGCCTACATGTACATATATATGTACATATATGCAAATATATGTATACGTATAGCATTTTTTACTTTCTCCCACTTTTCCGTGGCGTGGAGAGAAAAAATGTAGCGGCGGTCAATGTGTTAAAGGCCTACTGAGTATGGATCTTGAAGGGACGCTATAAATTCTGACTGACTGATTGAAATGTTTGACTATCCATATTTGGACTTCGTATTACTTCAACGTATTCGGGACTTTGCATGGTTTACATTCTTCTGTGTTGTATGTTGTAAGAATTTCTCGACAGTCACGTGAAAATGGCGGCCAACACCCTGCCGTACAATTCCACTGGTCATCCGGCTATCAGCATCAACGCTGGATTCTCGGAGGGTCTTCCAGTTGGAATGATGATCGTTGGTAAACACTTCGACGATGCAACTGTGCTGAACGTGGCATATGCATTCGAGACACAAAGATATGCCAAGGAATTGTAATAGCCTATTATAGTCACTCAGTGGTGTGTACGGAGCTGAAATGCCGCCTGAGGAGAGGTTCCAAAATGTCTGTCATGGCTACGTAATTTTTTATTTGCTATTTTCTCTAAGATGCTGTAATTTGCTTGACGATCGTGAATCATATTAGGTCCACATATGCAATTTTGCCTTTCTGCATTTATCACTTTTCACTGTAAAATATCGGAGCTTAGCTGCAACACCATCTACTTTTGTTTTTTTCGCAATTTCTTTGCGCTTCATATATTCAGTGGCTGAGTAAGAGGCTGACATCATTACTATTCGCCAGATGGCTACGCTGTTATATGTTGTTTCCGTTTGTATAATAATCCGTTAAGTGTTCTTCTGCCACTCGCAAGATGGATTATACTCTCTTTCCTTGCGATCTTCCTACTTCTTGCATTTCTTTCGTTCTTCCTTGTTTCCCTATTTCCTTTCTTTCTATCTCTCTTCCACTTCTTTTGTTCTTTCCCCGCACTTCTTCCTTCCTTCCTTCATTTCTACCTTCCTTCATTTCTTCCTTAGTTTCTTCCTTCCTTTATTCTCTCCTTCCTTCCTGTCTTCCTTCCTTCTTTCTTTCCTTAGTTTCTTTCTTTCTTCTTTCCTTCTTTCCTTAATTTCTTCCTTCAATACTATCGATGCTGTCTCGGCATCCGCCGCATCCCCTCTCCCAAGCATCAGGCCGCTGTATGACGACCTTAAGGAACAGCGTTTTCGTTGACCTCCCCTATAGGCTAGGCTATTCGTTCCAGCAACTTCGACTAAATTGATCGGGCCTTTCGGGTGACTGATCATCGTGCCTAGCCTTCCTGCATCTATTCAAGTTTTAAAAAGCTTAAACTTTACTTACTAGGGCCTATGTAGCTGTAGCCCTTTAGCATTTGCGCTGACGCCTGACAGTTGACATTGTAAAGCACCATGGGCTAGCAGTAGCTTGCTACTGACGACGCTATATAAATTGCCGTAATTACGATTAGAGGCATCGCACATCAGTGACATCACTCCGTCCATCCCATGGGGGTCCACCACAGTGCAGTGTTACATGCTTAATTATTATTTGAACCCTTGAACTTGCAACATCTTAAGTAATGCTTAGAATATTTAGAGCCTTATAGGCCTATAATAGGTGTTAATTGGATCATTGATTTCCTTGATTAATTTCTTGCCTGACGTATGTCAATTTCAACGCATTATCTTTGTAATAACAGCAACGGACCCAGGACCCAGTTGGTTATTAAGGGTATTTTTTTTATAAGGCACAGGTACCAGAGAAAGATCACAACATTCTTTCCTTTCTCTCTCCCTGCCTTATTCCTTCCTTCCTTGCTTCCTTCCTTGCTTCCTTCCTTGCTTCCTTCCTTTCTTTCTTTCTTTCTTTCTTCCTTTCTTTCTTTCTTTCTTGCTTCCTTCCTTCCTTCCCTTCCTTCCTTCCTTCCTTCCTTCCTTCCTTCCTTCCTTCCTTCCTTCCTTCCTTCCTTCCTTCCTTCCTTCCTTCCTTCCTTCCTTCCTTCCTTCCTTCCAGCCTTCCTTCCTTCCTTTCAGCCTGCCTTTCTTTCTTTCAGCCTTCCTTCTTTCATTAGCTAGCATGTACGATTTATTCCCCACCCTCCTTTTCTCCCTTCTACCTACATTCCTACCGTCATCTGCCACCCCTCTTCTCTTCGTGTTAGTTTCCTATTGCAATTTACTTTAGTTCAATATACATGTTAACTGTCGTCAAAAATGTGGATTTGACTGTGTTGATAACCCTCTATGATTGCGGCTGTCTCCATTGCGCTTCAGCCGAATCAACCTTTCAAACACAAACCCCTCTGACATCTCTGACAACCAGCTCTACTCCAAAGGCATGTCTGTTGGTCGATGTTTCTCTGTCCTTTCCTCCTTGTCCGCCAGTCTCTTCCTTCTTGTTTGGCTCCCTGTCTTATTTCCTGTCTGTGTAAGTCTGTATTTTTGCACATATGTCTGCTCATCCTCCAACTTTACAGCGTATAGTTCTACCTCTGTATGCTTTTGACACCCTTCAGTACGCGACACCGAAACGAAAACCCCAAAAGGGGTGTCGATTGCTTGAAGGGCCAACCGACGGACCAGCCATGCAGCCGGATAACTACGACCCTTTGACGGCCGCCATCTCATCTCGTCTGCAGAGCGCTGGGCCGTGACGAGGGTCGACCTACGCGTCTTATTAAAATCCGATCATCTCACACCTGTGGCCATTATTCATCGTCGTATCGGTCTGTCGTCTTTGTAGACGTGAGACTAATTGCTCGCATAAAATCCAGATGGATCTACGGCCGACCGTTTCCTTGCCTTATTTGTATTCCGATCATATACGTGAAATAAGAGCGGGCGGGCGCGGGAGAGCAGTCTCCAATGACCGGGCGACAAGCGAGCCGCTCGAGTCATGTCTGCTTATACAGTTTCAGGGCGATTCCAGGTTCGATCACCATAAGACATGTTCAATAAGCGATGCTACACTGATCCCTAGGCAACACACCTGAGACCAGGTTGTTAATTTATTTCCAGGTGTTTATTGGACGTAATTTCGACGGCAGTGAATTGGCGATGTAAAGATCGGCTCCGGGCTAAAATATTCTATACCACGTATGCATGTGTGTGTTTGCATGTGTATGTAGTATGTATGTATGTATGTATGTATGTATGTATGTATGTATGTATGTATGTATGTATGTATGTATGTATGTATGTGTGTGTATGTATGTGTATGTATGTATGTATGTGTGTATGTATGTATGTATGTATGTATGTATGTATGTATGTATGATGTATGTATGTATGTATGTATGTATGTATGTATGTATGTATGTATGTATGTATGTATGTATGTATGTATGTATGTATGTATGTATGTATGTATGTATGTATATATGTATGTATGTATGTATGTATGTATGTTTATAATGTATATGTATCTATGTATGTATGTATGTTTATATATGTATCTATGTATGTATGTATGTATTATATATGTATCTATGTATGTATGTATGTTTATATATGTATCTATGTATATATTTGCCTGTGTGCCTGTTGGGTACCCCCACCCCTGGAATTCATATATGAACATTTCTGGTGCCCATCAGGCCATGACGATGTGGCCCAGTTTTCATGTTGTGTCCTTTCTGCACGTGTTTGTGGACGCGTATAATATTTATCTCTGTGTGTTCAACTATTTAGTATAGCGTTCTTTGGAAACCTGTCGAAAAGTGGATTGCAATTATTTTGTTACCATGGTGATCACGGTGACATAACCATGGCAACTAGACCTCTAATGATTCAGATTTTGGATACATAGATGGTAATCATGTCAATTTATGTTATTATCTTATTACGCGCGGGGCACATGTCATTGGGTCATTTGGGTGGTGTCAAGTGATAAATGGTGCGGAAAGTGGGCGTGACCCAGGGGTGACCCAGGGGTGACTCGAATCAAGTGAGGCGAAAGTGGTGGAAGCCAGTCATCCATGATAACTTCATTGAGGCGTAAATATTTTTGATAGATAGCCACCGAATTGTGGTAGATGAGGTCAACGCCGGCTGTTATGCTTGCTGGTCCCACATCCGGTCACCAATTAGTGGCACGGTGGCAGACTCGTTAGAGCGGTTGACCTGTAACGCGGAGACTACGGGTTCGATCCTCGTCCGGAGTGGTTACTGTGTAGGGATCTTGAGCAAGTCCTTCGCGCACAATTACTCTGCAGTATAATTGCATCTGCGCCATCGAGGCGTGTGCACTTCAGAGCTTTGGGCCACCTTGGGGAAAAAGGACGATATCAAATGCAGTTGTAGGCTATTGTACTGTATTGTATATTGTATTGTAATCACTAGTAAAACAAGCGGTTGCCCGCTGTTGGTTCAACAAACGTGTAGGCCTATGGGACAGTGAAATAAAAACTGTGTATATATATATATACAGGGTGTCCAATAAGTTCGTGAACGATTTTGCTAGTTTGTTAAAAATAAACTACACAACAAAAATCAATAATTATTGTACCATTTAGTAGGCAATAGTGTTGCCTTTGCTGGCTATAACAGCTTTCATTCGTCTGGGCAAAGATTCGATGAGGTTGTGCAAAGTTTCAAGCGATTCGATATCGCTTCCATGCTTTTCGCAAACGACGTTTTAGCTGAGCAGGAGTTTTTGGTTCAGGATCTTTGTAAACACTGCTTGACAGTAGGCCCTATACTCCAGAGAGTTTCAATCGGTGAGAGATCAGGAGAGTTTGGAGGCCAGTTTTCAATGTAGTTAGGAATATTTTCGTTCAGCCATGCTCGCGAAACAGCAGATGCTGGAAAACGCTAACGGCGTTGTCAGTGAATAGTCGTCGTTTCGAGATCGTTCCAGAAGTGTCCAGTCTGTCGTAAACTGGTTTCAATTCCTTCTTTAAATGTTATTGATATAATACTCCGTGTTAATTGATGTATGCCGAGGTACAAAATGTAGTCGCGTTAATCCTGAGGCTGTCATACCTCCCCACACAAGAACAGCCGGACTAAACTTGACCTGCGAGGCGACAGGAACATTTTCTTCTTGCGAACCCCAAACGGTGTCATTGCGTGAGTTTGGAACATAGAACACTTGATACGGCGATTCGTCACTAAACAAAACATTAGACCAGTCTTCGAATTTCCAATGTCTATGCTGCCGCTCGAATAACAACCGTTTTTTCTTCTGAGCGTCTGTTAGCAATGGCGTCTTTCTGCGTTTCCAACTTCTCCACTTTAACTCCACTTTCATGTAATTTCTGATTGTTTCTTTGTTGCCCTTCAGTCCACCTGCCTTGAGAGATTTTTCTATCTGTCTCAATCCAAATCCTCGTCTGTATTTCGCCTTTTTGATTATTTTAATAGCAGCCTGTGTCAAAATCTTTGGTCGACCGCATCGTGCATGATCGCCTAACTCGCCTTGCTTGCTTCTTTCAACCCATTTTGCAACCCAACCTTTCGATCGTCCTAATTTATGGCCTATAACGGAATATGAATATCCTTCTTGAGCAAGAATAGCAGCTTCCGAGCGTAACTGAACGTCTGCTATTTTGCCCATTTCCGAGTTTGTTTACGAAAAACGATCGCGAACTGCATAAAATTCGCTAAAAATAGCCTCTCAGCATAAATTGATGACGTCATTTCCTAGTTGCAAAAACCTCACACTTTTTACACTTTTTGGTTTCGGGACATACAGCTCTTTCAAATGACATAAGCATTATTAATGTATGTTGCATAAATTTTCTGCTTTCTGCAAGCAAAATCGTTCACGAACTTATTGGACACCCTATATATCGTAGAAAGACTAACAGTGGCGTACATCTAAATTTCGTGTCTCCTGTAGATTATTCAAATATTAATTAGTTGTACTTATCCGACTTTGAACGGGTCCCCTCTTTCAGAGTCGGTCCAGGGCCCCGCATTTACGGGCCCATAGTTACGTAACAAAATAGTCTTTAAAATAGCGAATAAATTCAATGGGACTAGCCTATCGTTTGAAAGGATCGGTAAATCGGAAGACGCAAGCTGTTCACCTTCTTGTTGCAATAATCTCATACTACCGTACGCTTCTGTGTTTTTTACCCAAGCTGTATTTTGTACCCCAGCTGTATTTTGTACCCAAGCTGTATTTTATACCCAAGCTGTATTTTGTACCAAGCTGCATTTTGTACCAAACTGTATGTGTATATATATGTACATGTGTGTTGATTATTGTTTTCAAAGTATTGCTACCATTATTGTTGTTGTAGTTGAACGGAGATGTCAACCCAGTGCATTTATATGCGGAACAATTCCACTCGATGGTGGAATTGTTCAGCTCTTCGTTTTCTTTTACGGCGTAATCGGTGTATAATATACTCTATATTTTGTTACCTGCTGTCGTTTCCCAGATTTCTGACTGCAGTTTCAGCGCCCGTATCTTCTACCATCAATTCAAATAGCGACCACGGCCGTATTGCTTCTGGATCCGCCTTGTATTGCGGCCGAAAACCCTCGTAGCTATATGGATGTCTATTATCATTATAGTAGGCCTAGTAGTGGTGGTGGTGGTAGTAGTAGTGGTGGTGGTGGTGATGATGATGGCAGTAGTAGTAGTAGCAGCAGCAGCAGCAAGCTATGTAACACCCAATGTCCAAGATAGCCGACAAGTCTAGCCATTCCAGGGAACAGTAATAAACAAGAGACCCACTCAACGGTGCCACCCTACTACTGAGTACTGACCAATCTGCCGAAGTTTAGACCTACACGCATATCGGATTCACGAGTGTAGTGTTTTTCTAAGGCACTCAAAGCGCGCTGTATCGAGCGTCTTGATACATGCATGGAATAGTACGGTGTCAACCTTGTGTCTTAATATGTAAACCAATGCAACGTATTGTTCTGATGTGGTCCAGTAGCCATCTATCAACCGGATAGGTGTAATTTGGACTTGACTTCGTTCACCGAAACTCGATGGTGGGATTGTTCAGCTCTTCATAATTAAAGTATATGAGGAGCGTGTGTGCGAGTCGGAGCCACTAGCGGACAGTCACCGACCGGCTCCCAATAAAGAAGTACAGCTTAGGACGGACAGACAATATGCCGACTGACCACCGACTGAACAGTGGGCCATCCTCCCACTGCCGGCTATGACAGGACAATCGCACATGGCAGGGTCAGACTTTTTATTTATTTATTTATTTATTTATTTATTTATTTATTTATTTATTTATTTATTTATTTATTTATTTATTTATTTATTTATTTATTTATTTATTTATTTATTTATTTATTTATTTATTTATTTATTTATTTATTATGCCCGAGGTAAAAAAGGATCCCTCAGGGACTTAAACATTATTTAGAGAAAGCCCAAAATTGTCTAGAATAGTTAAAGATGTTGTTGTTGCTGCTGCTGCTGTTGTTGCTGTTGCTGCTGTTGTCGTTGGTCTTGTTGTTCTTGTTGTTCTTGTTGTTATAGAAATTCTAAACCTTATACAGAAATGCAGGCTTTTTGCGTTGTGCTTTATCGTTCTTTCACAATGCAAGAATTTATTTTATTTTTGTCAACGAGGAAATTGAGGGGTCGTTTGGTCTGAAGATTGTGTTCGATTTTAATACCTTTCAGAAATAAATTCGGCCACATAAGACAAAGCTTCTGACTGTATCCATTACAGTTTACCGGTTGGCGACCAGCGCGCCAACCGTCACCGTAGTTGGGCTTTCCAACTCAACAATGGCGTTGACGACGACTGGCGTTTCCATGGCGACGGGAAGACGACATCTTGCACGAGATGAATATTGATGAGTCCCTGGCTAATTCTTCCGCCTTAATGGACGCTGTACAAGCTCTACTGCTATGCCATGGCTTTCCGAGTATAGCCAATAAAGCCTATACTGCAATATACGCGTGGACAATGTAAGGTTCCTGCGCTGCACACGGCCCGGAAGGTTCTCAAAACCAATTTCAACTTAACAAGCAGCGAATGTCTTCTTTACACCGGGTACACTGGCGCTTTAGAAGTCATGTCCATCCATGCATGGATAAAATACCTGCATGCATACATACATACGTCGTGCATGTAGGCCTATGCCTTATTTTTACTATTTAAACACATTCAAAATATAATTCAATATTATGATAGTATAAAACATTTTTAAATATAAAACGCTCTGTTGTTGGGTATAATGCCGATTCGTGACCTAGACAGACAGACAGACAGACAGACAGACAGACAGACAGACACAGACAGACAGACAGACAGACAGACAGACAGACAGACAGAGACACAGACAGAGACATGGACATGGACATGGACAGAGACAGAAACAGAGACAGAGACAATCTGCTCTTTATGCCCCGTCTGTGTCGGTGTGAGTGGAGTCTCGGTAGTTTTCAATGGACCTCTTATAGTTTGAACACTGCTGTGGGCAGAACGCAGCGTATAGGCTAGGGAGGGGGCACATTATATATATATACACACGCCTATACAATGGAGGCATCTATTTATCAGGGTACTTCATCAGAGGAAGCAATTAGCCTCAGCTGACTGCCATTCCTTAATTAGTTCGCAGTATCTGTAGGTTGCAGTCGTCAGTGACGCATCCATCGGAGACTCAGACGGAGGAGGCAGAATATTCCAGATGCTGCTGCTGCTGCTGCTGCTCCGATTGCCACTGACTACATGTGGCCTAAGAAGTACGCGCGCTTGTGCTGTTTCATCTTGTAGATGCGACGTTGACAGGTGTGGCGAAGTTAGGAGGAGAAGAAGAGCAGCCACTCGAGCTAGCCCTGAGGCAGTCATGTGTATGAAGTGTTAGCGACTTCCTATTCTTAGCCTCGGCATATGAAGGCGAGTGGTCAGTCCTCTCTTGCCGTCTCTTTTCCCCACCGACAGTGTACGGTCAATGTACTCATTATAGCTAAGTTGGCTAGGGGCACAGGTGAAGCAGAAATCTCGAACCATATTTCTGCGCTGATAAATTTCGAAGATGCACAGTCACATTACGTACATTACATAATTTACATTTACATTACATACATCTACTTGGACAACCGACCGTCCGTGGAATTTCGGGACATCTATCGCCCATTCGAGTACCAACGGAAGCTGAGTGGTTCTATCGTTCGATTGCTTTGTTGACTGATGGATTTAGCCATCTGCCGCCTCTAAGCCATTAAAAATTGCATATTGTCATTTATATCATATAATTATAATCATTTATTGTGGCAGTTTCAAGTCAAATTTAATTTGTCATTTTTTCCGCCTTATTGAATATGCCGCCCACGATGCCACGGCCTCGTTTCTGCATTTTGAACTCGTGTACAGCGCCCGTTGTTGTTGTTATTATTATTATTATTACTTTTTTTTTTTTTTTACCCGAGGTATCAAGGATCCCTCAGGTGGCCTAAAAAGTCCGGAGACTGCTGGAGACTCCATTAATTATTATTATTATTATTATTATTATTATTATTATTATTATTATTATTATTATTATTATGTACAACCGTCTCTGGATAACTGTGGTCGTGTTAGTGCCTCAGCGAAAAATCCTTAAACTTTATAGGACCATGCTTCTATGGCGTGTCTCCACGTACAGTCTTGGAAACAAGTGTATTATCTGTAGGTTATAATGCATTCACTGTATTCTTGTGCAATAGCCTACATCAAATAATTCAGGACTTTTACAGCACATTTCAACATTTCAGTCAACTTTAACCTTTCGCCAGCTGCAGCAGTGGAAGATAAAAGGAAATGATAGGCCTATGCTTGGTGAAAATGATAACTTCGATGGGAAAGAACCAGTGACATTTCCTCTCCCTATCCCAGGAGGAGCATCTATTCTCCAAAGGCTAATGACATAGTATAAAGGCCAATGACGTATTCGCCTGAGGACAATGACTCATACCTGTTGCTCACGGTGGAAAATGTTGTCTGTTTCTACAGCCACTTGCTGCTGATATAGAAGTGGAAAGGGCCACGCGCAAAGGTCGATCAATTTCTTAGGATCATTAGGCTATTAGTCATCGGGACACTGAACGAATAGGCCTAGGCCTATATAATTATTACCTGTCGTCGGAATTAATTTTATTTTCGTTTTTAGTCTGCATAATTTAATCAATCAATCAATCAAACTTTTATTGAAACCGTTTAAGGGACAATGAATTACAGCGTGAGGTAACAATATTGGCAAGAATATGAGACCCAGAAGGGTTCGAGATCCCGATTATCAGATAGTCCCCGGCTCCGCCGCCATCCGCCGCCGATAAGCCCTCAAGTCGAAGTCAGTCGCTAAGCTATCGACTGTTATCGACTTTGCCCACTTAATATATCAGCAGTTATTTATTTACTACCTTACTGTCTACCTATTACTACTTACTTACTTTACTAGATATAAACTAACTTCCAATGAGTCCATATTTAGACTTACTATCAACCATCGAAGCCTATTTATACGTCGATGCTATCAAGTATCAACAGTCAGATTTTTCTGTCACGTTCTCACGTGGCGCACTTCTGTCAAAAATGGACTTTTCGGAACCCCTAAAAATTCACGTCAACAATCCCAGAACCCCCCAATACGTCACACTTCGTCACAAAATGCAATCTCGAATTTCAAAATGTATGAGTTTGAGTTTATTACCAAATTTTTAGTTGATATTAAACATTAAGCACTTTATGCATTTTTTGCATTAGGCCTACTTGATGTTTTCGCTGCCATTTTGAAGGGTCTGTGTTGATAATTAGAAAATTATTAATAATGTTGACGCGTCATTAATTGTACCGAATGAAAATCCCCTTGTCAACAATTAGTCAAACTATTTTAAACTTACAATGTCCCCTATTTTGTTAAATTTAATTACAGACCTAATATGACGTCGATTCTATCAAGTATCAACAGTCAGATTTTTCTGTCACGTTCTCACGTGGCGGCGGTGGCGCACTTCTTTAATTGAAAATGGCGTCTTTTCGCAGCAAACGTTGTGTTGAAAATACGCTGGTTTCAGTGTCTTTAAACACGGTACAACTAAAGATGATTCCGGAAAAATGGATAATGTTTGTGAAATTAGGGAAAATAGGCGTTCATTTGCCCTTTCGTTTGTGGGCTTAATCTCTCCCTCCAAGCCCAACGCTAGTTACGTCCCTGCTGAAAATTATTGTCCATTTCTCCTATGGTTTCCGATCAATTCATTGAAAAATAGCAGGATCAAGGCCATACGGTTGCTATAGAAACACGTGCATTTACATTTCCTTCACTAAAATATCTTTGACTCATCGTAACTGTAGTCGTAATTATTCGTTGTCGTTAGCCCTCCACGGATGTCGTAGACGCTCTGACTTTCTTTTCTTTAAGTTCTCTGCCCTTCGGCAGGTTCCAACTTCCAATGACGCCACTCTTACATTTCCTTCACTAAAATATCTATGACTCATCGTAATTATTCGACTTTAACTTCACTTCATGACTTAGGCTAAATGACCGATTGACAGAACAATCGACCCTCTATAATACAAGCGTTTATCATAGGCATCTAGTTTCCGGTCTTTCACGACATTTTAGATACTGTAGGTAGGTAAGTAAGTAGCTTTTAATTAATGTTACAAAACAAACGATCACATTGTAAATAATAGGCATGCATAGGATGTAGCCTAGGTCTAGTTATGAGGCGATCAGGAAAAGCCCAAACCGTTCCACCTAGGCCTCTATAGGCCTATATCAGTTGACACCGAGCACTTCTGACACTCGCTTCGAACTTTCAAAACTGGGTTAGGCTAATTGTATGCAAGACTCTACGCTACAATTCGGTAAACCTTACTATGTTCAGTCTATGCTGACTCCAGAGCCGTATATATGAAATATATACGGCTCTGGATGACTCCAAAGACTTCTCTGTAGGCCTACTCTATCAGCTATAGGACTTTCAACTAAGAACTCATTTCTTCTATAGGCTGTTACTTTTAGTATCTTTTCGGATTCCTCTTTGGCTATTGATCAGACTTCTCGTGGAAATCGGTTTGCACAATTATTTTTGCTTCGTAGCGACCATCGACTGTTACACTGAGCATCAATTAGGCCTACTAACGCTATAGAAGTTCTCAAAGTTTTGACGACATGCAGTTCGTTGCAGTGGCGTAACTAGGACTTTTCGTTTGGGGGGGTCTTTAAGCCCTGAACATAGCGAGTGCGGTAGCCCGAGCCTATAGTTAAGCCGGTGGCTTGAGTAATTTGGGGGCTTTAGCTTCGTTTGGCGGGCTTAAGCCCCCAAGCCCAACGCTAGTTATGTCCCTGGTTCGTTGGTAGCCGACTAATGATATATAGATAGCGAATTCGAAAAAAGTTTGATGACTGATCAAGAAGAATATCGCCGAAAGTGATACATCGAGAGGCCACAGATGCATGTTGTGTTAATTCTCCAAATCTGTAGGCTTAGACTATGGGTGAAGCCCGTTAAAAATCCCAGACAATTAATTGTTAGTTTATTTAAAAAGTGTCGGGGCCGCGAGGTGACGACACCAGGCCTGAATGAAAACGACTCAAGTTAAAAATTCACGCGGTAAGGCCTATACATTTGATAAATAGGCCTACACCAAAAGTAGATTCGTACGCAAAATATCTCCGAATAAAAAGATCACTGCGAACAAATGGCTCAGCACTAAAAAAAATTACACCTGCTTTCCAATGCTTATAGGGACGGGAACTGACGACTACCCTATGTGCCACCTGCGAGATCCCGAAGCTTAAGGCAGTTTGTGGATACACTGCAATCCAGAGTCTAAAGTCTAAACTAAGGTATAGGCCTACCAGGGCAGGATTAAGACTTTCGGGGGCCCTAAACCAAGAGCCGGGTTAAGACATCCGGGGGCCCTAACCGCAAAGCCATGCAAAAATATGTGTCTTTGTGCACAAAGTTCGATCTGTACATAAGCGATTTTTTTTTCTAATGAAATATTGGCTAAATAATAACCCATGCATTTACCATTGTCATTTTGTCAATTAGGACCTTGGTACAATCTGATTGTATATTTTCTGATAGTTGGGGGCCCTCAAAACGTTGTGGGCCCTAGGCTAAGCCATGGCTTATTTGGCTTATACGTTAATCCGGCTCTGGGGCCGTCCATATAAAATGACGTCACGCACCTAGGGGTCGGGGGGGGTCGGAAATTTGTGACGATGTGTGACATGGGGAGGGGGTCAGCGAAGTGTGACGTCACATCAGGTCTGTGTAATTAAATTTAACAATTAACAACATTTTAAGTTTAAAATAACAGCACTAATTTTGAGTATTAAAATTTTCATAATTTTTTTGATTATTTTAATGTATACGGGCACCATTATAATTTTCTAATTATTTAAATATTTTTCACCATCAGATTTTTAAATACTTATTACAATGACAATAAATGGGATTTGAAACATGTTTTATTATCAAGTGGAAATTTGGTTTTGGTGTGGGGGTGGGTCGGAGCTTTGTGACGTCATTTTTCAGGGGGGGGGTGTGACTTTTTGTGACGAAGTGTGACCACCCAAAGGGGTCAAAAATCGGCCAAAATAGCGTGACGTCATTTATGGACGGCCCCTCTGAGGCCTACCTTACAAGCCAGAATGAATGAAATTCAATGAATGGCTTAAGTTGCAAGACCATCATTCATCTGACGCTAGCTGCAACACTTGACGCTTATTCTGTACCAAAATGGATAATAATAGTCCCAGGTTTAGCCTGTAACAATCTTTATTCAACTACGACACTGCCCTTCATCGAGATTGCACTGTTACCGTACCAGGTGCGATTGCCACTTTCTCAGATCAAGCATGTTGACCACTGTACGGATCAATAGAACTGAGGCATTTGCGCTTGCGCGACCTTTATACCTCATCAGCGATTGGTCGGTAGTGTTAACCACGTGCTCGAAGGCAGCCAATGGATGAGCTGCATGGTTGTGGGAGTCTTTATAAGTCGACGATGATGTTTGTTCGGTTGGCCGAAGAAGAAGGGTTCTGTTATTATTATCATTATTATCATTACGACATTTATGCAATTAATTCGTCTTTATGTCGTGAAAATCTACTAGGATAGTGGGCGACGTACGCGGAAATGCGAGCCTCGCAGATACGACCGTCTGTTTCTTTCGGGCAGCGCTCGCTGGAGTTGGAGGTTTAGCGACGACCGGCCGCGATGATGTGCCCCTCTTGTCCCGCTGGTAGGGGCCGCAGGACGGCCGCCGCCGCCGCCGTAGGCATCGTTGCCCTCAGGGTCATCGTTGTAACGGCCATGTTCCAAGCGATCGTCGCGAACACGGACCACATGGCGTGCCCCACGGACTGTGTCTGTCTTGGTAATATGGTGGACTGCAGCAAAAAGAGATTAAAACGCGTGCCTGACGACCTACCCTCATGGGTTCAAATACTGTGAGTACTTAGCCTACGTTCAATCTCCTATCTAATTCAATGACTTATGTAGCGCCATTTTAAACGTTAATTAATTCTATAAGTCTTTGCATTGCCAGAAAAATGCCAGTTAAAAGCATGTATGTGTGAAAACCGAATGATTGATGATACAGTAATTTAGTTTAGCAATGATAATTATATGTATTTGTTCTGATAAGTTTTATTTTATTGACTGTTGCTCAATTACCTTGGAGCTCCAATTAGTTTATGGTTGGACAAGGCAATATAATTGGACTATATTGGATTAAACACAATTGCTGATTTATAGCTGGGTATCTCTTGTATAAATTTCAATCATCATTCTGGGAACAAGCAGCCAATTATGGAGGAAATTGATGCATATTAGGCATGTGGTATTGTGTGTTTGAAATGGTGAGCACTGATGTGTCTGTTTGCCATATTGGATTGTACACAAAGCTGGAGACCAGATTTTATGTGTCTTTATTTACAAATGTTTGATTTCTATATTTGTGTAATGCCAATATTTATGAAGGATCAAAGTGTCATCTGCCATTAAGGAGCTGTATGCTAACAACTAGCTCCTAATCTCTATGCACTTCACACTTTGGCACTCACTCCTCATGCTCTATGTCACAGGATGAACTCTCCAACCATGGACCATTGTAACACAAATTTGACACTTAACAAAAATCCAAACTGTGTTTTCAGTTACAACATTTCTTCAAATGGTATAACGGTAATGCTTTTCAGGAACCTCCTCCGATCTGGTTACACTTAAGAGATGATGCTCAATTATGCTGGTGTCAAAACCTATCATCACAGTGGGTGGCTGAAGGATATTTTTCTTAAGTGGAACTACATTGACTCTCCAAAACAGGACTCCTTGTCCACATACACTGAAACCTTGCTGATGCTGCTTTGGGTGCTACATTGAGGACCACTTTATAACATACCCTGAGTTGTGTTTTAATGAGTTTATTTTTGATAGGTGACCTAATTTCGAGATCAGTGTATTCCTGATCATTTGAAATCATAGTTTATATTATAATGGGAAGAGAAGTGTTAGCAACTGCATTTTCTTAGTCTCAGCATAAGAGGGTGGGTGACCAATCCTCTCCCTTACCGTCTCATCTTCACACCAACTGTGTACTCAGTATAGCTGAGTTGGCTATGGGTGCAGGTGGGGCAGAAAGCTCGAACCAAATTTCTGCCATGGTGGGATTTAAACCCTGACCTCTCTTTTGACAGTCCAGCATGTTAACCACTGCACTATCGAGCACCCACCTGTTTTAATGAACCATGTTTTAATGAGACTATGTGTAGGTGGTTACGTACATGACTGAGCCACAAATTATCAACAAAAAACAAAGATTTGAACCCAAGATAGACGATAATTGTAACTGTAAACTTCAGAATTTCTAGAGCGCTACTTTACGATATTCACAAGGCAACTGTGTATTTTCATGTGAGTTGTTTCGTGACATCATGTAAGTGACAAAATCTGGTCACCAGAATATAAGACAGAGAGAAAGAGGCAGAGGATGTGGCTGTGTTTTGGTTGATTGGATGGATCGAGGTAAGATTTTGTGAGAAGGTGGGACTTTTGTTTTGAATTGAAAGCCTGAGGTGTGATAGATGGAGGGGCTCAAGGCAGAGAGCTAAAGACAAAGAGTTGAACTTCAACTTGGCATTTCCAATGAATTATGAATTTTTATTTTTATTTCACTTGAAACAACCATCAGCGCCTTGGCAGTCATTAGATCAGATAAGGTTAGAGTTAATACGATCAACACTGACATTTCATTTTAGAGCTCATAAATTATATTACACAAGTCAGTAAAGAGATTGGTTTTGGAGGAGTATTAATTAGAAGTTGCAAGTGATGTATGTATGTATATTCGTTTAGTTCCAAAAATCAACAGCAAAACACTGTAGATGAACAGTTACAATTGAGAGTATGGCTCCATATGGTTGAGTTTGTTAGTACATGTTTCTGTATACAATTCTTGGGATAAAGTTCATTGATGAATGTTGTGATTGAATCATGTAAACCTAAGTTTGAGCTAAACAATGCAGAATTATATTAACAGGCTAAAGTTAGCCTGTGTCTATGAAGGTTTGTTTAAGATTATAAACTAACCTTTCCAGTTCAAAGTCTGTGAGGTGTCAAGGATAATGTCTGAATTTAGTGGTGGACACTGTTGTACTACACAGCTGGCTGATATATTGACCAAAGTTTACATTTAAGGTGACACTGGAAGGTGCTGGCCACTAGAGGATTTCATTGTGACATATGTAATAACACTAGAGGATCACCTATGGCAGTGGGGTTAATTGGTGAGGGCAGTCAGAGTTCAGCTAGCCTGGGGATAAGCAGAAACAGATGGACAGAGGGATCATTTGGGGGCCTCTTACATTTCCCTCTGACACTCCAGACAATTGATTTCTAGTGGATGGGTGGGTGCACTTAGCTGAAGGGTAATTATCCTAATAACCCATAGTTGTTTTTAGTACAGTGGTTACTTGTGGACCCCCATAGTGCTGCACAATATGGAACATATTTTTTGACACTGTTTGTGGTAAACATTCATTCATTCATTCCGGAATTTACAAACATATACAAACGGTTACTTTATATGGGTGTCACACAAGGTGGTCCAGGGCTTTAAAATATACTGGCTGTTGAAATCCAAATACAGAAACATTCAAATACACAGCATATGTTCAGTGGACAGCATAAGTCAAACACGCAGGACAACCATTATATGCAGAACAAGGCAATACAATACGCTTGTGGCGTTGTATTTCTGTATACAAACGCCTGTCTAGGAATCAGTACTACCAATAAAATTTATTTTGTAATATATTTAAGTAGAGTTACCAGTCAAGAAGCAAAAAAGCCAGATCAAGGTGCAATACTACTAAAGTTTCCTAACAGGTTCATTCTGGGTCAATGATCGATTGTTCTACATGCCTCATATACATAAGGTCGTGACCCCGGTTTGAGTTTTCAGATTTTATGCAGATTCCTTGGTCCCTGCCTGCACTGAGCTCTTCTGTTGAGAGATAGAGTTTTGATACATGTTACAACAGCCCTGTGCACAGCAGGTAAGCGGCCATCTTCCAGGTATGCACCTTGTAATGCCAGACTCCATGTCGGACGTCATTTGCAGCACACAGTATACTGTTAAATACATCAAAGCTGTTTTATTTTTATGCTAGACATCATTAAATCTTCTCTTTTGATCTTTGCTTATGGTATTGATACAATACACAAGGTATTACACCTGTAGAGACTTACCTGTAATTAAGCGTAATAGCACACTAGTGCATCTATTAACCCCTGTAATTGCCATGCCATGGGTGACTCTGTTATTGCAGTACCCCTGTGATTCCTTCTGAGTTTTCTCTTTGA
This sequence comes from Aporrectodea caliginosa, assembly GCA_020284085.1. Taxonomy (NCBI): domain Eukaryota; kingdom Metazoa; phylum Annelida; class Clitellata; order Crassiclitellata; family Lumbricidae; genus Aporrectodea; species Aporrectodea caliginosa. The sequence goes on along the minus strand of JACEVL010000909.1, from coordinate 633,606 downwards.
CACAAACAAATATAGATCTGATTGTTTAGGGTAAAGTAAAAAAAACTCAAGTAGAAATTGTTGACTGATGTGAGAATTTGGTACCCTATACTTAATCAATGTGTTCTTTAATTACTCTTTCAGGGTTAGGTGTTGCGTGTAAGTTTGGCAAGGTATAGGGGTGAGGTTCCCATGGCGCTTGTTGTTGGCATTGGGTCCAGCCTTTGAAGGCTATGAAAATTGTGAGTGCTTTCAGGGTATGCCACTTGGAGGCCAGGAAGGCCATCCATTTGACCGGCCTTATGTGGGGCCTCAACTTTTGACCCCGGCCTTGTAGCATTAGTTGATTTCCAAAATTCGTAAATTGAATGCCATGGTGCTTCAGAACCTGAAAATTGAGTAATTGACTGAGCATATTTCAATCTGTGAAAGGGTTTTAAGACTTTGTTCAACTGTAATCGTCTTTTAGAGTAGAATCCTGATTTTAAAAAAGAAATAAACTATAAAAGCAGAATCCTGATCTTTGCCTGTTGCCATTTCTCTGGGGTTGCCCTTCTTGTGGGTGAACTTTCCAGTAAATTGGATCCTGCAGGTAAATCAAATAGTTGTTCCTGTTGGACGAGCAGGTGTTTCAAATGCCCTTAGGGGTTTTAGTATGATAGATTTCAGTGCCTCCTGTAATCTAGAGAGAATTCACGTCGACAGCCATTATATCATGTTGCGTTTGGTCGGTGGGACCTTTTTTAAATCTTTAATGTTGCCTAATTAGATTCTGAAGATTGCAGATCACCGACCTTCATTTACTTGGGTACTCAGCTACGGAAATTCCCACCCCACCCCGTGCCTTTGGGGTTCGTTTGAGGTGGATTTAACCAGACTTGTAAACCCTACTCTCGACCTCGGCTCAGGGGGCACACTTTTATGAAATGTTATGCCAATTACCTACACAACCGGTGGGCTACTGTTACGTAATAGCAATCTCTAGGCCTGGCAAGGGTCGTGAAATCGTTCTGAAAAGGCTACAGTGACGTACTGAGATTAAAACCGGTGTGTGGTCGTGTCGTTCTTGTGTAAAGGTTTAATCGGATCATAGAGCCCTTTAAAACGAAATGCCTCGGGCTACAGTGGTGATAGATTCCGTTTTGCAGTTACGCTGGGTTTCAATACCAACTCAACAGTTCAGGCTGGGCCACTGGAAATTGGCTGATTATTGAAAGATTATCACCTTCGAAAAGTTTCTTTTTCTTAAAAATGTTTTGCATGCTACTGTGGACTGTAATTATTCTTCAATGATTTATGTATCACGATCCATGGCTGTATGCATATGTATACAGTTGTCTGTGTGCATATTTATATGCATGTATGTAATTACTAATTATATAGATATATTCTATATATATTATATATATATATATATATACAATGACTGCTATATATATATTATATATATATATATACAGTGATTGCAGTCTAAATTTAATTGCCTTGTCATTGTAATATTAATCTTAGTCCTATAATAATTTGACCTTTGGACAGCTAAGTTAAATGAATTCAGTTTTCAATTGTTTGTTCATCAAGCGTAAAGCTCATATGCATGTGTTTATGTAGATGCTGCTTTAGTGCCTTGTAAGTCCCCCAAAAAACACTTCCTGTGCCAGCATAAACAATACAAAGTCATGAAAAGCAAAAGGTTAATCTAGAAGTGAACACTGCATAGATATGTAGATGGATGAGTTAAAAACGGCAAGGTCTGCAAACACGCAGAGCTCAACGAATGCTTTCCCATCCAAAGACAATAGTAGACATCATGTTGAGAGTTCCTGGACTATGTGGAGTCGAAGAGAGGACCAGAGACATGACTCACAAGTGCCAACGCCAAGCTCTTCCTCTCGGATGGAAGAAGACTTTGTGTCCAGAGCTCCCTGAGCCACCAGATCTGTATTATAATAATCTTCGCTTATTACAATTCAAACTGACATACTGCAGTATGATTACAATTCATAGTATGAACAGATAATCACAAGTTATTACAGGAGTCGAATATTTAACTGTTTGGCAGCCTTGCAAAGCGCCAATCACGTCCTACTGCTAATTTTACTAATGCTATCTTGTGAATGAAAGGCTGAGTTGACCTTTGTGGAGGATGACATTTATCAGCAGGTGGTCATAGAACAGTGGAACTGTACACAGTGTACAGTCAGCACAAGTCCAAGAACTCTTTTTGACCTTTCCAACAGGATCTTGATATTGTCCAGTTAGTATAACCTGAAACCTTTCACTAGGTAAGAGTGCATTGTGAAAATTTGATTAAAGACATCTGAGTATCATCCAAAACTCAAAAGCAAAAGCGACCTAAAAGAGAGAAATAACTTGGAGGATGCTTAATGAGTCACGTTAGAAGTCTGAGTGAGCGAAAATTATCAAGCAACATCAGCATTTGACCAACTAATTGTCACACTAAATGCCACATTGGGAAAAATGCCACCAACTTCGCCACATGTGCCACCAAGTAAATGCAAGATAATGCAGTGTTACAAGCTAAAAGTTTTCTATTAGATCTGGAGTTGTTGGATTTTTTAAGCTGGGCTGTGGAAATAACTCCATTTGATGGTTTGGCCAGAGCCTTGAAATGGCCACAAATGCAGTGTAAGGAGTGGCCTCAACAAACTATGAACATTGCAGGTGCCCCCTTGAGAATATGCTGACTTATGAGTTCGGATTATCTGTAATGCCTTTGAAGTTTTATAGACCGAAACTTCAGATCATAAAAGAATTGATTTGCTTATAGTCACTGTTGCACCTGTGTTATATGATCTGCTTATATGGCCTGCCACTAGTGACCTTTCTAGCTAGCCGAGATTTTTTGAAGTTTTTGTTCTTAATGAACTTTAATAGATCAGTTATGTTAGCATAGAGAACACCTCTGATTAGTGGCACTATATAAATTTATATCTACAACTACACATTTACAATCAACTCCGCCACTGCTAACACTCTGGCAGTGCCAGTCCCAAGCCTGGATGAAGTAGGAGGGCAACGCTAATGATCTTTTTTATCACAGTGTCCTTAAACAAACAACTATAGTTAACAAACAGTTTCAGTTAGCTAGACAGAATATAGACTGCATACTTGTTGTTGCTTGCGCTAAACCGTGAAATGTGTTCAACTGTTCATTTGCTCCGTTGCTTATGTGGTTACTTGCCCTTACCACAAGTACTCTTGTTGGTTGTCCAATTGATCTCTCAACTCACTGACTTCCGCCTACCTTTGCTTGCTCACCCACTCCTGAAACCTCTTAACACCACTGGACATCTGAATTCATCTCAGTTCTCTGCATTTATAGCATTTGTATAACGTTAACGTGTATTTTGATTTTTGAGATGTGCATCGTAGAATTGAGGATTGCATTAACGATTCAATCTGTTTCCTTTGTAGCGATATCTCGTCTAACGGCATAACACACGTTCGAAATGACCAGTTTAAAGGATTGCATCAGCTCGAAGAGATGTAAGTGAATTTTATTTCATGTGGAAATGCATTCAGGGCTTACACCGTCCTGATGCTATTCTCCTTGTTACAGCTGTTTTGGATCGACAGCAGGATAAATGGCTTCCGTGGGATAAACGGTTCTTGTAGGAAGGAACAGATTTGCTGTTGTTATTTAGCTCTGTTTTCTTTGGCTGGAATCTGCCGTTTAGTACGTCCATATTTCAGCAATGCAATTTCCATTAGTGTCGTCGTTTGTGACTGTGCAGAAGGCAAATCTTTGCTTATGGCTTTGCTTCTGTTAAATGCATTAAGAGTGAGGCCAGGCTGGAGGTTTAACGCGGAGGAGGGGGCGAGTTGAAGGGGGGAAACGGGAATGTCATTGATGGTCCGAGATGGGAAACAGCAGTGTAACAATTCTTGCAACACCGTAGCTCCGTTATAAATCGGACTGCCTCTTCCGCAGACTTGTATATGCATGTTTTAACGGCGGGCTGCACTTACGAGAGTGTGTTTTATGCTCGATTCAGGCATTTTCGGCTTGATGCTGCGCAGTGCCACCGTTAAAATAAGCTTTCCACGGTTAAATAAGCTTTCGACGTGACGATGTGCTGCTGTTTTCTTAATACCGCTATTTAGAGTAACAGTTACACTTGCCGTCTGAAATGAGGTCAGATCGGCCTGTGTGAGTGTGTGTGTTACTACGTGGTAACAACATGGCAATTGGTTCACTGCATGAAAACTACTTACCAAATTGAATGATTTCTGTGAGTGAGTCACTGAGTATAAGAAATTTCATCTGTATTTGTTCAGTATGCCAGCAGACTTGCTTCAATTGCCAGTGCTCAAAGTGATTCTTATGTAATTGTAGTCATAAGAGCTCTAAATTGGTTCCCTAAAGCTAAGCACAGGGCACCAACTTATTCACGAGCCCTGCATCATGTCAGAGTATCATGTCAGAGGGTATCAGTGTATAATTGTGATATGCCTAGGATGTTTTTGAACTAGTCTGAGAGTAAGTCCAGCGATGTTTCGATGTGGCTGTTTAGTAGGAAGCCGACAGAATTGTCTGGATATTGGTCACAGTAAGAGTTTTGTTAGTAGACATGTTTCTTGTGATGTCACACTCACTCTGCAATCGGTATATTGGGTTCTGGTTAGAAATAGTTCGATTTGAATGTTTCTTGACTTTGTAAATCAATCAGTCAATCAGAATTTATATAGCACCTGTCAAGATTCCTACTCCCAGGCACTCCCAACCCAGGCCAAGCAGAAGAAAATAAAGTATAAGTAAAAGCCGGTGTCTCTCTCTTCTGCTTATTCCTCAGACTTATAAGTATTTAAACATTCTCTATGTACAATTATTAACATTGAGGTGCACAGTGGTCTAGTGGTTAGCTTGCTGGACTCTCAATCATTAGGTTGGGGTTTAAATCCATGCTAGGGCAGAAATTTGTTTCAAATTGTGACCCCAGCCAACTCAGTTGATATGAGTATGAAGATCATATGTAAGATAATATGAAGATCAGAAGGGGTTGGAGTTGACTGGCCACTTCCCTCATATGACTGGGCAAAGAGAAATGAAATTGCCAACACTTCATACCAATGGCTACCTCAGAACTCGATTTAGTGCCTGCTCTTCACTTTGTCTGCTTCTGTACAGAATGTATTTAGTTTTGGCTACTGGTTATAGGTGCTATATAAATTTATTGAGCATTATGTCATATTCGTGTTTGCTTTGTGCATGCTGATGCGGCGTTCTTGTTTAAGCAAAGAGTCTCTTATTGTAATCAGCTCTTGACTGTAAGTTAGGGCTGTGTTATCAGGTGTTTGTCAGGTGTTTTTAGTGTTGCTAAACAATGCTTTGATTATGATTAACTTCCTTGGGGCTGACCCCCCTCTCTACGCCGCAGTGTAAACATTGTCCTACGATCTCGGCTTTCGGCAGAGCAGTGATGATCTCAATGAGCTTAATACGGCATTCGGTCGGTCGTTGATTGTATGTGTACTGTATGACGTGGCCTGCATAGCTAATGAAGGCTTCTTGTGCTGCCTGAGATTTCATTCATATCAGTTAGTCTGGGGTCAAACAGCTTTCTGTGTATTCTCGGCACCTGCAAGTCGTAAATTTGCATTGAGGACTTCAGAATAAATCCCAAAGATCCCTCTCTAGCCACTTGTGCCCTTAATGTCGTCTAAGCCTTCGAGTCTTCTGTGCATCCAATGCTCATGAGAGTAGTTTATTACTTATTCATGGGTGGCTTATTATTTATTCATGACAACAACCGGTGGTGCTTTCTTCTCCCGTGTCCTCTTGACCAGTCTGGTATGCGCTGGTGGGTCGGCCTCGGAGATTTCCCAGTCAACTGATTGTGTTAAGATGTTGATGGTTGTACCACCATCTGGAAAAGGACAACAGTCTCTACTGCAATCCTGTATACAACAACCAACTTGAAAGGTACATTTGTAATGCTTCAACTGACTCGTCTCTCACGTCACGCTGAGCCAGTTGAATGGAGTGAGAGCTGAACTTCTACGGATATATTTATTGGACGTCTTTGGCATTTGGTGCCTCTTTCTATCCGAGTTGCCATTTCTCTGGTACTGTTCTGGCCCAGGCTTGAGCTGTAGTCAATCTGGTTTTTAAAAATTTCGTCATTAATAACAGCCAGTGTATGTTTTCTATAACCTGCTGTAGCTCAACTGGAAATACTTTATTAGGGAACCAGCTGCTTTCAAGGGCATTACTTAGGCCTATTAGAAACCTATTTGCAATAAGAAATGCTTTCAGCAAATGTATACACAGTTTTGTGAAAAGAGATCAACTAGTAAGATGCTTAGTCTTACAGTTGATGAACTTGGTCCAAAAGAATGGAGGTTACCTAACTTGTAGTCATCAAACATATACCACCAATCTTACAAAGAGGAATCTGGATTTTTAACTTGATTGCCAAGGCCAGTAGAGAACAGCATGACAGGTATCAATTTTAGTTTGATGTAATGCAATCAGATGCACTCAGTGTTTCCGTTAACGCCCAAATGGCCGTTTTTACGTCCGTAAAAAATGTCCAAAACGTCCAAATTTTTCGGTTTGATAGGCAAAAGAAATGAGCTACGTCCAAAAATTTCTTGTTCAGGTAGTAAATACGTCCTCGTATGGACTCTAACGGAAACACTGGATGCACTACATGCAGAATTTGAAGGAAAAAGAAACAAAGGCTTGAAGGAAAAAGAAACAAAGGCAGACCAAGACTATGCTGGAATTAGATAATATAAATAAGGACATAGCATAACTTGGACTCACACCATAAGGGGAGCACTGGACTGAACAAATGGCCGAGGACAATGAAGACAATTCATTCGTACCCATCGCCGCCAAACGTCTGACTGATGATGATGATAATGCAATCAGATATTTATGTAGAGCTATTCATTTGCTGCAAGATGAGACATTACAAGAGGCTCAAGGTATCACAGGATTTGCCACTTTCTTCACCGCTGACTGTAGTGCGAGATTCTGCTGCTCGGCATACACGAGTGTCAATTCAGCGTTGAAGCATTAAAAATGTACCGTTTTTGTTGGTTGTTCGGCGTAAAATAAAGGACGGCTGCTCCTACCGTACGTACCTCAGGAGATCGGACAATAAAGTGCACTAAGAATTCAACTTAAATTAAGGCCTTTGAGTGGATGTTGCGTCCACCGGTATCACAACAAAACCAGCAACCACTGTGTTAACAAAGCATGCACGACGATCTGCACACGCCACACAGCCATGAATTATTCAGGCAATGGCCGACTCCAAGCACTGATTGGTTAAAGCGCTCAGCCTGCAAATGCGGAGAGCACGGGTTTGAGTCTTCACTCAGGCGGTCACTGTGTAGGGACCGTGAGCAAGTCCTTCACTCACAATTGCTCAACGACATCGATGTTCTGTCGTATGGTCGTGTGCACTTCCGAACTTTGGAAGGAGGGCAATATCAAACACAGTTGTACTGAACTGTACTGTAAAATAGCAATGTCTTGGGACTACAGGCCCTCATGTTTTCATGTTTGTACCAAGACATTTCTTCTTCTGCTCCTTCTTCTATTCTGCACTGTATCAGTGAGCTTCACACATGGTAACAGGCTTCCATTGATGCTGTGCTTGCTCCCCAGTGTCCATTTCAAGTGATGCATTCTATAATACTCTATCCTTAAAACTGTTCTTTTTAGTCGTGCTGGGGTCGGGAGAACCTGCAAGTAGTACCCTTGAAGACGTGTAATATATATCTTTGTAATGAATAAATGAATGAATGAATGAATGAATGGTGAGTGCTTTGGTTTTATTCTACCAATCTGAAAAAGCCAACTATATATCTAGTATAAGCTGATCTCATCAAAAGTCTTCTATTGCACTGATTAATTGTAAGGCACAAGGCATTGAAGGCATCAATCGAAGTTCTCTTGGAAGTGAAACTGTAGTCCATAGCCATAACCTATTGGGTGAAAGACAGTCAAAAGGGTCAAGGGTCTTGTCTTTGGTGGTTGAGAGACTATAAGAGCTAGAGGAATGGAGTATGGATTGTGCACTCGTAGACCTTTTCGTTGCCATGGAAGCTGAGACCCGTTGTTGCTCCTCCTCCGCTGTGGGTCCTTAGGGATTTCTGTGTGAAGTGTTTTGTGATGCCTTGATTTACTCTCTACCTATTCTTTCAAGTGACAGTGGGAGCCGTAGCAATTTGTCAGCTGGCGGCTCATCATGCGAATATCAGGGAGGATTCCAGGTCGGCAATATGTCATAAGTGATGGCCAATAGCATCTGTGCCTCCCTTTCCAACTCCACCTATTCATATCCTCCTTCTCAGATCTCTAGATCCTCCTTCTCCTTCTTTCCCTTCTCATCGGATCCCTCCTCCTATGCCTCTTCTGCCTCACCTTTTGCCCCTTTCTCTTCCTCCTGCCTTGTCCTCTGCTTCCTCCTCCCTCAGCCTCTGCCTCCTTAGCCTCCTATGCCTGCTTCCTTTGCCTCTGCCTTCTCCTTGCTCCGCCTTCTTCTCCTCCCTCCTCCTTCCCCTCCTGCTGCTACTTCTCTTCTGCATCTAGTCTTTCGTCCTGTGTTGCTTGGCTCGGAAGAGGGCGATTGGTTTCAGACTCCTCCAAATCCCAGCCCAAGATGAAAGGATATTACTAAGCCAATTGGTTTCCTTGTTACATGTAATGGTCCCTTGTGTGTGTGGGCCTCCATGTCGGCCAAAACCATATCTATTCCTTTCCGTGCCAACCTCTAGTTTCCATACCCTGTTCAGTACGGTATATATACCTATTGCTATGCATAAACATTCAAAAGCATTTCTAATTTACACACTTATATATACAGATGATATATATATATATATAATTATAGTATATACTTATATCCAAGTGCTTGAAGTTTGAGTATATTGAAGGGTACATAGGAAGTGACAAATCCATGATAGTGGGTTCACTGGAACTTTAGCAGAGTTTTAGTTTGTTTATTTAATACTGCAGTAATAATATATATGTGAAGAATTTGCATATACCTTTTGCACACACCCATTGGCCTTAAAAACCCTAGGGGCAAGATATGTTTGCTTGACCACTTAACACACGGAAGTCTCATAAAGCGCACTCACATTCGAATACAAACTCCAGTTACATGCTATCGGTTGATTGCCCTTAAGCAGTTGTGGGATAGCTCATTGATAATCATATAACCTTTCCACAGGGAGGAACTTTGTTGTTGATCTGTACAGCTGCATACACCTTCTGGCTCCACACACTACTGTCATTTTTTTATGTCTTCATTATCTTGCATGTGTGTATGTAACTGGGATTTTGTCTATCCCATTTTAAGGACTTCTCAAAGGAACTCTGTCATGGACACAGTCTTCATACCATCTTTGGTGACTCTCCAAAGTTACAGATTTACATGCACTTTATTTGGAGTCAGGTTCTGGGTTATGATTAGGTAGCCTTAAAAACGTGGCACTTTGCTAAGGCTTACTTTAATTTATGATCCTAAATGTAAATATGATCGAACATTTATATAGCGCCACTCTAGTGGAGCTATATACTCTATGAGTCCTTGTGCCCATAGCAGAGTTATACCCACTCTTGACAGTTTGGCTCATAAAACATTTATTATTAGGATGCTTTACTCTTGCCCAAAACATTGTTTTAAATTTTAAAGTTTGAAAACACTAGAAATTAAAATGTAACATTTGAGATTATAGGCCATTGTAGAATGTAAACCAAAATGCGGTTAGCAATTGGTGCAATAAAGGATATCCTTACTTACTTACTTAAATCAGCAGCACTCTCGACCTGCATCAGTGAACAAGAAAGTCTTAAAGCATTTCCAAAACTGAGGTGAGAGGGTTAGTAACTCAAAGTGAAGAGACTGGGGAAGACAGTTCCAGGCTAGTTCCTAGACTGTATTTTATCAGAATATCTGCTATAATTAGGAATATTTGGGCAGGTTCCTGTATAGTGCTACCCTTCTGTGTTCTATTGTCTGCTGTCCATTGAAGTTACAATTGCTGTCCTGGAGATTTTAATGCTTGCCTCTGTCTTTCGTCTCCTTCTGCTTGTTGTGTTTATCTGTGTGGAATGGTTTATAATCACAAGTTTCGTTTGTTTGTTCTTGGAGTTTAATGATATCATTTATATAGGACACGTGTGAAGTCTGCACAAAAGAGGTGTGAACCTTGAGACCGATGGGGTAGGGGCAATAACACATGCTAGCACATGGCATTGAAGTCTCTCAAGATTACCCCAAGATTAGCTCATTGATAATCATATCAGCTTTTCACCGGGTTGTTCATCTGCACGTTTGCTTGCACCTGCATAATTATATCTTCAATCATCTACAACTTTCTGTCTCATGTGGCTGACCTTGCCTTTGACCCAGTTGAAATTCTCTTTGGAGTGCCATCAGTTGATGCTTAGTATGTTTTTGTAATGGTGCTTTGCAAGTTCTAAGACTAGATTAGATTTATCTTTCACTGAAGCTGGGCCTGGGAGGGAGCGCTCTGAGTTGATATCAGGAAGAGATGATATAGAAACTGAGTAAATAAACAGGTGAACCTTTTAACTGATCATCAGTGCTGCTTGTTGTTTGAGAGACTGACTTTGAAGCACATAATAAGTGGTAAGGGGGCAATCGATAGAGTAGTGGTTGTGGTGCTGGACTATCAAACGAGAGGTTGGGGGATTCAAATCCCCGCCATGCAGGGCAGAAATTTGGTTAGAGATTCCTGCCCAACCTGCGCCCTAGCCAACTCAGCTATAATGAGTACACTGACTGTACACTGGCAGTGGGAAGATGAGACGGCAAGGGAGAAGATTGACTGCCTGCCATCATTTGCTAAGAGATGCTAAGAAAATGATGTTGCTAAGACTTCATGTCCATGGCTGCCTCAGGGCTAGATTAAAGGAGTGCTCATAATTATCATCAATAAGTGGTACTAGCATGAGGTAATCTGCAGTTGGAAGCAGAGGGGAAGAACCTCTGGCAGAATTTAAGTGATAGGGTAGTGCAAACCAGCCAAGAGTTCAGACTGCCCCTTCAACCAGGGGCAAAGCATATATAAGGCAGCATAGGATGTTAGAGTAGGCGGAGCATTTTTGGAGCTGTTCATTCTGGCAAAAACTGCTACAGTCAGACAGTCAGGTTGTATTGTTACTGACAATCTGGTTGTATTGTTACTGACAATCTGGTTGTATTGTTACTGACAATCTGGTTGTATTGTTACTGACAATCTGGTTGTATTGTTACTGATGGCTGAATAAAAGTCACCAGACTGTGGCCAGCTGCAAGACAATATATATACACGTGTGTGTCCTTTCATCATGGGTGGTCAGGTAATGTCTGAATCAGTAGACACAAATGTATCCAGATGCTGATGTGACCAGAAGCAATTGTGTGATATCTGGGTGGCAATAAAAACATGCTCACTGTGGCCTATTGGTTACTACCAGGTTACAATGTCTGGAAGTGTTTTAGGCACACTCCTGTTACAAGATATTACTTGTAAGAGCAGGTCCTTTAAAAGTGTGAGTTGGAACTTTCTGTCTTCATTAATATCTGAATGCCTGGGTGGGTACTTCTCCAAGTCTGTTGGTCCATTATAACACTAATACAAATGCATTATGAAGAATGCTGTGAAAAGGGCTTTCCTGCATATTTGCGGGTGTAGTTAGAAACTGATTGAACTGGTGTTGGCTTGTGAGTCCTTGCACAGTCTTAATTCATTGCAGATGTTGCTTAAACTTGGTTGCCATTCAGCTTTGTGGCTGTTTACTCTGAGGATAAAGTTTCATAGGGTGCTTAGTAATGGCATTCATTGATTGCTACAGGTTGCAATAGTTTCAGAGGTAGCGATCAAAGCGTTTGCACCCGCAGAGCTGAGGTTAGGAAGGTAAGATAAATAAAGAAGTCTGTAAATGATGCCACGAAGAAGCCATTTATAGAGAGACTGCAAATTACTTTGTTTGCAATAAGTCCACGGTAAGCATACATGCGGATGACTAGATTAAATAATCTGGCTCTAGAGATCACAGATGTTGCCTACAGTGTCTCGTTATGAAATATTTTCTTTCTACCAATATGCTAAAGTCCTTTATCTTTGGCCGTGGCTGGACTGGGAGCGCCTCTGAGTAGGCTGCTTGAAAAGGTGCTATATAAATTTCAGGAATGAATGAAAGAATGAATTAAATGCAGTCCTGGTAATTGAGAAATCTTTTCTATTTAACCAGTTTCACGAATAGGGCGCTACACGAGCTCTCAGAATAAAGTTTGTCTGTCGGAATTTTAGATTATTTTATTTTTTCTTGCTTAGAAGTATTTAAGGTACCTAATGTGGAAATGGATTTTTCGGAAGGACAACACAAATTTGTTGTTGAAATCCTGAAGTGCAGAGAGCATTCTAATTGTAAAAGAGGACTTACACTGAGAGCATGTCTTAGGAATGCCTCTGAGGAATACAAGTCAGGCCAACTGAATCAGTCTTAACGGAGCGACCCAGACAGTCGCAAATGGGGAGAATGGTAATTTGTGGGGTTGAGCAAATAAGGCTGGAGCAGCGCAGGATATCAGGATTTATGAGGCAGCAGAGTGCTGAAAAGGGTGTACTTGGCTTTTCTGGAGTCCGTCTTGAACCTGCCACTATTTTCAGCGGCAATGATTTGCAGCTGTTTGTAGTTCGCATGCCTAACTGTCATTAATATCTACCACCTGGTCGGTGTAGCTGCGGAGACCAGTTCTATTTATCAACTCAGCTGGAGAATGATGAATTTGCCATGTCAGCTGTTGGAATCTAATTGGCGAGAACTGGGCGAAGTTTTCAGCCTTACCCCACGTACAAAGAGATTCAGTTTGTTGACACAGTTGGTCCAGACTTTTCCGGAGCTTTTCCAGCTTGGAGAAGCGCCGCCAGAGTCGAAAGCTGCCCTGCTGGGTACATTGCTTCACGCTGGCCCCGGTTCCTGCATTAATGCAGTGTTTATTTTGAATTTTGTAGTAACCTGAGCGACAATAAACTGACCATATTCAACGGGAGTGTCTTACGTCACCTTCCAGCTGTTCAGAACCTGTAAGTTCAACATCGGGTTCTGATTAATTTCTTTGCAGCCAAACTTAAAGACAATCATGACAGCTTTATGGCGTTTTAGCCGCTGATGTTTGCTATCAGTATTGTTTGTAGGGTTAGTGAGGTGCGTGTGCTTTTGGGTGCTGTATCAGGTTGCTAGTTTTCTCCATTCTCCCCAGTATTCTTCTTCCTCTCTATTTTTCTTCTGACGTTAATCACCAATTTCTTACGTTCCTTTCTCGAGTTTCGATCATTTTTATATCCAGTTCATGAGTGTACAAGTTCAGCCAGTTCACAGACTCCCTTTACAGTGTTCATTATTTGCTTGTTTAACTTGTCTTTACCATGTTCTTCATAATTTGCTTGTTGAACTTGTTTTGCATAATTTGCTTCATTTATTTTGCACCCATATTCCTTCAACTTTCTCCGACTACTTCACTGTTTTCTCCTTCGTAGGCATCTCCTTTGTTGGTTATTGTGGTATAGAGTCTCCTCAGTTGCATATTTATTCACCTTGAACTATTTCCTTTGTTGTGTCTTGAATGAGTTTCTGCTTTGATTTTATTTCTTCAGTTCTTACTATACAGACTATTCTAATTCTTATAGTTTGAAGTCGCTTAACCAGTTTTAAACTTGGAGTGTAATTAGTTGAACCAGAATATCCTTCTGACTTGCTTCTGTATGACTTCACTTGAATTGTTATAAAGCACAGCTGAGGTATGACTCCCCGAGGACCAAGTGAAGGACTGGTTTTTTTGCATAAACATTATCCTTAAATTTAAAAATGAAATTATTTGATTTGGAGTTGAATTTATATATTATTAATTGAATTCATAGCTCAATGTCATCAGTATATTTAATAAGAGAACAAAAATATGAAAGCCAGTATAAGCTATTGCATTTTGTAATCATCTCGTTTTATCTAATAACTTTTGAATTATTTATAAAGAGTACACAAATGAAGCAGTGTAACCTAAAGTATTTTGGAGTTGTCTGATTTTGTCTACTAACTTATGAGTTTTTAATAAAAAGTATGCAAATTAAAACTAGTATATTTTAAAGCATTTTGGAATTGTGTTTTGTTCATTACCGTTCGAATGTACTTTTTTGTAGGAAGTTATCTCACAATCAGTTGAGCCAAATGCCAGAGATCAGTTGGCCAGCGAATATCACTCATCTTATCCTGTAAGTATTCCTAATAATAATCAATCTATGCACACGAACCATTTTCACATAGATTATTTGCTGACGACTTCTTATTTGGTTCTCTGTCTGTTGTAAGTACCCAAGAATTGTCATGATGGCCTAGCAAATTATGACGCATTGTCAGATTTTCCAGAGGCCGTCATCTGCGAGATGAATGGATGCCGTAATGAGGAGCAAGTCGCCATATACTCGACCTCCGTCTTGCTTTGCATTGCCTTACAAGTCGTAGCGATGATGATATTGTCATCATCTAGTTGTAATAATATGGATGGCCCAGGCGAGCGGGCGGTCGCAGTTCGAAATGATCTACAGTTTGTCATAGGTGTGTCTTCCCATGGACAGCGTTTCTTCTTTTTTTCAACGATCCGATTGTTCAACCGGTTCTTAAGGGTGGCCACCTGTACCCATTAGAGTCCCTAAGTGGTGCAGGTGTTGGATATTAGTCGGTCACAGGCCCTCCTCTCTCTTCTCGAGCGTTGCCGCCAAACGCCGCCCGTCTGTCCGTCCGTCCGACAGCCCACAATGTGTGCGTGTATGTGTGCTCGCGTGTCTCTCTATGTGTGTATGCACGTGTTTTAAACACCTCCGGTTTAAGCGGCTTATGATGATGTTGCTACTTGATCTCTTGACGGCTGGCGAAGGCTGCTAGCAAATATTTAATTAGTCATATTTTGAATTGGTCTTTTCTCTCCGATTCGCCGCCAGTTTCAACGGCAGTCTATTGCGGGCGCCACGCGGGCTTTCGTGCGGGTGAAGCCGGGACTTTTATGGTACAGGGGAACCTCGTTATTAGGCTGCCTTTGGCAACCGTAGCAATGGACGTGGCACGGTGGCAGAGTGATGTACTGATGTATCGGCTTTCTACTGGGACCGGGGATCGAGTCACGGACTTGTCATGTGAAATTGATGTGAATTGATTCTTCAAACTGTGTACAACTTCTGAGGCCATCATCTTCAATGTGAGTGCCTCCTTCTAATGTTGTGTAATAAAATATAAATCTCCAGAATTTCTCAGCGCCACACATGGGAGTAGCCAGAAACAAATTTCAGAGGGGTTTTAAGATTTGGGGGTGGGTTTCCATTGAAAATCATCACAAAAGTCCAGGTTTTTTCGTATTTTGCAGTAAAAGCATATAAAAATTTGTTGGAAACTTATTTGGGGGGTTTGAACCCGTAAAACCACCCCTAAATACGCCCATGGCGCCACACTAAAGCTGCAAAAACCAGATTATTCATGGGCTTTACATAAAATGAAGTCGGCAATGGCCAGGTTGTTTGGTCAATTTCAGCGCCAGGTCAGGCTCTGAGAAGAGCAAGCCTAAACACACCATAGCAAATACATACATTGTAATGAGGTTGTGGCAAATTGCCATTTTACTAGCATTTGGTAGCATTTGGTGTTGTTGCATGTTTTGAAATGTTTTTAGCATTGTGCTATTCAGTAGCTGCCTGAGATTAAATTTAGAGTGCTTAGGCCCAATAATGGATTTATCAGAAGTTTTGTTATAATAAAGTTTGCAATACGCAGGCTCCAATGTAGTCGGAGAGCGTTTGCGTTTTGCTGGCACCTTCCGTTTCAAATGCCTAGGACGAGGAGAAAGTGGAGTGGGAGGAGGAGATGGGGGAGAATTGGGTGTGGGTAGAGATGTCTCTACTTGTTCTATCGACCACTTGGGGAGAGGGGCAGCGTTTGTCTTGGTGTTAAAACCGTTTTGTAAACAGCTTTATTTGTGGAGTGCCAACACGGTGTTAATTGAAGTAAACAAAGATTGGAAGTGTGGAGGAGCAAATATTTGCCGATCTATGGATTAGGAGGACCTGGCATGCGGCATTCATTTCGGTTCTTATTATGTGCTGGAACCAATCAACCCTTTGCAGGCTATTCCTGGATTATTATATGCCTCCATTCAAAGGCATCTGGCCATTACTTTATATTCATGTGTATACACTGTATATATTTAATATATATATATATATATATATATGTATTTTTATATTTTCGTGTATATGTATGTATAAAATTGTATATATACAATACATATATACTTTTGTATATACATGTATATAAATGTGCAGATGGAGTATTTGTGTGTGTTTATGAATTGGTGTTCTGGTAGATCTTGGATAGCTTTTGGCCTTTGATAAGAGCCACCTGTGTCAAGTTTAAGCCATCAAGACAATAGAACGTCGTTTTGTTTCCAAGTGTGTTGCTGAATTTTTGGTGAATGGTTGTCACGTGAATGTGTTTTTATCTCACACAGAACTGATTGGTTTGAGAGCTCACTTTGTAATGGCCAGACGATTAGTACGGTATGTGCAGGTCCTTCATGCACAACTATTCAGTTCCATCAAAGGTTACTTTGTGGTTAGGTACTCTGTTAAAAAAGAGTAGACTAATTTGTCTAAATCTTTTGCTGAGCTGTTTTACTTGCAGGACTGTTTTTGGAACAATGTGGATGTTTTTGCAACAAACTGTGGACATAAGATATAGTGCATGTTAACTATGCATTTGTTGTGAGTCGTCTAAAAAATCTGCTGCAAATAAGTTTACACATTGCTGACGAGTGTTAGATGATGAGCCTGTAAGACCACAATTTTAGAAGGACTCTCTATGCCTCGGGGTAGCGAACTTTTTAAGGGTGTGCCAAGAGTGCCCCGCTAAATCATTTTGAAAACTAGCCTCACATGCCCCTCAGAATTTTGCACTGTATATAATTATTTTTTCATATAGGTTTTAATTGACAAAGTATAAAAAAATGAAATAAAGACATACAAAACTGCTTTTAGAAAGGAATAAAAATAAAATCTTTCATTTATAAAGTGATTGTGTATTTTGAAGTTTGACATTTTGAGGACTCTCTGAATTCTGCATGATCCGAAAAGTCTGTTAACTTTAAGTCTTTTTTCATAAATGTTACGTGACTACATCATGATTTTTTAGCAAATATATTATAGGTTTTTTTTACTAATCTAATGCTTGTTGGTTAAATCTAATTATTTTTAGTGCAGCAATTACTTTCTGTGAACTCCCATAACTTTTAGTGAGTCTAACGCCATTAGCACATCTGAAAATTTTAGCAGACCTGAAAAGTTTTGCACATCTGACCTATTCGCCCAAGGTTTGTGAATCTGCTAGGAACATAGGTATGACTTGTAAAGGAAATTTGAGAATGCTGTTCTGGGCTGTTTTAATTGCTAGAAGCGGCTTTGGTTTCCACAGTGTTTACAGATAATCCGCATGCTGGCGAGGACTATACTGTTTAAATGAATCTCGGATTCAGTCTCCATTTAAAAAAGGAATCTAATCTACACAGGAACAAAGTCTGAGGCTCTCATTTACACCTGGTCCCTTCTGTTTTTCACATCACTTTTGACATTTCTAAATTAAACATACAGATTACATGTTGTTTACTTATTTAGATTTAATGTTGACTTCTCTCTTCATGGATACTGTTATCATAAAGTGTGCCAAATGGGAATTATACCTTTATGCTGCTCCGATAAATGTGTGTGTGTCTGTGTGTGTGTCTGTATGTGTGCCTTGATGTGTATATGTATTTAGATAAGTACTTCATTTGTATATATATAATTGTATATATATATATATGTTTGCATGCTCCATTGCATTGCATTATATCAAATTAGGTCTACATGAATGAAAATCCTTTCACAAACTATACACTTGCGTATGTATGTATGCATGACGTTGTATGTATTGAGCTATGCATTTATATAGAACTGTTTAAAGGGCCTGTATACAAGCTGCAGAGAAGCTCTTAAAGGTACAGAGAGGTTCTCCAACTGTACACAGTGAAACTGTATGTGTATAACCTTTATTTTGTGTTGTTTTATAATTTGAGCTCCTGTCAAGTGCTTTGAAGTTCCCTTGGTTCCCTTGTATTGGGCGGGTCCCTGGCCGCTGTAATTAGTATATCAGAGCAGGATATCATATTGCGTATAGGACCACTTAAATCAGCCAGTCCCATTAACCCACAAGGTCCCACATACAAGTTTACAGTAAGAGGATTATTTGCTAATTTACTTTTTAGATCTTTTGATTGTATTTAGCTCCGTGTTTAGTGTTTTAGATATATGCAGAACTTATAAGTTTAATTTACGGTATTACTGGCGGGTGTGTGGAATTGGCTTGTGCTTAGCCGACACTTCTTAAACAGAATTTTTATTGAGTTCCATCTTTTAATATTTATAGGAATATTGTCTCAATTAATCCCTTTGGATCACTGGTATAGACTGTTTCATGTCCGTTGGATATGTTCTCACTTAACCACTGGAGTGTGCTTGCACTTAAATGCTGGGATATATCTTCACCACCACTGGGATATGTCTCACTTATCCACTGGGATATGCTTCCACTCGCTCCCCCCCACTGTTGCATTCTCTCACTTATAGTATTTATGGCGGGCTCTCACTTATAAACTAAAATATGCCCCATTTGTCCCAACTGGTCTATTCTATCACTTTTAATATAGGGTATACGCTCTCATTTACAAATTGGGATCTGCTCCCACTTGTCCCCACTGGGCTATTCTGTCATTTATCCTCTGAGGTAGAATCTCACGGAGCCCAGCATTGCTTGGTGCATTCATTGCTTGACTTTACATAACACTGCTTCTAACAACTTTTGTCTGTGGCGTTCTGCTTTGAGTCCAGATGGTCGAACGTTGGGACAAGTTCGTCCAGTGACGGTCTGATCCCTTCCAACCGACAATTATGCATGTCCCAACCGACAGGGCCTCTGTGCCCTTCTCATCATTTTCCATTATCCAATTAAGCCTTACGTCTGCCCGGTCTTACTGACCGCCTCCGCCGCAGACCCAGTCATTCGCTTGCCGATCGGTCGGCAGGGGCGCTCCAGCCTGTTTATAATTTTCCAATCATATTGGAAACAAGCTGCTTTCTTTTTTCATCCTCGGCCTTTTACGACCGGCTCTCATTACTGACAGTCGAGTGATCAATTGCATTACGCCATTATCCCTCTTGATAATGGTGATCAATAATGGACAGAGGACGTGGCTGCATGTACGGCTATCGACTTGGGTGTTTTCTGACACCTCGGTAATTGTGCGGCCTGGTTAATAACTGTGCGGCGGCGGCAGCTGATGTGAAAACATGATTTATGCAGCTGGCGTTGGTAGCGGACCAGGCGTGCTATACACGGACGCCCCTAATAATGCACAGGAAACGTCTAGAGTCTTGAACCTGCTGTGGAAAGATGTAGGCATTGAAATTGGTGTTGCCACGACCATAAGGATAATTTAATCTGATCTAATATATAGATATCTTTATTTTACCTTTAATACTGCAAGCAAAGTCGTATTCTAAAAGCGCAATCAATTGAAAGCGAGTTGAAATCCTTTAGGTTTCTGAGACCAGAAGGCAAAAGCCATGGGGAAGGATCAGGGCTGCAAAAGGTTTTTTTACACACACAAAAAACAAAAACAAAAACCACAAAATTTATTTTTTTGTTTTTTTTAATAAATTTATAAATTATAAATTACAAAAATGATGTCTCTTCAACTCTCTTGGCCATTGTGGTATCATCTTTGTTTTTTTCGTTACATGATGTTCTACGGTTCTACTGTTCTAGTTAATTTCATTTATACATTTTATTAGTTTGAACGGTATTCATGCCATTTCACGAGTTTTAATATCCGAAATAGGGAAATCTTAAAAACAAAAAACAAGAAAACCGAAAAAAAAATTTCATTTAGAAAAACTTGTTTTTTGCACCTTGGGAAGGATAAACAACCCGAAAGAGATAGGGTTTCAGCAGCATCACAGAATTTGCTGAGCAGACAAAAGCAGACAGCAGATTTCAGCCTTCACTTTCAAATTGTATCGTATCAAAACATGAAGAAGATTAATGCTGTGTTTTGTTAAATAATTGATTCAAGAAGTTGCTTCTCACCTTATTTCAGTAAAAAACTATTGAAATTCTTTTTAAACTCCTCACTTTTAAAAAATGAAAAAAATCAGTCATATTTTAGTGTAAGAGTTCGGAACTTTTTCAAAGTCCATGTCACAGAAAATCAAATTCTTGCCTTGGAAACCAGAGATGGGCACAATTAGTTAAATTGCTAATCGATTAGAATTACCTATTGAAATTTGCTAACCGATTAGAATTAGAATCAGCAAAATCTTGTATCTATTTTATTAGAATTAGAATTAGAGCAGCTAATCAATCTGTTTATCTAATCGATTAGCTATAGTTGATTAGAATCTAATGGATTAGTTACCCATCTCTGTTGGAAACATGCCCTGACATTTTGTTCTGAACTCTGATCTCCTAGTTATCAGTTGTCTGTAGTGTTCATGTTACTGGAATAGCTCTGACTAACCATTTAATTAGATATGCCCAGCATCTGCAACCGGTGTAATCCCCATCCACCTGCAGTACCCTACTTGCATCAGGATGAGCCAGGCTGACCTCCAGGGGGAGTGTGGCTTATGTTACACCAGTGGGTGGGAGCATACCCACTTCATGTTTACTAATTCTCCTCTCATCTGGGATACCTGATCGCTTTGATCAAACCTTGATCTTTATGATCTAAACCCGATCCTGTCGACACAATGCTGTATTGTATTGCGCTTAAAAATTCACCAGGTTTTCCTTTTGTTACCATTGCAAATGAACGTTTTTCAGCGGCTCCTCAGTTTCCATTCAGCACATATCAAAATGAACACCTTGTACGTGTTCAAGCATTTCATGGGTTTAATGGTAGCTATCCATTGCATTGAAGCTGCCCTACACTTTCACCCAGATGAGATTTTGGTGCCACGTTGTGCAAGCACAATTTGTATTCACTTGTTGTAAAAGTCATTTTCCATTTACACTGTTGCACACCATCTGGTTCTGGTAATTTGTGTATCCTCATTCTTAGTTTCGCCACTGGTGGCTTTGGCATTCAAGTTTCCCCTATTGGTTGTGGTGGCATTTAAGTTTTTTCCTATTCATTACTGTGGCATTAAAATTTTTCCAACTGCTACGTGGTTGCTGTAACATTACCAACTGTCTTCACATTTTACCACCAGTTGTTCCTATCAGCTGGTTTTTAATAATTGTCTGACTTGTCTTGAAGATTTCCATATTCATCATCTTTGAGATTGTTGTTGTTATCATGTCATTGTCATTGTTATCTGTTCAAGATCATCTCTCATTTCTTTTATATCATTATAACGACAGTCATCTTTGATCATCCTCAAGATTATCATTAGTTCATTATCATCATTATGTCATCATAATCTTTATTGTTATCTGTTCTTCATCATCATCGTTACCTAAAAATCGTAAAATATCATCGTCTTTTCGTCGTCAGAAATCATCATCATCATCATCATCATATCATCATCATCGTCATCATCATCATCATCATCATCATTTCATCATCATCATCATTTCATTTCTTTATATTTATCACCTCTTCAGCACATGCATCCGTCCATCCCAGCAATCTTCATGATCATTACCTGTTCCTTTGGCTGTCATTGTCTTGTGATCAGTGTCTGCTGCTCTTGTTCCGGCCAGTGCGGTTGCTTTGGCTTACAGGGCATTTATTGGCAGTCATTGTTATGCAGAACATGTAATATGGGAATCCATTTTGGGGTCTGACAGTCACCAATCATTTCCCCTTCAGTCGGGTGCAGTCATTCTTGGACTGCTGGGTGGGCGGCTGATGTTGCCCAAACCTTCTCTTATTTTGATGGATTGTCATAGAACGTGCAGAAAGGAACTGCTCGCCCACTCACTTACCACAACTGTAAAAATAGCAAAAAAAATGTTAATCCGGTACAATTTACATGGCTGAAAAGATCATTTAGTTTGATTATGGAGAGTACAGTGAAGATTCATTATCCGGCGTTTAATTATAACGAGATTCTGATTGAGCATGGTCAGGGACGTGAATTCCAGAGTTAGTTCTGCTAGAGAAAACAAACTAATTATAACAGGACCTTGATATGATGCAGTTCCTCACATGGCCCTCAAGGCGGCTTTATAATGAGCATTGTGAGCATTGAAGAATACAATAGAATAGAATCTTCGTTTATTCATTTACACATTGTCAGAACGCAATATATAAACGCGCTATATAAATTCTCTGAATGAATTCAGTGTATTTAGTTAAGTTTGGATTGCGTGTTGAACTGTTGATGTTACGCAGTGGGACTTGAATCTGTGACTCTTATGTCAAGAGTGTGCTCGTTACCATTCACCCATTGTATGCTGTCATTTGATGCACATTCAAAGAGCCACTGAGTAGCTGCCTTGAAAAGCGTGGAATGAATGAAAAAATGAAAGAAAGCGAGAATGAATGAAAAAAAATTAAAGAATGATTAAGTAAATGAAAGATTGAAAGAAAGTATGAGTGAATGGATACTTATAAGACTTTCAACATTCACCATTCACCCATTGTATGCTGCTCTTGATCTTGATACATATACATGCAATCATACATGCATGCATACATAAATAAATACATACAAACATATGCACACATATATATGCATACATACATGCATAGATGCACGCACACATACATACACCCATACACACGTGCAAACTCCTCCTTAAAGGCTAAACCCCTATTAGCGTCTACAGGACAATAAAGTCCGATCTACCATCTGGATCTACCATCGGCGGGAATTAGGCAAATTTACAGGATTGCAGGGGGCGGGCCTTTGCCTGCAATAAAAAAGCGGACAGGCATCAGCAGATACTATGGCCTGGCCTCTGAGTCTTCCATCATGATTAGGTCCGTATCTTTATGATGGCCATTAGGCTCTTAATGTATTGGCTGCATGCCTGCCTGGCAAATTACCGTCCGTTTGACTGGGCCACGTCGTCGGCTGAACCGGGCCCGTGTATAGCAGGAACCATTAGCTGGCAAAGAGGAGGCACTGATTGTTAGCTGGTAGATCATTTGCTGCCACCTGCCTTATCCCTTCTCGGCTGCTTTTATAGATATTAATTTCGGCTAAAAGATGCTTGCTAACTGTGATCTAACTGCCTGTTGTATAATGCCACGGAAGTACAAACCCACAGGTAGAAAGAAGGTCTATAAATGAAGGATGCTACGTTTATAGGTACGATACCTTTGTTTGTTCCGGGTATAAATAGCTGCGGATGGCTATTCGAAACCACCGTGCTGAACCGGCGTGTGTGTGTTTATGTGTGGGTGTGGGTGTATGTGTGCATGGGTGTCTGTGTGTGTGTGCGTGTGTGTTTGTGGGTGTGTGTGGGTGTGTCTGTGTGTGGGTGTGTGTGTCAGTGAACAAGATCCACACACATAAACACTTTGTGGAAATCGGAACTAGACAGAGTTGCTGATCAGGCAGTAAACAAGGAAACTGGTGAATGGGAGGGAAATGCATGTTAGGCTGCGATGTTAATGGCAGTATTAAGGCAATGTTGTTTAATGTGGCAATGCGAAGTTGATACTGCAACATTATTGTGACATTATGTAATTTGCAAATGCAGCAGGTATTTTCGACTCGCTTCATATGGAAAATCTGTGAAGTCCGGTGTGCATATTAAAGTTTCATCATTAGGTTGACGTAACAAATACTGATATTAAATGTTATGCTTTTGGACTTATTTACTGGCTGGACATTTGCATGACGTACTGAATATGTGTAGGCTGCTTCTTTATGTCCTTTTGTATTAGCTGCTTGTAAATGATGATGTTGATCTTTTAAGGAATAATAGTACAAAAAGAAAAGCGTATGTGAGTGGTATAACTTGTAAAGGTGCACATCTCGTCTTATTTTAATAGTAACTCAAGTCATATGATTCCTTCTGGGTTCGTGCTAGCACCTGACTGTCCCATACCCTAACTGATTCTATGTTGGAGCAAAATTTTAAAATTTCAAGGAAGGTGATGACCTCCAAAGTTTTGCACAGTTGGACAGTGTGATCTGTGTCAATTTCACATAATTCAATAATCACATCTTTCGATATCACTTCTTTCGATATCACATCTTTCGATATCACATCTTTCGATATCACATCATTAGATATCACGTTGAAGCTAATGGCCTCAGAGGTTATACACAGTTCAACAATGCTATTTCACATGACAGGCAGGAATTCAAACCTGGAGCCGCTGAGGTGAAAAGTCAGTATTTTAGCTGCTTGGCTACCATGTAATCCACCTCTAAACATTGATCCTGTACTTAAGGCATTGGGATTACTATATCATAATGATATGCGGTACATGGTAAAACCAGTTGTATTGTGTAGATGGCAATTGTAGCAGCAGTATCTCTTCCAACGAAAGCCGAGATACCGCTTGGCCATTATGTGGTAGATCTTTCAAGCAAAACTGTTAGTGGACAGTTATTGGCTAGAGAAATAAATACCAAGTTGTTTATGGCTGTATGGAGTGTTTATGCCTTTTTTAGGCCACGGCTCGGATAGGTTTCACCGGCTGGCAAATGACATTATCGGCTCAGTGGGGGTCCTGCTTCGTTTTGGGCAGGGCTGGGAAGGCAATTTGTAGCTCAGACAAATGATTCCTTAACACTGACTTTAACTTACTAAGCTTTATTATCCCGTCGGCTGTTGTCGATTGGTTTAACTTTACCATATGTTGCTGCTTCCTACATGGACTTTACTAATCTGTCTTTCTCCTTTCCCGTGCTGAATCGTAATTTATTGAAGTTCCCTGTTCTTTGGCATTTCACATCTGGGCTATGTTGACTAAATGTAGTTTGTTGTTAATGTACATCGTGACTGTATTCATGCTGCATGTATGTATGAAACAAGGGCGTAGCCAGGAAACAGTTTGGGGGGGTGTTTCCATTGGACTTGGTCGCAGAGTACAGGGTCAGTTTTAAGATTTTTCAGCAGTTATTTATATCGGGTTTTGAACCTGTAAACCCCCTGTCAATGCGTACATTGTATAAAAGCACTTGTACAACATCTGCTAAGAAGCTGTCAAAGATGCTGCGACGTGGCTATTTAACAGAAGTCTGAAATAGTTGTCAGTTGCATTGGTTGGAAATGACTTGCAGGTAGTTGGGAAAAATTTAGTTTGAGCTGTTCTTGGGTCATGCAATTCTTTTAAAGGAAATTTTTGAGGAAAATTATAAAGCAAACCTCGGTGTCTTTCGTCTGTCTTTCCTCTGCATGGTTGTTGCTTATGAAATGCACAGCCAATTTCGAGTCTATTCCACAAGGCCATGTGTAAATAAATAAATTGGCCAGTAATGGGGCTTATAAGATTAATTATAATGGGCCCAACAATAAATAAATAGGCCAGTAATGATGTTGAATAGCCATAGACACTATATTGGCTAAGCCAACTTTGGAATTGGGTAGTTACCCTTTAATGATGATGTGTCCTATGTGGAAGATGGTTAGAGTCATCCTTGTGAATCCTTAATCCAGGCTTTGGACTTGCACCGTTATAATATATAAAACAGTGGCTGAGTTAACTTGGGAGTGGAAAGTTATTTAAGGATGGAGCAACGGTTTTCCTTTGTGAGGTTCCTGTCTTCTTGAACAGATGTTCAAGCACTTCGTTTCATATGCTTACAGCTGGCAGCATTTACTGCATCAGATATGTAGTGATGAGACTTCAAAACCAAAATGCATCCACATGTGGTGGAAGTTGTAAAAGGACCGTATATATAGTAGTGGTTTGCTACTTACAATGCTATACTAATGCATGGTAGTTGTTGTGTTACATTACAATGCTATAAAAGTCATTGTGCTACACTACTTAGCATTACATTGCACTCAGTTCACAAGTGGTGACTCATTTCATAAGTTACTCTTCAGGTGCTCTATGCATTGTTTTGCTTACCGATGACATTCCGGTTTCTTAATCACAGTTCTTCCTCTACCTCCTCTATCTGACATCTCTGGACAACCCCTCTGACTTGACGTAGCACTTGTGAATAAGCTGGTGCCCTGTGTTTAGCTGTAGAGGAGTGTTTTAGAAATTCTGAGTTTACAATTTACTATTAATGATAGTTAGCATCTTAATATAGGCTGATGCAAAGAGCCCCTCATTAGTTTATATATAGTTTATATGTGACATAGTTGTCTAGTTTTCTGTTGGATTGGCGCTATCACAATTACAAGTGAAGTGCCATTTTGCAGTTTCCTATACGCAAACGATCCGAATGAGTGTTTTTCTTTCTACAAATTCTTTGGTCCTGTGAACGAATTCCAGTCAATAGTGAGATTTTCCTTCCTCTACGAACAGCTGCGAATTCTTCGTTCTTGTCCATCGTCGCTCTGCCAGAATTTCTTTCGCATTTGGCCGATCGATCGTAGGCAACAATGCTCCTTTGCCGGTAAGCGATGATTCGTCGATAGGCAGGTGTGCTGACCAGACCCCCTCGGCCGCATTGTGCCTACCGCGCTGCTCACATGCAGGTGTTCCTTTGCAATCGGATTTTCTGCGGCAACACCAAACAACAATGCGATCGATAATGCGTCGCATTCTGACAACGTTATTGCGGCCCCACCACCGTCACCACCACCGTCGTCATCATCATCGTCACAGTGCGTCGCCTATCTCAGGTGATCTATTATATGCCGCACACCGACGGCGATATAACGTGTCGTCACAATTGACACCTTTCTTATTTATGCATAGCTCCGTCCTTCCGTCCGTCCGACAGTCGACGGCCCTTGTGCCACGGCGACGACGGGTGACGTGAATTGCACGTTGTCGACAAGGCTCGTGCAACGGGGCAGCGTGCAACGGTGAATTGTATCGGTCACCGAAGAGAGAGAGAGAGAGAGGGAGAGACAGACAGACACGCAGACAGACACACAGACACAGACAGAGAGAGACAGACAGACACACAGCCAGACTAACAGACAGACACACAGACAGAGAGAGACAGACAGACAGAAAGAGAGACAGACAGACAGAGAGAGAGAGAGAAAGAGAGAAAGAGAGAGTAGAATCTATTTTCGTATT
Source organism: Aporrectodea caliginosa (assembly GCA_020284085.1). Classification (NCBI taxonomy): domain Eukaryota; kingdom Metazoa; phylum Annelida; class Clitellata; order Crassiclitellata; family Lumbricidae; genus Aporrectodea; species Aporrectodea caliginosa. Next base: position 606,388 of record JACEVL010000909.1, on the reverse strand, counting down.
TCTTTGGCACGATTTACAACGATGGGGTGGGTGGGGGGAGTTGATGGATTCTGGCTTTCAAGGGAAAAGACGGGCAGTGCCGTCGCCGCCGCCGCTGTAGCCGAGAAATCGATTGCTAATCACTGGTAGATGTAATTCATTTGACGTTCTAACGATTTCCAGATGTAAATAAGTAAGCAAAAAGTATGCTAGAAGAGAGGAGACCTGGTGAAATGCAAGGCGGTAATTGCAGTTTGTCTGGGACACATTTACCCTCCACTATTTATAGTGTTATGTTTAGACGTGCATGTAAACGTTTCTATAATAGCTCTTAAGAACTTGTTCGTAGCTTACATGATATAGGCTTCAGTTGTAGCAAGTGCAGCTACGCACGAACACTGCTTCATCATCATCATCAGCAGCAGCAGCAGCAGCATCATCATCATCATCAGTTCCTGATGCCAGTCATTTGGTGGTGATGGTTACTTAGTTGATAGAATCTCTGACTAACAAAATATGCCACTCGTTGTTTAGTGAATAAGTGAGCAGGACTTTGTATACCTGCCCAAATACCTTTCTTGTTTTGTTTTGTAAGTAAGTGGGTGGTGTCCTTATCAGAAATATATGAGCTTGGTGCTTTCATAACTGTTAATATACAGTACAATGTTGTGTTGAGGTTAAATTCATATAATTTATGGTGTTTATCATATACATGACGTCAGCAAGTGTAAGACTAGAAAAATTGAAGTTATATAGCTGGCAGTTTTTTATACTTAGTGTATAAAAGCTGCCAGCTAACTTATTATTAGACTAAATTAGTTATTATGATAATGCAGTTATTATGCGCCGCTATCCATTGACCAAGGAATCAATCCTTGATGGAACTGAGCAATTGTGAGTGAAGGACTTGCTCAAGGTCTCTATACCCATGGGACACCGAATCTGTTCTTTCCAGGGTACAAGTCGGCAGAGATGGGTAACCAATCGATTAGATGCTAATCGATTAGCTAATCGATTAGACAAACAGCTAATTCTAATTCTAATCGATTAGCTGTCATCTGAAGCTAATTCTAATTCTAATTGATTAGCAATTGTTAATTGCTAATCGAAAATCGATTAGCTGATCGATTAGCTGTCTGAAAATTAAGCGTTCATTAAGAATGAGTTTAGTAATATTGAGTTTGAAGAATATACTTACTTACTTACTTATCTGAATGCTGTTTCAAACTTCAATCATCTGGTCATGGCTCTATGTCCATTCTGCTCATGTAACACTGAAAATTTTTCACGTTTTCAACTTTTCATGTTCTTCGTCTCAATCATCATTGTGTTTCTGCAGCCTCAGCTGCCATGGAACTTAGTTCTGCTGGCTACGTCGTAAACGCTAGGTGCAATAGGCTAAGTGATGCACTGATTCAAGATATGATAATTGCAAAATGCAATAGTGAGCTTATGCAGTAGCAATGTCAATAACTGCAGCATGTATTGACCGATGTGGTGTTGCCTGCCGGTATGTGGACTGTTCTCACAGATAGCAGTTGTGCAACATTAGGTATTGTAATAAGCTACAGATTTAGGCATTGTAATAGGCTGCAGCTTTATGTATTTTAATAGGCTACAGCAACTAGCTGTAGTAACTTGTTGTGCTTGGATTAAAATTTGACAAATTCATGAAGGAAATAATATACACTGTATCAAACTATCGATATCTAATTCTAATTGCTAATCGATTAGCTGCTGATAATTCTAATTCTAATCGATTAGCTAGAAGCTTTTGCTAATTCTAATTCTAATCGATTAGCAAATTTCAGGAGCTAATTCTAATTCTAATCGATTAGCAATTCTAGCTAATCGTACCCATCTCTGCAAGTCGGGCACCCTAACTAATCAGTCACTGAGTGCCACATCAATAAGCTGAAAGAATGTTTGTGTAGTCCCTTTTCAGATGCTTCCCAAATAGGAAGACATTGTATTTACAATGAACAAACTGTTGAAGATCCTCCACTCTGAGAGGCTCATCAGCTGAGCTGGGCTGAGTGAGGGAAGTAGGGCAGTTTTCAGTCACTGGTGTTTACATTATGTGTGGATTTTTAATTATAACATCTGGACTCTTTGAGACACCATATGATGATCCTTTGGATACATTACAAAAGCAGATGATTCATTATAAGGTCTGCTTTGGCATTCTCTGAGTTTCTTAATGCTGTGATTTGATGACAATAACATCCATCCATCTATCCATCCATCCATTCATCTATCCACTCATCCATCTATCCATCCATCCATCCATCCATCCATCCATCCATCCATCCATTCCTCCATCCATCCACCCATCCATTCTCTCATAGTGAGCTGGAATGATGAACACAGGCAAGATCCTGTCCAAATGGCAATTCCCTCTGAGACTGTCTCCAGGGATGGGTGAATGAGAATTCCATGGTCTGAACGTCATATATTAATTATTAATGATATTTATTGATGAGGCCTCAAAATGTCTGTTGTAGTGAAACTTAGATATGGGCAGATTAACCTGCTACATTTGGCCTTAACCCATATTTGCCAAGGCCAAGTAAATGAAGGTGCTAATACTTAATATCCATTGCCTCTGATTGATTTTCTTTCATCTGCATAAGTTCTTCAACTGTCTGTCTGTCTGCCTGCCTGTCTGGCTGTCTGTCTGCCTGCCTGTCTGGCTCTGTGTCTGCCTGCCTACCTGCTTGTCTGCCTGCCTGTCTATCCGTCCGTCTGTCAGCCTGTCTGTCTGTCTGCCTGTCTGTCTATGTGTCTGTCTGCCTTTCTGCCTGCCTGTCTGTAGCTAATTCATCTCTTAACATTTGTGAAATTTTATGGACAGTGGCAGTGCCATCGTCAACTGGATGGATATCTCTCAGGTACTTCCATTTGCCGATATCTGTAGACGCGCCTATAGTTTGGCCGTATAGGATTTTCTCGCCATGACAAATGCTAATATCTCTGACTGTTATCCGTCGGAGCCTAAACGCGAAGGAATTCTTTTGGTTGGAATAATCCGGGTGAAATGACCTGCGTGCTCCTCTGATTGGCTCTTAATCTTCGAGCGACGTCTGACGCGACTTTTCGACCTCGTCGGCTCTAGTTGTCTTTGGTGTTGGGTCGTATTTGCCGGTGTTGTTGTTGTCGTCGTCGGGCACTAGTGCTAGGATCTGACCGGTCGTTTTTCTATCCGTTTCAGCAGCCACAACGTCATCAGTCATGTGAACGGAACGGCGTCCCTGAGGAACGTCGAGAATCTTCGAGTTATTGATCTGAGTTACAACGCTATTACTCAACTGCGCAATGCAACACTGAACGGACTAAACGGTCTTCATCACTTGTGAGTCACGAAAGACCTCTCTCTAATCTCATCTAATATGATCTACTTTTATCTAATCTTATATAATCTAATAGCCAGGAAGAACCTAAGTATAATCTGTCTCTCTGTGTGTCTGTCTGTATGTATGTCTGCTTGTCTCTCTGTCATTCTATCTATCTGTGTCTGTCTGTATCTGTGTCTGTCATTCAATCTGTCTGTGTCTGTCATTCTATCTATCTGTGTCTGTCTGTATCTGTGTCTGTCATTCAATCTGTCTGTGTCTGTCATTCTATCTATCTGTGTCTGTCTGTATCTGTGTCTGTCATTCAATCTGTCTGTGTCTGTCATTCAATCTGTCTGTGTCTGTCATTCAATCTGTCTGTGTCTGTCTTCAATCTGTCTGTGTCTGTCATTCAATCTGTCTGTGTCTGTCTGTCTGTGTCTGTCATTCAATCTGTCTGTGTCTGTCTGTCTATCTGTCTGTGTCTGTCTGTCTCTGTCTATCTGTCTGTGTGTCTGTCTGTGTCTGTCTGTGTGTCTGTCTGTGTGTCTGTCTGTCTGAAGTGTGTTTGACTTTATAATCTGCTCCTGTTGTAGTTTATTTTAAACAATGTGTGCAATCGTTGTATACAATGCAATGCATGTGCGACTATTGTCAGATGCAAATAAAGGCTACATACTTAATTACTTAGTCTGGTCTTGTATCGTCTAATCTAAGGCTGAGTGCTCTATCCATCCATGGATCCATCCGTCGTATTTATATAGCTCCTCTGCAAGAAAACTCCCGAGAGATGTTCCTGACCTGACAACAGAGTGGTAGTCGATTGCTGGTGAAACAGGGCAGAGAAGCCGACGCTTCATTGAAGATTGATTATGAAAGACTGAAGGTGATATCATCATCATCATCATCAGTTTCTGACGCCAGCCATTTGGTGGCGATGAGTACGAATAAATGATCTCCATTGTCGTCGGTCATTTGTCAAGTCCATTGCTGCCTTTAGTCTTAGTCCAAGTGTTGATGTCCTCATTTATATTATCTAATCAATATAGGTGATGTAACGACGCTGTATTAGGTGAGCAATTGACGTACCTCACCTGGCTGTGCGACTCATTGTAGGTTTGACGCATTGTGATGAGATTTGCACTTCATTGTCTTTTAAAAAGTGGTGCCACAGAAGTTAGGCACGAGATGAAATTTGCAGTTCTGAAATTTGTTCCTAGGAGGGCACTGATGAAATTACAGTTGTATTGTAAAGTAACAGCTACAAGGTATAAAGACAATACAGGAGGATTTCGAACATTGGTCGGTTGTAAAGCCTACACAGTACACAAGGGTATGGCATGAAATCCTGCATTTACCCCTTGGGATGAATGACTCGTAGTTAAACGACATCTTAGGCTGCCAGGGCCGTTAACATCGACCTTACCTTACCCCTATAGAAGCTCAAGTCCTTTGTGACTCGAGGGGCGAATGAATCTGGGCGTGCATGGCTTTGTACTAGGAGGGTGATTGTGCGCGTGTAGGGTGTTGTGTGTAGCCAGAGAGGCCTCCTCCGTCCAGTTGGCCTGCTCCTGGGACTAGTGCACGTGCTGGGCTGCGTATGGAGACGGCCAAGGGAGACGGCCAAGGGAGACGGCGGTGTGAATGTGCTAGTCGACGTCTTGCTGAAAGGCGTGATTGGCCGTGTTCAGCTGTTGGGAAACTCGATCCGACGACGTTGAAAAGTAGTTAAGAGAATCTGGTCGACGAAGGCCGAGAGCAGAGCGGCGGCAGGCGTACAAGCGGCGGCCGACCGACCGACCGATGCATGATGCCTAACAGCTGACGGCACTAGCCGTTGTAAGTGCCTGACAAATTGTCCCTTAAGCGTTTTTTAGAGAGAAAGAGAGAGAGAGAGGGAGGGACGGAAGGAGGCTATGGGGAGCGATGGTTGGGGAAGGAGCAGAAGGAGGAGGAGGGAGGAAGTAGGGGCGTATTTAGTGAGGCTGTGGGTTGTGTTTGCAGTGGGCTACCTTCTCTATCCAAACGGCCGTTGTACCGCCGCTCAAGGGGTGGCGCCCTTGTTGAGCTGCGCTGGTAATTGAGCCAGCTGGCTTTACAAGTATCATTGTTTATTGTTAAGTAACGCATTTTCAGTGCTCTGCTCTTGAATTGCTATGGTGGGTTGAGAGAGTACGGTTTTTTTAGCTGGGTTAAGTATGAAGCACGGGGTGCGAATGGTCTATTACTCTATTAGTTAGCGTCAAGTCAATGGTTCAGGGCAGAAATTTGTTCTAATATTTCGGTTCCCTTTGCCCCTGTAACGAACTCAACTATAATGAGTATGTTGACTGTATGCTGTGGGTGGGAAGATTGGACAGCAAGGGAGAGGACTGACCATACATCCTCATGTGTTGAGGTTAAGAAATTTGAAGTCGGACACTTCACACCCGTGGCTCCTCTTGGGACTAAGGGACTACTCTCTTTGTCTTCTAAATATGACGCTTTGAGTAGGTAGTGGATTTGAGCCGGGGTAGGTAGGGAGGGTATTTGATTTAGGATAGGTCTTGTCTGAGGTGGGTTAGGTATGGGTGCTAAGCTAGGATAAATAGAAACTGTGGACTGGGTTAGTAAGGTGTTTTGAGTTGGGTAGGTTTTGGATTTGAACAGCAGTAGGCCTGGAGTTTGAGCTAGGGTAGATGCTGGTCGCTGAAACCACACTATTTGGTGTTATGTTAAAGTTGGTGGTGGTTGCATAGTTGTCTAATGGTCAGTGTGCTGGCCACTCGAAAGGTGAGGGTTCAAATCCCTGCCTGGAGTCAAGATAACTTGGCTTCACTTAGCACCCCTAGCCAGATCATTGACCATACACTGTTAGTGGGAAGATCATGTTGCGAGGAAGAGGACTGAAGAGCCAGCCCCACCCTAAAAATAAGCAATGGATTCACTAGCACTTCACGCCCATAGCTGTATTTAGGGCTAGCTTGTGGAACTGCTCGTCTTCAAAGTTATGCGCCTAAGTTAAAGCATTTGTTATTATCAAAATGATACAGTGAAAAATTATCGACTATGTCACAATTTTTAATATTCTATGTTTAATTAATAGCTTGTGCAAATTGAGTGTGATTTATCAGCTGTCATGGCCCTTTGTCATGCAAATAAAACTGTTTGGAGTGGGAGCCTTGCAATGGGATTCACTTTATATTCTGCCTGAATCTTCCTTGCGCAAGCCAAGGCGTACCGAGTTTGATCTCGGCATTTCTCTGTGAAGGTGCCGTCTCTGGACAGGAGAATAAAGCGCCTATTGTTGTCAGCGGTCTTTGTCCCTGGTCGATGTAACTATTAACTCCGTGTGAGCTGTCATTTATACCCATCAAAGACTAATATCTATGTGTCAGAGTGATATTGCTGAAGTCGTTTCGGATTACAACGCCAAACGATTTTCCAATTAACTAATTAGTTTTTGTGCTTTTTTGAAGACCCTATTAGGTTTAGAAATGGTAATGAGATCATTTACAGATTGTATTACATTTATAATATGATACAACTTGCATTTGATACAACCATTTGTATTGCTGTTATCTGTTAGTTAACACCATTTAAAGCACTGCTATTAATTAAAACATTCTAACGAGCTCATATATTAATTGCTTCTAAGCAATTATTATGCATGCAAAGTCACACAGGAATGTGAATGTGAGAAGTGTACTACAGCTCATTTGATTAGATTAGATTAGATTAGATTTGATTAGATTTGATTAGATTAGATTAGAATAGATTAGATTAGATTAGCTAACGTGTATGGAGGTCTTTCATTCATTCATTCTGAGAATTTATATAGCGCCTCTTCAAGATATCTACTCAGTCTTGGCTATTTGACTAGTTTGATTTTAGATCAGAGTAGAGAGAATTCTTAAGGTTTTTCGTAGCTATTATACTAGATAAAATAAGACCAGATTAGATTAGATTAGATTAGCGACTTCTAAGTTGCTTTGATGAAACGTTTAGGTTTCTGATGGACAATAAGATCGAGTCGATTGACAGAGGCGCACTTGACAACCTGTCTTCACTTGAGTGGCTGAAACTCAACAAGAACCGACTGATGAGTTTACCACCGAACGTCTTTCTCCGACTGCAGAAGCTCAAGTACTTGTAAGTACCATGGAAAGCCTGGCTACTTTTGGGCTGAGGTAAACGGAGGTTTATTTTTAAACAAACCAGGCTTTGTGAGTAATTGAGCAGGGCACCTTCTTCAATGAATGATCAATGATGGATGAACTTATGTCGCATTAGTTTATGCAGGACGAGGCCTTGGAAATGTAGGACTGTGCATATTAAGATGGAGAAAAACTAGAAAATAGTTAACCCAGCGAGGCAGGCTTGTATTAGCAACTTCACTTTTCTTATGCTTGGCAGTTAAAGAATGGGGTCCAGTCCTTGCCTTGTTGCCTGATCTTATCATCAACCATGTACAGGGCATAGTTGTTAAAACAGTTTTTTCCGTTTTTATTTTTTTTTCAAAAAATCTCTTTGTTTTTTATTTTCATCTGTCTTTTATTTTTTGTATGTAACTTTATTTATTTATTTATTTACAGTCTGTTATTATTTTGTTTCATTTTATTTTTGTCTAATGTCCCTTACGTTGTCTCTGTACTTTCAAGGATTCAACTAATTTAGTTCAGACGATTCAAGCCAGGGATATCAAATGCTTATTATATGTAAAAATGTTAAGTACAATTTTTAATTAAGTTCACTCTGTACTTACAAAGTTTAGTTTTTAATTGTGTTTAAATTTGAAAAGATTTCAGTATTTCTGATTTCTCAATTTCTTATTAAACCAAACTTTAAAAAAATAAAATTATTGTTATAGATTAATGTTGCTTAAATCGTAAATCATAATTGTAATTGAGCATTTATATAGCGCCACTCAAAAACAGCTCTAAAGGCGCTTAAAGTTGTATTGTTTGCTGATTAAAATTCAATTGTGTAAACAAGGTTTTTAATTTTAAAATGCAGTACCAGATGTAACAAAGTCAAAAATTATTTCTTTTTCCGTTTTATCCATATTTTTTTTTCTTTGGAAAAATTACGCTTTTTCTGTTTCTTATTAAGTTTTTTTATGTTTTTAACAATTATGGTAGGCCTACAGGGTACTCATTTTATAGGTGATTTTCAGTAGGGGCGCTAAATGTTTTCTGTCCTTATGAGGATTTCAACCCAACCTCTGGATTTACAGTACAGTATGCTAACCACTAAACTACCGGTATTGTGCACCCCTGTGGTCACTCGGATTACTGATTGACAATTTTGAATAGTTTTTTCTTAGCCTACATAATATTATTTGTAACGTAAAATTGTTTTCATTTTCATGTGTGACTTTTATTGCAGAGAACTTAACCAGAACCGACTGAAGAAAATCGAAGGCTTGCGATTTCAAGGGCTTGGAAACCTCGTGTCCCTTCGACTTCGTAGAAACCAGTTGTCGGAGCTGATGGATGGAGCTTTCTGGGGTCTGTCCAGAATTGAAACCCTGTAAGTGGTCTTGTTATTGCTTGGTCCATTGAGCCAGAGCTTGGCTACCTATTTAATGTGATGTAAATCTCCTAAATTTGTCAGAGCGATACAAAAGCCACGTAAGGGAGACCAGCGTATTCACCAATGCTATATAGCAAATTAAATCCACAATTGTCTGGTTGATTGGTCCATTCCAAATCAGAATCCATTGAATACCTATTTCTATTGCTGTATTATGTAAAATTTAATGTGCAACTACTAACGCAACAATGAACTATGAATTAATAAATAACTTATGTTTTATACTTGACTTCTTCTTGGAGGCACACCGGGCTCTCTTGTGGTCCTTGTCTTTGGGAGTGCTTGCAATATGCCCAAAGGTGGTGATACTAAAGGTTTTGTAGGTACCTTTAAGTGTTGCATGACTCTAAGTCACTGCATGAAATTCGATATTTTTGCTTGCAGTCAATTGGATTACAATAACCTAAGCAAGATCAACAGTGGGTTTCTCTTCGGCTTGGAGACCATGGAACATCTGTAAGTATTATGGACTTAACGCCGTGTAATTGTTCGTCAGTGCATCAAAACATCTAATGAAATGTAGTGGAAAATTTGCCCGCTTCTGTCCACCGAGACGTAAAACTGACCATAAAAATTGATGTATCTTTGGTGATGACCAGCCATGCATTGTCGGTTATTTTTGCCGTGTTTGTTGATGCGTGAAGTCATTTAAAGGACTGATTCATCTTGTCATTAGTTCTAATTGTTTGTGCCGACTAATTGGACTCCATTGCTGTTGTCTGCTATTTTACACGGTTGACTGTCCAATGGATAGTATGAGTTATTGCAATGTGCTTGGCTTGTTGCTCATTTAGACAATGTAAACTGAAGTCATGTATTCTGTGAGATGTGTAGGAATTTTTGTACGTGCACTTTTAAAAGTTGTCCTTGGGTGAAATTGTGTTTGCACTACTGACAGTTTGCACAAACAGTTTAGTGTTTGGGTTGGAATTGTTTGTGCATTCTTACAGGCAGTGTTTGGGTTGGAATCATATCTGACTCTTTAAAGGGATGTATTGCAACTGCAGGCACAAGTGTGGCTAGAATGTGCAGGTGCATTGAATATATTTTATTCGCATTTGAATATATTTTTTTCTATGATTCATTATACATTCAAAATATTTACATTCCAGTAATATCCTTCATGATATCTACTGAGAGGCCCTGTGCTACATGACATGGTCTGTGATACATGACATGGTCTGTGATACATGACATGGTCTGTGATACATGACATGGTCTGTGATACATGACATGGTCTGTGATACATGACATGGTCTGTGATACATGACATGGTCTGTGATAAATGACATGGTCTGTGCTACTGGTCTTTAATTTGGTCTGTGATGCATGACGTGGTCCATAATGTGGTCTGTGATGATACATGACATGGTCCTTCTGTCTTCTTGCACAGGTCTATGGCGCACAATGTCATCAATCAAATCGAGGCAGACAGCTGGTCATCTTGTAAGCGTCTCACAGAGCTGTAAGCCATCATTTTCTTTCGTTTTCGTGAAGATGGAATTTTTCTGCTCTTTCTCATAAGTGCAAGTTAGAGGTTCCCAAATCTCTGAATTGAATTAGGCAGCTGACTGTTGAGCGGTCAAATTAAGATTTAACATTGCAACTGACGGAAAAAATCAATGTTTTTGCAGGAATTTCAGAAATAAAACAGAAAAACAGACTCCGTGCAGAATTTCTTAACAATACACACAGCCTCTGTTAAGCAGTATTGTATCAAATGCAGAATTTAAGACAGATCCTATACTTTGTAATAAAATATTTGTCAAAATGTTCTATATTTATTCAATTAAAGAAGGGAGTGAAGACAAGACTTTTCAAGAAGTCCAATCCATCTCTTTACATCAATTTATAGTTTTTTGGTGAATGGCTGTAACAGGGTTGTCTCTCCTTGTAAATGAGTTTTTTAAAGTTGTGTAGTTTTCATTGTTTAGAATAAGAGTCACTTGTTCTAACAGGACTGAGTGATGACAGTGATAATAATTAGGAACAGAATAAATTTATATCAGTATAAAATTATATAATAGTAATCAATATCGCTAATAATCAACATTGATAATATCATTTATTCACGGCAGATTTTCCTTATTTACGAAAACTTTTGCATATTTATTGCATATATTTGATTTTTACACACCTCTGTAAGCATTGATCATCAGAGGTTGGTCATAATGAGTCTAGGATCTGTTGGCCGAAACGGTAGAAACGACATTACTGCAACTGGAAACCTTTCCCAATGGATTACATTGGCTGATTCATCATTCTCTCATGACTTGCTGGCTGGCATTTGAACCCCAGCCATAGAGTGGGACAGATAGCACATCAGCAATCTGCCACCATTGCTAGCATAGGCAGTGCTTTGTGATGTACCTATGTGTATGTATGCATACATACATGCATATATACAAACATACATGGGTGCATATATGCATACATAATACTTTCATACATGCATATATAAGCACACATACATACATACATGTATGAATACATACATAAATAGGTATATGAATGCATACATATGTGCATACCATATCACCCAGTGTCATTGAAATTTAGTCTAATCATATCTAATCTAATGACGTCTATAGTGTCGTTGTCATATGACTCAGAATGATCGCTGATGAAGCCATAGTCAATTATTCAAAAGCAGTCGTAATTCATTGTGATTGGATTTGATTTGCTGATTGTTTTAGGGACCTATCGCACAATCACTTGTCGGCCATTATGGAGTCGATGTTCTGGCGACTGGAGACGTTGCAGACGTTGAAGCTGAATCACAATAGGATTTCTTACATTGCGGAAACTGCGTTCCGTGACCTCTTGGCACTTAAAACACTGTGAGCACAGCGTATATATGCGAAATGTTATTAATCGTTATGTTTTGGCATTAATGACTTAACATGAGCAAAGCCGCACGACAAGAGCTCAGTGGCTAGCTATTTAATGATAACAGCTACTACAGCATTAAAGGCAACTGCAGTCCAGAGAAGCAACACTTGCTGTAACAACAGTACCACAGCAACATAATATTTCAGTCTCATATTTATTTTTATTTATAGTCATCGTCATCATCATCATCATTGTTGTCATCATTATCGTTGATATTATCATTATTATTAATATTATTGTTATGATTATTATTTCACATTATGTTGTTATTCCTATGACTATTGTTATGATTTTTATTATAGTAATTATGTTTTGCTTTTGAAAGACTTTTGCAGTTTAAACAACAACACCACAGTTCAAAAATAAACAATTACTAAATCTGCAGAATGTATTGCAAAATGACATCAACAGCCAAAGTTGACGCAAGATGTCAGTAAACAGAAAAATAGAAAAGAACATAATGTGATGCTTTATTGCTGTGGTATAATTTTCTGCAGAGATCTGAATCATAACCTGTTGTCGAGCACATTGGAAGATACGAACAGCGTCTTCTCCAGTCTGACGTCACTGACGCGTTTTTCATTGGACGGAAACAACATCAAGTCAATCGCTAAACACACGTTCAAAGGCCTTCATCATCGGCGGCAGTTGAATCTCTTGGCGAATTCCATCACCAGTATACAGGACAATGCGTTCGAGCCACTCAAGGATCTCGAACAGCTGTAAGTAGACTTCCACTAATGAATTGGCATGGTTTGATAGGCTTTGTTGGATAGGCTTCTTCAGGTAGTCTTCCAAACAGAGCTTATTGTTTGACATGGTAACTGATTGGTTTAAGTGATCTCCTTGTAATGTGGATTTTGTGGGTTCAATCCTCTGCTTAAGGAAGGCTTTGGTGCATAATTGTTCAGTGTGATCCTTTGATTCTTAGTTGTTAGGTAGTGACAATTGCCTACTTGAGATATTATTACAGTAGTTTTATATAGCGCCCCTTCAAGACAGTCTACTCAGGAGCGCTCCCAGCCCAACCTCGGTCAAACAGGACAGTCTTAAGGCTAGAGAAGAACTGAGCAGAGTGTCCTATCGAGGTCAGACGCAGTGCCACCGGAAGCCCATTCCAGGTCACCGGGCCAGCCACAGAGAAGGCGCGGCGCTGTCGGATAGCAGTCCGAGCACGGGGGACAAGGAACTCTGCTTGCACCGCTGAGCGTAACGAGCCACGACAGCGGAACAGTCACAGTAGGGCAGCAGAGTTCCCGCAGATATGGAGGAGCCAGGCCCTCAGTGCAGCGCCGGACCAATGCAGAGACCCGGTAGGCAATGAGCTGATAGGGGAGCCAATGGAGGACATCCCGCACGTACCAGGAGACTCGAGAGAACTTAGGGATGCGGCCCACAAGGCGGGCAGCCGTGCGCAGGACTCTGTTAAGGCATTTAAGCCGGCAAGCTGGGAGCCCATCATATATGGCATTACAGTAGTCCAGACGGGAGACTACGAAGGAATGAACCAGCGTAGAAGCAGCATCTGGGGAGAGGGACCGGGATATCACCCTGAGTTGCCGGAGCTGGTAGTAACAGCTACGGCAAAGGAGATTAATGTGTTGGACAAACGTAAGCTCCTGGTCTAGGGTTACTCCCAGGTCTCGGACTGAGGATGAGAAGGTGAGGTGCGGATATTTTGAGGTAATGGAAGCAAGGTTGAGATACTTGAAGGAGCATCATATAGGCTGCCAAATTCTAATGAACTAATCTTCTATAAATTAAAATTAACTTGATGTTTTATGTCACCAAGATTGACACGAATAAGGGAATATACAATACAATAAACAATTAATAAATACTGAAATAATAAATATTGAAATAATAATACAGTGCGGTCCCATTTACATGAGACCCATTTAAATACGAATCCGCTCAATGTGTGGCTGCGCTTTGGAAGCCTCTTGTTGCTATTGGTTTAACATGTCTGTTAGTGGGCTACAATGCAATTTCCTTCACATGAGACGGATTTTGAGATCTTATTGGCTGTGTCATGTGTGACGTTTGCAGACGATTTAACTCGACTAGCCTGTTGTGTGACTGTCATCTGTCATGGCTGCCAATATGGCTGCGTGGAACAGGGCAGCAGGTGAATGTGGTTGCCCAGTGTGCTCACCCGGTGGCAATTCAAGGCCAGAGTGTACTTGAAGTGGATGGAGGCAACTTCAAGTGTGGTGAGTAGTTTGCAAAGTTTTGCATAATTTGCTGTAATGTGTGAAATTTAATTTCAGAATTAATGGATCGGTGGAGTTGGTAGGTAAAGGTTGTCACACTTTGTCTTCATAATCACTGTAGTCTCTTCATAATCTTTTATTTATATTTAGTGTAGTGGTTAGCGTGCTGGACTGTCAATCGAGAGGTCGGGGGTCAAATCCCCACTAGGGCAGAACTATGTCAAGATATCTGTGCCCCCTAGCCAACTCAGCTATAATATGTACACTGACCGTACGCTGTGGGAAGATGAGACGGCGAGAGAGAGGACTGGCTACCCACCCTAATATGCCGAGGCTAAGAAAATGAAATCGTTAATGCTTCATACCCATGGCTGACTGTGAGGCTAGCTTAAGGGACTGCTTTTCTGCCTCAGGAACTGCTCTGCTTATTTAAGAGATTGTTTACAATTTTGTGGTTGATTTTCCATTGCAGACGATTTTCCTAAACCGGTCATCATCAAAGATCCACAGTCACAGATTGCTCTGAAGGACGGAACTCTGAACTTAACTTGCACAGCTGCCACAAGCAGCGACTCGCAGCTCAAAATCGATTGGAAAAAGGACCATGTGGTAAACGACTAATTGTTATTATTTTTATTTATAATTAAAAATATTTTTAACACACACAAAGTCACACAGAAATGTGAATCTGTGACGTAGAGAAATTCGATCCAGATAGATGCTGAAAAAAATTAGGCCAAGAAGTGAAGAAGTCTTTATGTTAGTGAATTTTGACTTACATGAGGGTTTTGTATTTATCGGTATTAATTTTTTTAAGAATGCGCATGGTATTTCTGCAAGGCTTTCATGCCTAGCTCTCACCCTCCAATTATTTTTTTCTGCAAGAGGTATTCAGTAATTTACCAGAACAATAAATACAGTGTTAACACTTTAATGACGAGAGTGTACTAAAAGTGACTGGGAAACCAATGCAGATTTTGTGTTGTTGGTTTTATGGCTGGTGGATGTGAATTGGTTCAATTAAGTTTGCTGCAAATAGATTAGAAATTGATTGGATAAATTTGGTGTATTTACAGGTTTTGAGCAATGCACTTGTCGAGAACACTGCACGAAGCAACAACAAGAATGGTCTGGTGGAGTACACGAGCCATCTGGTGTTACGACCGGTTAAGAACGAACATGCTGGTCACTACCAGTGCATCGTTTCAAATGCACTCGGAACGTCGTATTCAGCAAAAGCGGAAATCACAGTTGGAGGTAAATGCAGTATGTCCATACTTTCCTATGGAATTGAAAGAAATTGGTACTAACTGGTATGCATCTTGCCTTTTGTTGCTTCTACCCATGGTTCACCTTTGCCATTTGACTTTGTGATGATGTGTTGCTACATATTTATCATTCATTGTTCCTGCCGTAACTTTCCTCTCATTTACTTTTGGTTGTGTGAGTGAGTAGCATTAACTGACACAGGTTGAGCCCAATGACCTGGTAAGCATGCTATGTCGAGATTTGTGATAGGTTCTGAGATTTCTGAGATTTTTATAGGTTTATAGTGCACAGAAGACGAGACTTTGTTTGCACCCCTTAGCCAATTCGGCTATTAATGTGTACCATGACTACTGTCAGTGGGAAGATGAGACGGCGAGGGAGAGGACCAGCCACCCGCACTCGTATGCCGAGTCTAAGAAAATGAAATTGCTAACAATTTATGCCAATGTCTGTCTCGGGTTTAACTTAAGGGATTGGTCTTCTTATAGTGTGCAGATGCCTGTGAATTCTAAATGATCATCTCATAACGATCATTCTTGATTCTGAGAGTGAATTGTTTCTGTTGCAGTCTTTTCCACGTTTCTTAAAGATGCCAAGTGACGTGACCGTGAAGGCCGGTAGTACTGCCAGGCTGGAGTGTGCTGCTTCCGGCCAACCGACGCCAGAGATCGCATGGCAGAAGGACGGAGGAGATGATTTCCCAGCTGCCAGAGAACGGCGAATGCACGTCATGCCTTCAGACGACGTCTTCTTTATCGTTGAAGTGAAGAGCGAGGATCAGGGCGTTTATACTTGTACAGCTAAGAACGACGCTGGGTTCATCAAGGCCAACTCAACACTTGTCGTACTTCGTAAGTAATGCTACGTTCTGTGCAAGATATCAAGTAGTCTTTGGCTCTGCGGTTTTTATGTTGTGTGAAATTCTAACGGCATTTATGTAATTAATGTTAATGAATTTCTTATTTTCGATTATGTACCAACTGTTATAGATTTTAGGTTATCCTGTATCTGTAGATGGTTTTAAATTTTATATTACACAACACATTTAAATTGGAGTATAAATTTAATTCAGTACAAATTGTTTAGCAGAGTGAGTGCAATGTTTGTGTAGTGTAATTTGTGGGTGAAATTTTTTCAGCTATGTTCAGATGTTGTCCATTTGCATTTGTTACTGTGTTGTGATTCAGGAGCACCATCATTTGCAAAGACGTCGAGGGAGAAGGTCGCAACAGAGGGTGAAACTGCTGTCCTTGAATGCATGTCCTCGCGCATAGGAGGCCGGCCTCGCCTCGATTGGCTTAAAGAGGGACAGCCTCTGTTTGTCACTTCCCGCCACTATTTTGCCGCAGAAGGCCAGCTTCTGGTGATTGTGAATGCCCAGCCGAGTGATTCGGGCGAATACACATGCATCATGACGAACTCGCTTGGCAGCGAGCGAGCAACTTCTCACTTTACAGTTGTTGGTTTGTCTTCGTTTGGCGACAAGAGTTACGTTGCTGAGAGCAACCAGAGTGATGACATGACTCGTGTCGGAATCATTGTCATCGCGGTTGTCGTCTGTGTCGTGGGAACGTCGCTCGTGTGGGTCATTGTCATCTACCGACTTCGTCTGAAGCGGGAAGAATACGGGTCAACCACGACCGACGAAACTACTTTGCCAGGAGAGATACCGAGTTCACCGTTCCATGCAAATGAAGATGGCAGCAGTAGCACTGGACAGCGCTCGTCACCTGTTCTATGGACCAATGCGGGTGAGATTCGCTTATATGCTTGCCTCTAGTAGACCAGTATCTCCTTTTAACTCACATTGTCTTAATGTGAATTCTCAGACACTTCTGTCTGAGATGTGGTTCCCAAATTTACATCACATTTTAAAATCAACCTTGTTACAACGCTGCCTGGTTATATTATGGTTACTAGATATGGCTCACAACTTACATACATTTGCAGTATTGTTATTATAATAAAATAAAACGTATTTCTTCTCTGGAGGTTTTCGTACTGGGAGCGCTACTGAATGGCCACGGCTGAGCGGCTCTATATAAATTACTAATTACAATACAATAATGATGTGGACATGCACAGCCATGTGAAAATGTGTTATAACTGCTTACCTGTTACGATGTTTACATCTTTATTTTTTTGCTGTGTGGAGGTTTTAATGATGAGATTTTGTTGGGATTTCAGGGCACAGTGTCATTGCCGAGGACTTCTCTTCTGTGATGCGTGGCACAAAGAGGCTTCTGTCTGATCCAACTCAGAAGTGCTCACCTAGTGCAGATTTTTACGTGTACAATTCTTGCCGATGCCACCAGGACAGTGGTTGCTTCTGTACAGACTCAAATAAAAGTAATGAAAAATCAAGCCACTCACATTTACCAGAAGTTGGCAACGAGGCAGACAGATTGCGAAAATCCAGGCTTCCGCCAGTCAACGGTAAGGTTTAATTTTAATCGTCTTGCTGATTTTAATCTGGTTATCAGAATTCAACCACTCGAAAGTAGTCTGTGTGACAGTTTTGTTAAAACCTATGGGGCCATCCATGGCTTGTGAACTTACATGGGTTGAAACCAAGTGAGTGAATCTGGTGTAACAGTATTCAATAAGGCTTGGAAACAACGCCTACTGACTTGGTTTATAATACTGCCCCCATAGAAGCCCCGAACCATATAATTTGTAGAAGTTGTGTCTGTGTCAGCATTTGAGTTTTCAATAAACAAGTATTGTATTGTACAACTAGCTTCATCACAAACTGTTGAAACCTTTTAAAGGAAATGAATGTTCCTTACTTTACACTACAGTATATGGAAGACCGCATGATCTTTAAGACAAATCTTTTGATCTTTTTGATCTTTTTAAGATCCTTTTGAATTCATGTACACCACCCTTTCTTTAGCCTTGGCTATGCTACAGGACTTTATAAATTATCTTATTATTAAGGAATAGTGCAAGTATGCAAGGTTGTAGCTGATTACATTTGGACTTTAGCTTGAGGTAAACTAGTTTGCAAAACCAGTCATTCCTTACTTGCTTATTTCAGTCATGACTTACAGCTTGCAGAATTTGGTATATAGAAGGGAAACAAAAAATAATGACATAATTTTCTGTGCTAAAAAGAAAGCTTCGTAGGCAGGAACTGTGAGAAATGGAAACGTAGCAAAGTACCCTGATGGGATCAAACCAACATCTGTTTGCATTTGATCTGAAGCTTAACTTAAATTCAGTATTTTATTTAATACTTTGCCTAAATTCTGCTTTAACGGAATAGGTGCCAAGTTAATTTACATGTAATTGTTATAAAGATTGCACCTCATAAAACATTTAAAAATAAATTGGTAAGGGAAAAATGAGTACTAGTTTATATTCCAGTGTTGTCTCACTATTTATATAGCACCTTTAAAGAAACATCACCAAGGCTTTGAGCACCTGAGTTGTTTGTTCTGTAAGATGCGCTGTATAAATTAAATACAGTAGGATATAAAAGGACGATGCTGGTGTTTGGAATAAAATGTTTTGATATAGTAGTTGCATTACTGACTCTCGGATAACATATTGGTCATCTTTGATGTTTGTAGCTTGCCGACGTCACAGCACATTAAGCATGCCAGACGCGAGCAAAAATGCGAATGTCCGGGCTTCCATTAAAGACGCTTGTCGTTCCTTGGAAGTTGTCCGGCAGGTGGCCGAAACCCCACCGTCAACAGGCGCCGTCTGCACAAACACGTGCACCGGATGGCACACAACCTCCGACAGTGACCTGTCTTCCGCGGGTAACCAGTGTCACTTGTGCACGAACAAATACTCCGTGTCTTGTCAAAAGAGTCAAGAGGGGCAAGTGGCAATGCCATGCCATCTGCACGAAAAACCACGAACGGGTCCATGTTTTGAAAACTGTTGGCACACGCTAGGACCGGGCGCTGTTGCCAGTCGTTCTTGTCACTCAGACTGTCTTCACAAACAGTTGGCCGAGGCATCGCCTGTGGTCGGTGGTCCCTCTGACCATTAGCTGTAATGGCTATCGATGTAACAGCTACTATTCCCACTATTTATTCATATTCTTCCAGTTTCTTGCGACACAGCACTTGGAAAGCTTGCGTTGAAATTGCTGCACTCATTAGGCACAAAATATCCAATTGAGCTCTGGCAGATAACCGCAAATTACTAGAACTGGCAAGTGCTACTAATGGCTGGCAGTGATTACTGATTGCTAGCATATGCAAGTGCTATTGATTACTAGCATGGGTACATGCTGCTGATACCATCACAAGAAAATGAAATGCTTTTAATTATTGGCACGCGGAATTACTAACATGCAAATGCTATGATGTAAGCATATAGTAATACATTCAATGCAATCTAGTGATACCACACAGCAAATGTGATCGTTTAATGTGCAGCGGCAGTTAAAGCATGTGCTAATTGTTTGTGTGATGTGGCCAATACAGATGGAAGAGATGTCTGTATAGACTGTGAAGTGTACAGTTTGTTGAATTGTAATTAGTGTCTTTTCAAACGTACAATTGTGAAGACTGTATTGTAACACTGTCAGTGGCTGGAAATTCGTTTGAAGCCCATTTTCTTAACTTGTAAAAAAAACGTATACCTCAGAACCTCTTAAGTTATAGCATTCAGTTATAGCAAAGCAGAACCGAAAAGTTTTAGCAGAAGCAGTAGTTAACTGATGCATTGAAAATGTGCTTTACTGGCCTTGGGTTCTTATTTGAATCAGAATAGTGAAATTTCTCAGCATTTAACATTTGTTTCAAATATATAAAACAAATTGTGGTTAGGTTCGAGTGATTCATTGTGCATAAACGGCATTACTGTGTAGAATTGGAGTCGACCAAGTCTATGAAATGGATAACCTCGTCTTCTGACCTCTTCTGCAGTGAGATAATCAAGACTGTGGAAGACTGTATGTACATGTATAGCATTAAACGACCTGGGCAACTACTGCCTCGATGATTAAATGAAAGTGTATAATGAGGAGGAGCAGCTGAAGTCAAAGCAGTTTCTCTGCTGTTGAAGGTTACTATTGTGAAAATAAAAATCCTGAATTTGTTTAAATATCATTTTCTAATCCTGAATTTTTTAAATTTCATTTTCTAAAGTGTTTTTTTGCATACACACTCAAGGTGTCCCTCTACAGATAACAACATAACAACATAACATACCTTAGTGAATTTTGTATTCAGTGTAATTAAAAGGTTATTTGGAAGAGGACAACATATCTGCATATACCGGGTTTTGTGATCATGGGCGGTTTTTTATCAACAGTTGGCCCAACTGCATGGAATGAACTTTTTCTAGATGCAAACATCTAATAACGCACTACACTGTATGGTAGATGTTGGACAAAGTCCATTATTAAATTTCCAAACTAGTTTGATTCATCCACCTCACATAATGGCAAGTGAACCGTTTCCAACATACCCACAGTTGGAATGAAACAATGACTTGACAAATTTCTTTAAATATTTCAAGAACGCCGATTTTCATACTGTTGCACTGACCACTGATGTCACCATAATGATGTCACAATGTAACCATGTTCCACATATTCCAAATGTAACTTGACCGACATTTATCAGCAGGACACTGTACATTGCAAAAACTGTTACATCACCAAATCTCTTTTGAAATGTTTTGCCTGCATAGCACCAACAATTAAAAAACAAAGAATCTACTTTCCAGAAATTGGAGTAACAGAACTCAAGTGATTAGAAATACAGTAAGTGAGACAACAAAACCAGTACAACATGATTAAATTGATTGCAAATCTAGCAATCACACAACATATGGGCTACAGTGAATATGAATGACACAATACATTGTATATTTTTTGTGCTAATGTAGTTTTAATACATAAAAGCAGTTCATTCAACACTGATGATTATTTTGTACAGCATAAAATGACAGTATACTAAAACATTGCAACATTACCTTGCAAGTCATATCGCATAGCGGATTATAACGAGGCTTTATTAGAACAAGGTTTAATTATCTAAAGCTAAAATAAATTTGCGATTCATATCCTGATCATTTTCTATGACAATTCAAATTACTGTGAGGTGTGGTGTAAACACAATCAGCATGACACTGACAATTCACCAATTCAAATAGTGCCAGAGCAACATTCGTGCAAGAATACAACACCAAAGAGTAACGGCGTAACATTTCAACAAGAGGGATGATGAACAGTGTAACATTTAACATGAGGAATCATCCATCTGCTTCTTTGACCAACCACTCCCAAATGGTCACTTTTAGTATTGATGCTATCCGAATCTTAAAAGCAGGCACTAACTAACAGATGCCATGCATGTACTGGTACAGGTGAACAGTTTAACAATGACAGTGTGCTAAAAGAGAAAACAAATGCATATCGTCATTAAAATGTTGAACAATCTGAAATTCAGCAGAGGAGTTTACAAAACTGAAGATTCAATTCCCTGATTTGCTATCAGTGAAATATACCATTAAGTACAATAACTCTGTCTTGTGAGTTCACATTTATCTGGCAAAAACCTGATAAATATTTCCAGTAAAGCAAACACCACAACTCTAAGCATTGCTGCTGTCTGCAAGTAAGTGTATTTATCTGAATATAAAAACCTGATTAAACAACTGTTCCTAGTTGATTCAGAAGTAAATCAGTGCAGCAAGAATCATGCCAGACTTACCCACAAAATGTCAGTTTATATCAAAGTCCAAAGCAAAAGAAACTCAAAAGCCTACCTACAACTTCAGTGTACATTTGGCAGTGTATTAGTTGTAATATTTACCGGTACTACTTTTTTCTCAAGTTTGTTGAGATTATCTGTTAACACATTCCTAAATGTGCCACAGCAGTGACATTTAAAATGGCCTGTAGTTAATGTTAAAAGTGTTAAGAAACATTGTGCTAAGCAGCACCTGGTTGATTATCTGCCAGATCCTTCAAGTACCTTTGACTGGTCTTTGAAAATTTGCTACTAAAGACTCCACAACTACAAATACGTCAACATTTTTTAAACCACACGGGTTAACAGTAACAAAAAGACTAACAATTCAAAATCCACATTAACTGATACTTTATTTTTATATAGTTAAAACATTTTTTATGAGTTTTAATATAGTAGTTTTTAATAATAATGAGAATAGCATTAAAACTATATTTCATACCATTCATACAATCACAAAACATGTCTACTGTGCTGATCTATGTTTTCAGATTTATATTTTGGCGAGAATAGCATTAAAACCATAAACGTGTATATTTGTTTAAAAGGCTTCTTACAAGTGAAAAGGCAGCACACGTTGGGGTATTTGGTACCAAGGACAATAATAACAACAACAGCAATAATAGCAAAACTAGAAATAAATCTATGGAAATTTAAGGAAATTTTATGAATTAATCACATTTGGGATTGTCAACGTGTGTAACAAAATCAGATGAAAGCAAACTGGAAGACCAGACTGGCAAGGTCTTTGGCCAACATTATGTGAAGCACTATCATAGCTTTAAGAAAGGTCATGTCTAATAAATGAGGGTTTGAACTCAGAGCAAGTACACTGGAATACGAGTATTTACACATGGTTTCAAATAAACTGTAGAGCACCTGCTGAATGTCACGCTGTCATAGTCATCATCACTTCCACCAACTTATATGCACAACCTTTCACATAACCGAAATCTTGTGCACCCGACTAATCAAGATGACGTACAATGTCGAATAAGGGTCATGAACCCCATCCTGGTGCTGGGAAAGAATCAACAGAAATATTCACTTGGAATTTACGATTGTCACACTTCACCATTTCAAATATTCCAGAAATAATTCGCAATTAACCTTCACAAGAAAAGAAGACATTCATTTGCAAAATTTACGAGAAACTGGTCGTTCTCGTTGACCTCAGTGTTGATTGTATTTTTAGTTGAGAAGAATAGACACATGCACATTGTAATTGGCGCCATCTGGTATTCAACTGTGCAATGCAGAACTGCTTCAATTTTAATCGTTGATCGAAACTCGAATTATCTTCGACTCAATTCCGTAAAGCACATGTCACAAACACGAACGGGTTTTTTCGAAGCGGCCAGTGGACAAGTTTTGGCTGAACATTCATTGCAGAAGATGTTTCCACAATTACGACAGTGATGCTGAAGTTCAGACACAAAGTAAATGCATAATATAATAGCAAAGTAACCACATCATGCATAGCAAACATATGTATCAGAAGGCATGTATTGTATGTAGATGTATGTGCAAGTATGCATTGTTTGAATGCAAATATATGTATATATCTGCACTTATGTATGTATGTATTTGGACTTCCGGCAAATGTTCGCTCTGCAGATCCTATGTTGCCTTCAATTAAACTAAAAACCCATATTTTGCTGGACTCATTTCTTCCATAGGTTGCTTCTATGTCTCTTTGGATATCCCTCCTGGCCTTTGACCAGCACTCAACCTGGAATTTGGTACACACACTGACTGCTTAATAGCGACCATAAGCATAATTACATTGGCGCTATAGATATGCCTGGATTATACCCATTAATATCATCATTATTATCATTACTAACATTATCATTATTTATAGTCTCCTCAAATCCTTGCAAAGGCACTGAAGAAGGCTATCAAAAGAGATCAAACGTGAAGTAAATAAATGTCAGGCATAGGTCTACTATGAGGCAAATAAACCATCTATCTATTTAATTATGTGAATCAATGATCTTACCTTGCGTATAGTAACCGAGAACTGTTTGTTGCAGGCAAGGCAGGACGACACTTCTTCATCATTTGCCCACTTTCGGCTCTGAGACTTGTTTGTTATTATCTGCAGCAAGTAAACAGTAACTGAAAGAAGCTGAGTAACTATTAATATCATCATTATTTCTGTAATTCTCCAGGCAGAAAGGATCCCTCAGAGTTTGAAAATAACTGGCCGATCACTGCTGGTATCTGACTCGATGAAGGTGCCTGAACACGTGCAAGATGTTGTAACCAAAATCAATGCAAATGCACTACATTGTCGAGAGTGCCATAAATGACTTGTTAGACTGCCATAAATGACCCATTAGCATGCTGTTACATGACTCAATAGAGTGCCATAAATGACTCGTTAGAATGCCAACTATCAAAACAGTTGTGAAAGGCCAATAACCACACACACTGCATGAAGGAAGTTATTAGCAGTTTTAACAGTTTTGTTCTTTCTACGAAGAATCTTGAGCAGTCGATGATATTCATCCTTCAAAAAGCCCCATAATTAATATACATAATATAACATTTTAGATATACTGACCAACAAAAACAGACCAATATATCTAAATCAAATACTGGTAGTTTACCTGGAACAGACTCCCTTTGGATCACCATGTTGTCTCAGCTTGGGATTCTACATACACTTTCTATAAAACTTCTTTTCCACCTGGGTTCAGTTGGGAGAACCTTGGAGCAGTTATCCCTAACAGGCAATATATAATGCTGTGAATCAATGAAAGCTCTGAATACCTGAAGGCTTTGGTTTTCTCGTCCGAGCTCTTGTAATGCGGCCTGGGTATCGTCTAACTTTCGTCTCAGTTCAATCGCTTTTTCCTTCAGTTTCTCACATTCCGTTTCACTCGCAAGGCACCTGAGAAGCAGAATTTAAATCACCATATTGTCATAAACACAGCTCAGATACAAAGATATAATTCACTTAGCAAGACAGAATAACCCACCAAAAAGTGCCTGTCAACTCAGAAAACCAATGACTAAAAAAACCATAATCATTCAATTCTATCCTCAGGCTTAAATTGTAAATTCACTACACAACTTTTAGCAAATACAGTCCAGAAAACAGAAGAACGAAAGTCCTGACATGTAGCACGAATACAATTCTCTATATTTTTTTATAAAGATGCAAACAACATAACTCTAAGTAAGTATGTATGTATGTATTTCTGTCTGTATGTCTATATATAGGTATGTATGTATGTGTGCATGTAACTGGCTATATATACAGTGCCTTTAGAAACATCATAGAAGCGCTTTGATCGTACCTTTCCAACAAAACTCTTCGATCGTCATTGCTGTTCTCCAGTTTTGCTTCAAGTTCTTCAAGAAATAAGAATAAAAATCATCAAACTTTGCTTCTACATTCTACTCAGAAGGCACAAAACATGTTATGTTAAATAGTGCAGCAGTTATCAATGACCATTCCATCTTAAGTCTGGCAAGACCTTCAAGACCCTTATTCTATCTTAGCGCAATCAGTCAAATGCCCAGTGAGTACTAGTTGTGTGTGGACAGACTTTTGGTTACTTATCTTACAAACCATTGGTTACCAAACTCATTAAACTCCTAATAAGAAATAATATGCTAGTTTCCTAATAAATTGTTCCACCACACCAGTACATTTGAAAAAAATCTATCCAAGGATACAGTAATAAAATGCATTAAAATCATATATCGTTCAGGGTTCAAATGTGCTTCAGTTTAATAATTAAAACTTAAACGTTAAACGCGCTTTCTTGGTGGTGGAATGGCCTCCCTCTGGAGCTTTGCCTCTTTCCTACGACTTCTCTCCTATTTTGTTTCTCACCTTAAAACTGTTCTTTTTGGCCCTGCTGGAATCTGAGTAGTTTTCTTGAAGGGGCGCTATATAAATGTTCAGTATGAATGAATGAATGAATGAAAAGACCTGATAAAACGCATAGAACTAGGCACTGTCTTCCAAAGCTTTGGACCAGCTACTGAGAAGGACTGAGAGCCCAACCCTGAAAAAACAAATTCAAATCTCAACAATGATAGAACACCTAGCTTCTCTCCCTGGAGATGAGTGTTTGTCTTCTCCAGGTCCTGGATCCGTTGAACAGTGCTGGCCATTTCCGATCTCAGGGTCGAAAGGTTTTCGGTCAGTGCTCCGATGTCCATCTGGTGACGGGTGACAGACTCATCGTGCTCTTTCTTCAGCTGCTCCTTCGCTTCCATTTCGTTTGCCTACAGAAAAACCGGAAACCAAACTCAGACCAACCGCTTTTCCGATGCTCAAACTCAACGTTTCTCTCATGCTCGAACTTTTTATCTTCTTTTAAGAAACGTCTTAAAACTCACAATTTCTATTTGGCCTTCAAATATCTGGATATCTAACTACATCCAGTAACAGCCTAACCACGCCTCACTGACTGCGCTGAAAAATTTGTAATATTAATAATAACTGTTACTAGTCTGGTCAGCTTCCTTTACATCCTCAGAACTTTCTCATTAACTTTAGCATCATCTAATCATTCAAAATTCTACCATCAAAGTCTACAAAGTATCTGGTCAGTCATAAACTGATTAAGGAGAGACTCAATCCCTTGACCTTGCCAAAGAAAATAAATCAAATTTAAAAAATTTGCTCAATAAGGTACCCAATTTTACTGACTTACTAAAACAGATGTTTCACAAAATATAGTCATAGTGTTTGATTTCCATCCATTTCCAATTCGACTTGCTACTACTGGTAATTTAATAATAAATTTACTCTGACAGATATTCAGTCCTAAAAACCTACCAAATAAGATGTTTCCAATCATCTCCAATAGTTTGAAGCAAAACCAATCTCAACAATAGCTGACTACTTGCAACTCCAGTCGATCACGAGACTATTGAACTTTTAAACTGATGTTTCTACAACTGCCATTTGGACGAAAGCTTTTAACTTTTCTTTATGGCAGTGTTTTTAACTGTAGCAAAATATATTATGGTACTCACCAATTCTGTTTTAAGTTCAGCATTTGCTTTATTCAGTAATTCTTCAGCTCTGGCTGCATCTTGCTCCTTCTGGCTAAATTCTTTCTTTGCCTAAAACATGATTCATTGAGGTAATACTGTATGCATGTGATCATTATACAGTGGGGCATGGTAGCTGAATGGATAGAGTGCTCAGCCTGTAATACGGAGAGTATGAGTTTGAGCCTCTCACAAATGTAACACCCAACCAATGAAATTCTACATGTATCAAGGGTTGACAGTTGACAACATGGTCAGAGTTCCTGTCCATGCTGCATCAAGAATGAGCTCACCGTTCGTGACTTTTCTTAACTGTGTATTACAGATGAACTTTTCATTGTGAATTAACTTGGCACCAATTAGGTTAGTATAGACAGGGCTACTTAAAAAGGAACAACATTAAGTGTATACATACATACACACATACACTCACCCACATTACATACATACACATACATCATATACATACATTAAATGCACATATTACATACATATGCATACATACCCACATACATGTCTTAAAAGAGGTGCCACATAAATGCAAATTTACTGAATGAACAAATGAATTATTAGGCCTACTATATATATTTAAAAACTCTCACCTGGTCTAACTGCTCGTTGAGAGCGCTCAGTTCTGATGTCAATTGAGCCTTCTGCTCGGTAAGAAGCTGTCGAGCATCTTGGTGGTCAATCAACTCCTGAAAAGACAACCGAGGTCTACCAGTTGCAAATCCGTGTCATTCCAATCTAATCTAATCTCATTTGAAGACCTCTCTAATCTAATCTCATATCTGTTATCACAGATATTTGGCATCAATCGATGGGATGCCTCCGAGTTCATCTCATTCCATAAATCATGTTTCATTAACCTGTTAGAGTAAATCAAAATCAACCAGATATAACCATAATCCATCAGAGCAATTCACTCAAGATAGAAGAGGTCAAAATGTGGCTTCAGGATTCAAATTTTATTTTGACCCTCTTGGAATTGACACAAACCTTCAAGATTGGAATTGACCAGACCATGGTTTGGTTTTGGTGCACCATCTATTGATGTATTAGACACTGGCGCTATAGAAGTTTCTAATTACAGTGTGGCCTCGTTAACATGAAGTCGTTAGGTGGTCATGCCTTGCCTCATGATAAAGCATGCAAACCACCCCGAGTGTTAACAGAAATAATGCTGAAAAGTCAATGTTTAGTGCTACACTGAAGTTGTTTTAAGGCAACTTAACCAGTAACGGCATGTTAAGTTTTGGGGGACACAACACCACTTCACGTTAAACAGAATGGCACGTAAACCAGAAGCAAGTAAACGAGTCCACACTGTAATAATAATAATAATATTAATAATAATATTATTAATAATAATAATAATGAGTCTGAATTGTAGTCACATAATATGCTTGAACCTTCTTACAACGTATCTTCAGCAACTTCAGTATAACAAGGTTGTGTCATAATAAGTTCATTTCCTGAAACTTTATATATTCATCTACCCGACTGTTCACATCAGAATCTGTGTTATAAGAAAGCATGGCATAAGGAGGTCTTGTATACAGTACAGAGTTCCAGGAATTGTAAAGCATCTAAGGTAGCCAACCTGAGCACGGACTTTTTTCTCCTCCTCGAAATCGGTGACAACCTTCTCCTTTTCTGCCTCCAGAGACTTGAACCGTTCTTCAAGCCCTTGGTGTAGTCGACGAAGTTCCGAAAGAGACGCTTCAAGAGTGGTCTACAAGCAAAAACAAACAGACTGACAATACTAATATCATTAAAATCGTAATATAATGAAAAACTATTATATTTTCCCAAAATTATTATTATGAGAATTATTCAATTAAGAAAGTATTATCATGGAAATTATCATTATGAAAATCTGTTACAAGCACAATATCACAGAGTTAAAGGAACTGCCAGATACTGTGAGAACCAAAAGTGCACTAATCATCTGAATTCTTCAACAGTTAAGTAACGTTTGGAGATTATTTTCTCTACATGGAAACAAACATTCTCAAATACATTCACTTTACAAGATATATACAACAAATCCATATAATAAAATTCTTCGATGCATGATCTATGGTCCATTTAGCACAATCATTTAGAAGAGGCAACATATAATGCTCGTGTCATCTTGTGAATACTATGAGAATCAACAATGTTACAACCAATGGGGATCAACAGATGAATTCCAAGGAAGGGACATTTTGCTGTCGTCCACTTAGTACATTTAGAAGTCATACCTGCTTAGTTTTGTTAGACAACCAATGCCATTTTTTTTAGAGCATAGTAACAGGAACCAAATAAATACTCACACACATGACACAATCAAAGCTTCCAACACATCACAAACACATTAAGCAGTTCATCACCAAACCTTTACTGTTTACTGTTTAATTAATTTCACCTTGTCTGTCTGCAAGACGTCACAGGCGGATCTGGAAGTTTCAAGTTCTGATTTGAGTTGTGAAACGTTATCTGTTAACTCAGTACTTTCCTACAAAGAGTAAATGATTCAATGCAGTGCTGTTCATAGATAAATTCACAATATGCACATTCCTCCTACTTCCAGTATCCTAGCTACTCATATGCCAATATACAAACACACTAACCTATATCCATCACCAATTCACCATTCTCAATCAACACTGTCTATTCATAACCTCAAATTGTTGTTGATTATTACTAGAGTTATACATTTTTTACTCAGAGATCTGCATAGAACCATGCCAAGAACTAACCCAATAGTGATATTTATGTTCATCTTTCAGCTGTCATATTTCACAAAGAAATACCAACAGGCATAAATCACTTCTGCTCAATCTGCTGCGGTTTATCTTGAGACGCCCGACACAAACACGCAAAACCCCTCTGGCTAAAAAACTTTGCATATGAAAAATATGCATTCTTACTCTGCACTAACTGCTAACCTTATTATTCCAAATGTACACGGACTCAATGCAAAAGGCATCAATGAAATAAATTTTTCTCAATACAGCATTTGTTTCCATACAGCAAAACCTCCTTACAACCTGCCTACAACACAAAGTGCGATCGAGCGTGATTGGAGTAATGATCCCAAATTTAAATCAGCACAGGAACAAAACATAATTATTACGTAGCACCTGAGTAGTTTTCTGGAACAGTTGCTACACAAAATGTACAGGAACAATCTAATCAAAACATGCGACTTTAATAGGTTACCAAAGGTAGCAATACAATGCGTTTCCACATACTTTGTCTCAGGATGAAAACAATTTACCAAAATATTTACATGTTCTACAAAGAAAGAGCTGTTAAACTGGTAGAGCAAGAAAACAGCCATTCAGACTGAGAACAAAGTAAGACGTACTTTTTCTAGTAGCTGTACTTGTGCCAGAGTTGTCATTGCCGTTTTTCTTTCTGCTTCCAATTCCACTTTTAGTTCATCACTTGAACGTTTCAGATTAATGAGGTCAGTATCTAAAGTCTCTGCATGAACTTTTGCATCCTGGAAAAACAACATGAAGTTTGTTTTACATCTTCAGAAGACAACATAAACTTTTACACCCTGTGAAAAGACGATGAAACTATTGCATCCTGGGAGAACAACATAAACCAAGATGCCAAAGTCAAAGAATCATTTCGCTGAAGCACAAAATGACCAGAGCAAATCCACTGCCATTCAAGGAATTTATAAAAAAAATACGACAAGCAAATAATAAAAGATCTCAGAATGTTTGTGTCTAAGTGTGTGTGTGTGCAAATAGTTCAAATTACCTGAATATTATTTGTCAGGTTTC
Source organism: Aporrectodea caliginosa (assembly GCA_020284085.1). NCBI lineage: Eukaryota > Metazoa > Annelida > Clitellata > Crassiclitellata > Lumbricidae > Aporrectodea > Aporrectodea caliginosa. The sequence goes on along the minus strand of JACEVL010000909.1, from coordinate 575,600 downwards.
TGATCTGATTTTCTTTTTCATCCAGCTTAGTTCGTAAATCATCTTCTTTCTTCTGGTTTTCTTCAGACTACAAAAAGCACAGAATGTCACCTTTGAAGTCTAATAAGTAATCAGGATTTCAACAACAAAGAAACCCAAATGATATCACTGGTATGATCAAACTTCAAGACATCTCAATAATAATTTTCATCCAAGCAACATACTGCTAACAACAATTTCATGAAAATCCACATTATTTATCAACATTCTAGCATTTTCTCAGCCATTCTCAGCTGAGAACAAAGACCCAAAGAAACAACAAAACGACATTCTGCCAAACTAGCATTGGGTTTGTACTATTTTGCAGCAAAAGAGATAGACAACATGTTTGCAATCATTTTATTACAATGCTGATAAATGTATGTATGTACTTAAACTTCTCATATATGTTCTGCACAATGCATTCAACGCCAAATTTCTAAAGCGCTACTCTAAAGCAAAGCGCAGGGCATCAGCTTATTAATGGATGCTCTGTCATGTCTGAGGGGTTGTCCTGAGATATTTAGAGGATATTCGAGTTTGGTTGCCAGAGAGGAGGCAGAGGAGCTACATCAACTATATGAGCTAAATGCACTACATGAAAACACACAATTCCCAAATATGTTTGCTTTATAAGCTATATATGAAATCCATATACTAATAGCCTTTGATGCACACATAATTTGTGGTCCATTTAGCTACATATAATGCTGATGCCACCTTGTGAATAATGTAACAAATGGGGTCAAACAGAGGAATTCCAAAGAAAGGACCTTATTGCCAAACTAGCATGGACAGGCTATGCACGAGATTGGCAAGTTTATCATTATTACAACTATTAACACTAATATTATTATTATTAATATTATTCTATGGAATGTATGGCTAGTTCTAAATATTAAATTAGAAAGATGACTTACAGTCATCTTAACTGAATTCGACTTATGGGACTTTGATATTGAAACGCAAAGCAACCAACCTTGAGGTAGAATGCGTCTTCCTGTTTTTTCATATCCGACTGTAAGCTGGAAATCACCTGATCCAGTTCAGCGATGCGCTTGTCGAGTGCCTCACACTCATCTCTTTGTAACTCATTCTACACAAAATTTGAAGCAAATCCTGAGGTCCCATAGTAGCTATGCCCATAAATGCATACACTGCAAATGCTACATCTCTTTCCAAAAAAAGATTCAAGACCATTTTGTTTGATCATGGTTTTATTGTGTTAGGTCGGGAGCGCCTCTGATGAGTCTCTGTTGAAGTGGGGCTATATAAATTTGCAATTACCATTACCATGTACAACTGTTAACGTACAACTATCATAAGATATTGTAACACTAAGGGAATCAATAGATGTTAAGTTACATTATACAGTCATTCTGTTATCATATGGTTGTGGGCTGCAGAGCAAGCAACTGTTAATGACTTGGGAGAAGCTGTTTTAGCCTCTGTCAAAAAGCAGATCAATTTCGTATTGGCCGATAAGTAACATTTAAGTGCAATGACACAAACAGGACTTTGGTATTTCTTTTCAAGGACTCCTAAGAAGAAACTGAATGCCTGTCTTGTGCATCACTTCACAGACAAAGGACATTGTATTACAGGGACATTCAATATGTGCCATTGTCATCAACAGTAGCATTCACAGATAATCAGGCATGGACGAAGTTACTCATAGAAAGGTAAAATTCAGACAAGAATATCCAACCTGAGCTTTGAGCTCTGATTCCATTGCCAATTTCTTCTCCAGTTCCTCCTACAACACCACAGGAAGCATTTAATCAACCAATCAACCAACCAATCAATCAATCAATCGATTGACAGCATATTCGACTACACAATCACCTCTAACACAATTCAACACAACTCTGATCATGGTGCTTTCTGCCATTTCCCGCTGGCAACAATTCTAGTCATCCAACTAACGAAGTCTCTATTCCTAATGATACTTACCATTGTTTAAATGTTAACATGGTGGGCAACTTCGCTCAGTTTACCTTTAAGCGGCACAATAAAAATTACTACCGGTAATTATAATTTCTTATCATTGCCACAATCACCATCTTTCATGACCAGCATTATAGACTATCTTGAACAATTAGAAAGCACGTTGGCAACTTCTTTTGCCCTTTTCTGCTGGCCTTTGAAAAACGTTACATTCTGGTTGTTTTCTTCCCTTAGTTTGGAAGCGACTCTCACAAGTCCTCATTAAAATGGTGCTATCTTAAGAATTAATTGCTTGACTATACATAATGAGATTTGCACTTCATCCATCCCATTAGTGCAAGGCAAGAGCCTCATTCTACATAATGTAGCACATCACACACTATTCATGTGACGTCAGACATCAGGTTCTAACCTTTGCAGAATTCAGTGATTTTTCCAGCGCTTCCTGTTTCTGTTTTGTTTCAGCCAAAAGGATTTCTGTTTCTGACAGTTTCAGTTCAACATCCTTCTTTTCTCCCCCCAGTCTGCTTCTCTCTTGCTCTAATCCCTCAATCTTAAATGCAAAACAAAGGTCATTTTAAATAAGTAAAAATAAGTTAAGCAGGTGCTGAAAAAATTATTACAAACTATTCAAATAGTATATTAGAATATGCTTAACAACTGCAGCCTGAAAGAATTTTTAAGAGAACGACCTTTAAAAAACAATGACATTCAACAAGATAGATTCAAGGACTTCTGGCAAAAGAGGCAAGAGGCCAAGAATCCTTCATAACCAGCATTACCATAGTCAACCCTGGTGTTTAGTGCAAGGCAAGGGAAGAGGGTTTTGAACAGTTTTAGACTGTCACCACAGTCACACATTTTGTATGCAAGATTCATTCAAACCATGTAAGTAGGCTATAATATTATATGGATTATATATGATTGTTCACAACTCACATTTAACATGTACCAGGATGTACTGGTATATCTAATTATTTAATTGATTCACAGCATTTATATAGCACAAAATCAAGATATCTATACAATGTATACATATATGTAATACTTATGTATGTATGTATAAGTTTGATCTCAATAATTAATCTATTTGTTTGCATCAAGACACTCAATATAGAACAGTTCACATACCTCACAAAAGCAGATTAAATATATAGACTTTAACAAAGTTACCATCACAACTTTTTGTAAACTTTTTTCACTGTTATTACACAATCACATGATAAAATCCTAGTATTATTACCAAACTGTGAAAATGGTTACCTCATCTTTCAACTGAAGTTGCAACGCATTTGCTTCTTCACGAGCTGAGTCATAGTCCGACTTAAGTCGACCAACTTCAGACTCTAATTTTGTTTGCATCTGCAAGAAACAGAATAACAGAAAGTTAAATATTTTCTGAAACGTTTCTTCACCAACTATCTGGTTAACCAGCAAAGTACATACTGAGATTTTCAATCCCATAAAAATGCAAGACTGGGTTGTATTTTGTATTATATATTCATTTATTATATAGAAAATTTGCTTTCATAACACAGCAATTAACAATGAACCGAAATTTCAACTGTTATGGGAATAAAGGCTGTTCAGTACAACAGTTTCTACTGTGACTAAATGGATTCGACTACTGCAAGCAACTTGTATTGCTTGTCTTTGCAGCCAGAGTTCTTCCATCGGATTGTCATATTTATGACTGACAACATAACGCATCCTAGATAGAACTTTCGTGACAGTCTAAAACCATTCAAAATCCACTTCCTTTCCTACTGCTGTTTAATAAAACTGAAGTAAAAGGACTATTGCTTCAGTCCCAAGTGGATCAGAAGCAAGATGATGTCTGTTCTGGCCTTCAATGTTCGTCCCATCACGATTTGAGCAACTTGGAATAGCTACCAACGCCACCTTTTCCAGCTGGAAAGTTTTCTCCGTAACATCTTCAAGCGCAGAGTCGAGCTGCTCCTGCAACTTCCTTTTGCCATCTTGAAGGTCAAGAACCTCAGCATTCTAGCAAAATCCACAGAGAAATAAAGATTCACTTAAGTTCTATCTTCACTACAGGCAAATTAAACAACTTGAGATGGCAAAACTAGAAGAAAACTTGACAGTTGAAGGATTTCAATCAAACATCCAAGTACATCAGAAACTTGTTAACAGCGTTGCTTCTTGGGAATCAAACAAGACCACGTAATAGGTTTCTAAAGCTCAACTTTTGAATCCATAACCCACTATGTTACATCAGATTCTGTGGTATAATGAAGCATGCTACACATAGGCTATGGGTATAGATGCAACTATGTATGAATGTCAGCTGGACTTACCCTTGATTTTCATAAGCACAACAGCTCTGCTCAGTACTTTGAGCATTCCTAGTTGATTTTATGGATTACTATTATATATCTTGACATTCGTATGGCATACTTGGAGAACTTCTCTAAAGCAATTAAACTATCAGTGTGATCAGAAACACAAAAATGACAAGCTCTTTTCATCACTTTGAATCGGAAGCCATCAGTTATCTAAGTTTTAATGCAACAACCTGCTGTGCTAAAGCTGAGATAGCAGATGCAAATAGCCCATTAGTAAGGTTTGGAAAGTATTGCAACTTAACATTTCCTGCCTTATATTTAAAGGCAATTTGTATGGTATTGCTGTTAACATTTTTCAAAACTGTGAAATTCCTTACTTTAGACAACAGTAATAATAACAGGTAATCCTTGGAAATCCAAATGAGCAATAAAACCTGAAAACCTGCCAGCTGATGAACATTACCCTATGATCGAGCTGATCGTTGGCTTCCTGCAGTTTTTGCTGAGACTGATTCAACTGCAATGACAATTCATTTGAAGCTTCCTCCAGACTCTTCACCTGTTGTTTGGACTCCTTCAGTTTCACCTTCATCTAAATAAACACACAGCAATTCACTGAATTTATGCATTTACATTAGTTTCACTGACAACTCTGGATCAGACTCGTCTTGATGCAGCATGGTAGCCAATCAGTCATAGCACAGATGCAGACTGGTTTAGAGCACTGGTAGGGGCACAGTACCCGATTGGCAACAGAGCTTTTGGGGGTACAGCCGCAATACGGTCGCTATATAAAATGTGCACATTACATTTACAGCAGCCAATTGGTATGAGCTCCTGGCTTATAATGTGGTGAGCATGGGTTAGAGACTCCCCGAGGCAGCTGTGTCCAGAACTTGAGTGAGTCATTCATGCACAATTGCTGATTACCAACACTGATCTTCTAGGGTTTTTTAAAGAAGAGCAATATCAAATACAGTTGTATTTCCTCTTGGTTTTCGTGTGTGCTTGTGAGAGAGACTTCCACCATTGGAGATATTTCTAGTTGTCCAAGCAATATCTGCATAGCAGTGCATACTGATGAACATTTTGCTCTTAACCCTTTGAACCCGAAGCTCCCACACGTTTTTCTTCCATGTCCCTGAGCTCCCAGCGGAATTTAAGACATACATGCATATATTCATACATACATACGCACATACATACTTATATACATACATACATATACAATTATACATACATGCACACATACATATATACATACACATACATAATACATACATAATACATACACGATACATACATAATACATGCATAATACATAATACATACATAATACATACATAATACAATAATAATAATACATACATAATAATACATACATAATACATACATAATACATAATACATACATAATACATACATAATATATACATAATACTTACATAATACATAATACATACATAATACATACATAATACATACATAATACAAACATAATACATACATAATACAAACATAATACATACATAATACAAACATAATACATACATAATACAAACATAATACACACATAATACATAATACATACATAATACATACACAATACATAAATGCATACATAATACATAAATGCATGCATACATACATACATACATACATACATACATACATACATACATACATACATACATACATACATACATTCGTACAGATATGATACTTGTGCCGCTTTTGTGGCCTTTAGGGATTTCAGTACTTTTTTAGGGCCCATTTTGCGGCCTTTCGGGTTCTAAGGGTTAGTGAGCAAGGACACTTAGCCTAAAGTAGACAAAGCGTTTCGACAGTATACAATAATAAAGATCTAGAAACATGAAGCTTTTGTGCATGACAGCTATTCTGCAGCTTACTCAAAACTGTTATTTAACAAAGAAAATGGTAAAAGGATTCTCGATACCAACCGTTTCGATGCTGATTTCCTTTGCTTTGACATCATCCTGTAGACCTGTCAGCTGAGCTTCTGTTTCTGCCAGGAGACTCGACCTGGCAACTTCTAGCTTTTCAAAGGCTGCATTCTGTCACAAACAACATACACATGTTGACAATTTACACATTTCATTAGATCACAAGAGGATTGTGCCACCAAATGGATTAAACTGAAGCCTTAAAAATAAGCTACACAAGCATTTGAACAAAGTTTCCTTCTCGAACAAAGTTTACGAGTCAGAAGCACAAATTCTTGTCCCATTAAGCATTCCCTTCAGACTTCTACTAGACTTACCAGGTACCTTAAATGAGTTTGAATACAACAGGTAAATAGAATCTCAGTTGTATTGAGCACATCATTAAGAAATGGGTTTTTCAGTAATCAGGGACTAGTCACTTTCACATACTGTTTGAAGGCAGATGCTATATTACATTTAAAATTTGACATCAATTTATTTGACCACATAATGCATTACATACTTCATTTGCCATCTATTCTGTAGCACAACAAATTTAAAATTTCGGAGTGGGTCTAGTGATGTCAATTGGAGTAGGGCAAGCTGTTCTCTGGGCTGGGGCATCTCTGTCTGAGTAGGTACCTTGGAGGGGTTCTATACAAAATGTTCTGAATGAATGAATGGATAAATGAATGAATGATTAAGGCTAACAACGGGGAAACAAGTGCATATAAGTGGCACCTTTTCTTTCAGATCTGTTTCCAGTTTCAAGCATTTCCTCTGCAGTTGATCGAACTTGTCTGCCTGCGTTTTGACGTTTTCTTCTAATTTCTTGCATCGCATTTTCTGTTCTTCCAAATTTGCTGTAGTCTACAACGAATGAACAGATAGGTCCACACAATTGACAGAAACATAAAAAAACAATCAATGGATTAATAACGTAGTCAGTTAAAACTAATTCAACTGAAACTGTTCTGCTTATGCAAAAAAAAACAATTTCAGCTGCATCTAATTAGATCTGTTTTAATTTAATATCTGAATAGCCTTGTTCCAACACCATTTAGACTTTCTTCAAAGACACTACACAAATGAGCAGATACATCCATATATAGCATGAACTCATTTATGTGCTTCCGGTTTACGATAGCTCATTGGATAACACACTGGCATAGAGAGCGAGAGGTACCAAGATCGAGACCCGTAGGCGACATGCTTTGTAGGCTGCTATTAACGTCGTGTATTGCAGGCTGTCTGTTGTGTTAGTAGTTAAGATTTATGTCTTCTGTCATTAGTGTTCTTGTGAATTGTTTCAATTACATAAATGTACACTGTAACCGGTTGCGTCTGTCAACCGGATTGCTTCAATAAAGAATATTATTATTATTGTTATTAATGCATAGTGGTGTTATGTTCCCACAAATTATTAACTTAACATTGGTTACAATATATTATTGGTTACAATAACTGCATTGTAGTGCTAAATTATGATTGTTCAGCTGGTTTGTACACTGTATCATAAGTTGTCCCAAAGTTAACAAGACCACACTGTATCAACATAGGAATTTTTTATGAAAAGTCTTTCAATCAACTGTCAATAACCTATGGAACTATTATGATTATTTAAAGCCTTTGGTAATGAGACACATTTGATTCAAGTTGCAGTGAGTGGATGCAACACCAACCTTATCCGACTGATCTTGTAGTCGTTGAACTTCCTTGTCTTTTTCTTCGGCCGAATTTCTGGCAACCTGGAGCTGACTTTCAAGTTCAAACTTTGTTGAACTCTTTTCTTTTTCTAACTCCAGTAACTGGTCCATCTGCAAAAAATAGGAAGTGGCATGGAACACCCAGAAAGAAGCCAAATACCTTGCTATTGCATAGTTATGATTCTGACTGCAGCATTTTATTTTAACTATTTGTGTACACAGCACTCTCCATAACCTTTTCGAAAAAATGGAGCACACACCATTTGTGTGACAAGTTATCTTTAGAGTATGTGGCTTGTCAAAATGTGTTGAAAAGAACTCAACTTTTCAACTGGCAAGTCGTAGAATTGGGACATTGAATTAGCTTATGCAATTCTTCATTTTCAGAACATGTGATGACCACGAGACCAAGATCGAACAGGGTCGAACAGGGTCAAGATGAAAGCCAAGAAAAGAGATGCATCACATAACAAAATCTTTCAAGTCTGCATCACTGGTTGCCTCCTTGAGAGGTTGAAGCAAGATAAGACTCGGGATCATTGATGGATTCTACAGCCTCCACGACACAAGAGACAACAGCTGAATGGAGGTTAGTTACTATTTAATGACACGATGTCATACATATGATAATTAGCATCGCCCTCCTCGTTAATACAGGCTTTGGACTGGCACCACTCAAGAACGAAGTTACCTGAATGGACAGAGACATTCGTCTAAATATCCCCTGCCATTGAGCAACAATTTGTTCGGACTTACCTTGTTTTGTAATTCTGATTCTGCAGTTGTCAACTTAACCCCGACTTCCTCCAGCTTTTCCGTTTTTTCCTTGACAGTGCCTTCCAGTTTGCTGCACTTCTCCAGCTGAGCATCGAGCTGAGACTTGAGGTCCTGCAGCTGGGAATGCAGCTGCTCTGCCACCTTATGATGCTCAGCTGATTGGGCCTGGGATGCCGCTTTGGCTGCTTCCAACTGCTCCTGAAGACTGGTCTACAAAAGAAGAAGACACTTCCTCAGTATTCCAATACAAAAATGTAGCCAATTCTTTCCAGACCGGGAAAAGAATCTGCAAAAAAGTTGTCTTAATGGAAGATTGTAGTGTTTATTTACATTTAAACCAACAGGTTTTCAATAATAAAGAGCTGCCCTTTAACCTAGTCTGAGAGGTATCCATGGGTATTACGTGTTAGCGACTTCATTTTCTTAGCCTCTGCAAATGAGGGTGCATGTTCATGTTTGAGCCTAAAGCAATGCAAGGAAAACTACTCAGACATTGAAATTCAAAATATAAGCTACAAGAAAGCAACCACAGCTTAATACAGCCTACATTTTCTTGCATAAGTTGATTGATTGCGGTGTTCACTCCTTCTCCTTGTTCAATCTGAATAAAAAGAAAAACCAACATTCAAAACAAAATGAGAACTGCTCAGAGAGAACTCGATCCTTTTAAGACACCATTATGAATGTAGCACAAAAAACAGCAAATGAAATCTGGATATTTTTTTCTTGGAAAAACTCTTTTATTGCATCTACTTACATTCTCAGGTATATATAAAAAATTCCCGACAGCTTGAATGAAGTTATTCATTGTATGAAAAGCAATCCTTTCTTCATTCCTTCTTTAAGTCCATGGGTTCATTGCATGCTGGCAGTCAATCACACACCCTATTTCCACTTTTTTTTACCATGCATCCTCCATATTTAACCATCACCATCAGTGTCTGTCCACAGCACACAATCATTTCCATACACGTCCTTGAAGTTTAACACAAGACCTTTTCAGCTTCACAGCACTATTTTGGACCAATTTTAATAGTTAAGGTTGTATGAGTCGATTTCTAGCACAATGATTTCTCCAATTTCTTGGGGCTCCTAGGCATGGTCATATACATAAAGATACGTATAAAGACAAGTTCCGATCATCCGATCATTTACTGAGTTACCTTCTTAATGAGGTCTGCTTGCTCCTCATCCATCTTCTTCATGGTTTCTTTCATCTCTGCAATTTGACCTTCCAGATCCTTCACTTGTTTCTGCCTAAAAAGAGAATTCTCTCAAGTCTTCATCTTTGTGTGACCGACGGTAGTGTGCTCCATATACAATAATCAATGATTGCAGGTTAAAGCCTCAGATAAGCTGTTCGTGCAAGCATGTCTCTGACATCAAAGCTGCATCATTTGGTACGAGAGTAAGCTCTAAGTTGGAAAGTAAATACCTAGTGGTTCCCTGGCCCGGTGTCCACAACCCTAGAATTTCCATTGCCCTCTGAAGTATCAAAAAGTGGGTAATTCATGCCTCCTTTACATTCAAATGTGGACAGGGGAGCATTATTTTGTTAACTTCACTCCAACTTAACATACTTTAAAATAAGTGTGTAATTATTAGTATGCAATAACTAAGACAAAAACCAAGAGGTTGCATTGTTTGCTAGTCGTATTGTTTGCTAGTTTAATGTTTTCTAAAAAGTGGCTGATTGAGTAAGATCTTGGCTAGGAGGCTTCAGTCATCCTCACAACAGTGACTTGTAGCAAACCACAAATGTACAAAGAAATAAAACAGATAAATCCACTGAGAATTACAACAATAACAACAACTTTCAAAGTAAATCTAGAAATCAATAACATTCCCTTAGACTGAAATCACCCCATAATGCTTCCAATAGGATCAATATAAAAAATCCTTTGAATGAAAACAATGTCACCAACCTTAGGTCTGATTGGCGAATCTCAGATTCCAGTTGGCCGGCTTTCTCCCGTAGCTGGTCTCTTAGATCCTCACAGGCAGCCACCTGTAAGAGTCACAAAACTAAAACAATTTAATCTGAAAAAAAATCAATCGCAACACAAGTTATCCTGAACGTTGCATACGAATGGCCTATTATTCTTCACAACTCTGTTGATTGCCAATCAGGGCAATTCGTGGTGCCCTGCCTGCAATTGCAGGAGCGCAGGGTGGAGTTTTCCTTTAACCCTTTAACGACGAGCTGCATTGGTTCCCATACAGTTTAGTATATGCTTGTCATTAAAGGGTTAAAGCCATTCAAACTACATGGTAGTTGCAACTGGTTGAGACAGCACAGAAGTGAAGGTTTATCTGGTTTTTACAACTTCACTTACTTAGCCTCAGCATGTGAGGTTGTGTTGCCATCCCTCTCCCGTGCCGCCTGAGCTCCTCACCCACAGTGTTCTCAATATAGCCACGTTGGCTGGAGGTGCAAGTAAAGCCTAAATCTCACAAAAATTTCAACATGGAGGGGATCTAAACCTCTGGCCGCTCAAGTCAAAACTCCTGGCATGCTAACCAGTATACTATCATGCACCCCACATATATAATGCCACAGCACAGCATTGTGCCTATGCCTCCATGGGCCCTTTGCTGTGGAAAGACCTTCCTGCTAGAACTCGTGCTGAGATCTTATCTGGGGCACTACTGTTTCTGTCCGTTCTTGTAAAACTTTTCTTTTTTTGAGGGGTTCTTCGCACTGGGAATTCCTCTGATTAGGTTGTAATGTGAGAGGTGCTTTACAAGTCTACTAAAATTTCTTCATGTTTCAAGGCTAAAGGAATCAACAAGTTTCCAATACTTGAAACAGATTTTGCTGTCTGCTGTCCTCCAACTGTTGTTTCAGTGCATCACATGACGACTGCAAATGAGAAGACGCAACCTCAGCCTGAAAGCACCAGCAAAAGCATATCATGTGGAATCGATTTAAAACAGACATTCATTTCCAAATTGAAGACCACCAAGGCTTTACACAAAACAACAATCTGATCTGTGTCACATACGTTATTCTGACACTAAAAACAAATACAACTCAGCAATAGAGGAAATTCAGATGGGCACAATGTTTAAGACAAAAGCTCATCCCATCAAAGATGTTTATTTCAGAAATGTACATGGCCAGGATAGCAATTAATTACTTAAAAATTGTTAGTTAATAATAAAAATAATAATATTAGTTTATTCAATTCAAAATGACAAACTGCAGTGTGATAACATGAAATAGTACGAACAAATGAAAACAAGTTAATCAAGAGTCGTTTTTATAATAGTATGGCAGCCTGTTTGGCATTGATCTGTCCTAGTGCTGCTCATTTTACCATAACCCCTAGGGAGCGGAAGGCTGAGTCAACCTTATGGGGCTGGCGAGCATCTAACCTGTGTCCTTCTGTTCTTCGTGCCTGTTTATTATCATTCAACCATCAGCAACAGACAGACAGGCAATATATCCACTTACGAAAAACAAGCCTAACAGCGGCAACAAAAATCATATACAGTGAATTCCTCATAGATCCATTGCATCAATGTTCAACTAGTTTTAACAAACAAGAACAATGTCAACTTACAAATACCGTACTGAATACCGTCTTACCTTTTCCAGCTTGCCTTGAAGCGAAGCAACTTCAAGCTGCTTGCTGTGGTTTGCTTCCTGTAGAGTCAGAACCATATCTGCCAATTTCTTCTCCAATCTCTTAACGTCTTCGTGCTTCTCTTTCAGGTCCAAGTTATTCTATCATCACACAAGAAAAATGTAAGAAATTACTCAACAGCTTGGCAAGGACAGTGACGGTAAGCAACACGGAGACCTGTTAGTACCAATATGGTACAACACATCATCTTGGCCAAATCAGCATCTCTCGAGTCTTTTCAGATCTGTTATATAGTCATGTATCAGTCCTCAGACAGGTTCATAAAAGGTTCTTAAATTCTTAGATATTGACATACATCTCTCTGATGGTGAACTCAAGCAAGCATGGCTGACCATGTGGCCAACCTAGGACATACAAACAATCATAAACACTATAGGAATGCCAACTGTACATTTAGCTGCCAAGTAATCACTGAGACGACTATTTTCATCAAGTTTTGTGCTTACTGCAGAACATTAATTGAAGCCTCTAAACAATAGTATCTCAGTTGTTACCTTTTCAAAATCTTTCCGCAACTGTTCAAGCGCATCCTCCTTTCCTCGGACTTCTCCTTCCAACTTTTCCACGGATAACTTCAGAACTTCTGTCTGTTCGACCAATTCATTATTCTGTGCCTGAAGTTTGGAATTTGTCGTTTCATGCATTCGACTGCTTTCCAGAAACTTATCCACTGTCGCCTGTTTCTCCATCGTCTGATTTTCCATCAACTTAGATCGCTGTTCGAACTGATAAAAGTCAACACAGTTCACAAGTTACAGACGTGTTTTCTAAATCCCTACAGATTAATCCAAAATCTGCGATAAATAAGCCAATAAGCTCATTTAATTAAATATAATATCCAGTACATTTTCTAAACATCAGTTTAAAATAATTCTTGATGTCTTAAATATTTTAAAATAATTTATACATTTAAACAAAATATTTTAAAATAATTTATACATTTAAACAAACAAATACGTAACTATGTAAACCTTAATTGCTTAGCCTGCCCTTCTTAGCCCAAATGCATTTTGTATATTGCATCAAATGAAACTTTGTTGCAAACAATCACTAAAATGAATCATGTCAAACTTGTTTTGCTGCTACTAGTAGCAATCACAACTGACAGTCCTTCACCAACTCACAAGAATTTTAAAGTTTAAGACATCTTACCACAACATGAATTTGTTCTTAACAAAGATAAAATCCAACTCACTGATGCCAATTCCTCTTTCACAGAAATCAGCTCTTCGTCCTTTTCGTTAAGTCGCTGACGAACCTCAGCCAGCTCCTTTCGGCTTTCCTCAGCGCTAACCGTTTTCTCGTTAAGTAACTTCTGTAAATTACTTCTGTGCTTTTCAACATCTTCAATCGCTGCCTCCCTGCTTTCTACATCTCGTTTCAGCTCCTTCAATTTTTTCGTTAGCTCCTCGATTTTGATTGCCTTTTCTTGGACTAGATGATCCTTTTCCGTTTCTATTCTAGAACCATCCGAAATGAGGGACTCCTTGTGCGCGAGCAGCTTGTCTTTGCTCACGATAACCTCCTCCAATTGTGTTACTCGTGTCTTAAAACTCTCCATCTCTTTGTCTTTCTCCAAAAGTGTCTGCGAAATAGCAGCAATTCTTCCATCACGTTCCTTTATAGCTGCCTCCTTTTCCGAAACCATCTGTTCCATTTTCCCACTGGTGCTTGATGAGCTAGTCAGCTCAGACTGCAGTCTGAAATTGTACCATTTCAACATAAAGGTAATGGAATAACAACTGCAGCACTACACCCGCTACACAACTCCAGCACACTGGTACACTTTTTAAATGTGTCAACATGGATTCCACTTCACTCTTGCAAAGACAAACCTGTTCCAATGAACAGTCGCTATGTAAAGTGTCTAACATTAAGACAATTCAAAGTTAATTAGCATTCATCACAAGCTTAATAACTATAATCATAGACATAAATTTTATTGAAACCAAAAAACAGTAATTAACAGCAAAAAAAGACAAGTACAATAGAAAAAGAACTGACTTGCAAGGGATCAGTAGGACTATGATCTTAAGGGACCTAGGTCCTGCTAATGGGCCACCTGCATCAGATGCATAATTTTTGGCAAAGGTAGTATAAAATCAAAAGTGTAAGCTATAACATTGCAATTCTTAACTAGTTATCTACGTTTAATAAATGTAACGAGCACTAGACAAACAGGGTGAAGAACAGTCTGGAACTTTCATTCAGTAAGAAGAATGTGCTCTGACATAGTAATCAATTTCAATGGTGCATGTAAAACCAAACCATTACTTTTACCATTTTCCAAATAAATGTATTCACAAACACTGAAAATATGACTGAGCAAATTTTACACAAAAATAATTCAATGTACATAAACAAATCGAAGAAACTCTTCAATCCATTTTATTACAAAATGCCCAGTCACTTTTACTCTTCAAATACTAGGCATTTACTGGTATCTAAATAGCAAACTGAAGAGTTGCATCGATTTTCTCTGGCTAACGACTATACTGTTATGGTTGAGCCAATCTTAGCAAAGCACTTAAAATATGTAGCTGTACCACAATGTTATAGTCGAATTCTAAATGCAAAGTTATTTTCATTTGAACTGGTTCACAGATCACTTCAAAAACAACATTCTCTGAAGGATGATTCAGTCAGCTAAAGCTGAGATTATAAATGAGGAATTTATCACCGACATACCTTAGAAGTTCATGCTCACGAGGAGCAATGCGTATCTGCTGCTCCAGTTGACTCACTTTCTCCTCAGACCTGTAGAAATGCATGAATTAAATCTAAAATATCATTAAGTCCAAAACTAGTTTCATTTAAACCTATGGACTGCAGCAGATCAACACTTTAAACGACAAGTTGCATTGTTCTCACAGTAACTTTTAATACCTCATCACCATAAACAGATTAAAGTCCAGATATTGATCATTTATAGCTATCAGAAATAATGTTCTTGATGTAAATTGCACTAATTTTTAGCAGAAATTGAAATATTGACAATTATTTCATTATGAGTAACAATTAGAAAAAAGCAAATTAAGTGAAATCTTGAACACCTTTTTAAAACTTTAAATTCATCATTTTAAATTTAACTGAATCAGTTAGTTAAAAGAGCTGTAACATGCCAAAAATAATCTTTGTCGGCGGCAACGGCCTATGTTACATAAGCTGCTGTTAAACTGTGGATCCATTTCTTTAATTACAGCAATCATAATATATAACAACTTCTAAAATATAAAAGTGAGAAGACTATTAAAAGAATATTATTATTGTACAAGTGACGGACATATTCAGACCCATTACAAATTTTGTTTACATACAAACATCACAATTTAGCGAGAACTATATAGGCTGACGTAAGCTTCAGAGCAGATAAAACAATGAGTGCTATATAAATCCATCATTACATTACTTAATATTCTTGTCAGTACAGAAGGTAACTGTAATCGAGAGGAATTGGCCTTACGCTAAGTATTTGTCTCGTACACGCTTCAGCTCCCCTTCCAGGTGCTCCTTCTCCTTTTCTCGGTCCTGTGCAATTACATCCATCATTTTCTGTGCATTCATTAGTTCTTGCCTCAGGACGACAATATCGTCACCATTTGGTCTATGCAAACGAGAACACGTCAAATAAGACAACCGTATTGCTAAATGATCACGATTGATGCACTGTGTATTGTAATTGCAAACTTATATAGCACCACTTCAAGACACACAGAACAGAGGTGCTCAAGACCTAACAAAACAGAACCATGATCGAATACAATGGTTTTATGGAAATGAGGCTAAAAAAGACAAAGAAGCTCAAGTCATATGTTGCAAGTTAGTTTATTCCAAACATTACCCCACACTTCGGTTACACACCGCCTGGAGACAACCTCAAAAGCAGAGTCATGGAAATGGTAGAACTCCTGAGAGGGAACGCTACTTATGATGACAATAATCTTCTTATTCGGCCATTGACTGGTGTCTTTTGGATCATGATATTATCATCTAAAAGCCACCAGATTAGGCAAGCCATTCCTTTCACATCATGATGCCATGCTGTGAAACAAAAGCCACCAGATTAGGCATGATGCCATGCTGTGAAGCTTCAACATCTTACTCAAACATTTGAGCTAGGTGGGGAGTAGTATGAAATTTCTAACATTAACCAACTGAACTGGGAAACTGTTGAATGTGACTATATAAACATTTGTCTGCCTCACCCTTTGATTTAAACCTAATCCACCAATTGATATCTACTGATTTGCTTACGTGACATTTGCACATAGGTCCATCTAATGAACTCATGACCTGCCCTTTGCATTAACCTCCTTTTCTGATGGCAATGAATAACTGCCAATTTGCATGAGGGTATGAAACAATGAGTATTTTTTAGAAGTTCAGTCACTCTTCTGTTAAAAATGTAAATGTCTACCAACAGAATAAAACTGAAATAACCACGAGGCCTGTTTATTGTGGAAAAACAATTACGCAATGATTGTATGGAACACTAGAAAGTCAGACAAAACACATTTAGACTCATAAAATTTCCTCTAACCTTTAGCATTTGGCAAGACTTTAAAAACTCAAATCCCAACAGTCAGAGATTTATTGAGCAAAGTTATCACCTCTGCACAAGGATACACAACTTTACATTACCCCTAAATACGATCACAATTTTATCAGCCCTATATAAGAATGCCTATTGACTTAATTGATCCAAGGTTGAACTCAAAAATGAACTACCGTACTTAGTAGATGAGATGGTCTGTTCCAAATTGCGTCTGTGACAACTTGCATGTAATGAATAAACAACTATTGATTGATTGATTGAAGTAATTAGAGATGCCTAGTAACCTCTGACTCAGCTGCAGCTCAAGAGCTTGGACGAACGAAGATTTGTCTTGCAACTGCATCTAGAAATATCCAAGAAGTGGAAATCAACCGTTTAAAAAAATCAATCACAGCAACACATCAAATACTCTGGTACTTATTTAAAAATCTAATGACAATACAGAATTCAAGACACAACCAAATAAAAAATCTGAAATCAGCAATTTTAAATGAAAATTTTCAAAGCAAACAATATGAAGTCTCGCAAAAAATAAACAGGTAACATTTCAAGTACTGAACTAACCTTTCTTCAAGCATGACCTAAGTTTCTAACTGAATAAAGGCTATGTAATGGCATATTCCTTATAGCATTAGTTTCAGGCTGTCACTGATTCTGCCATTTTTATCTTAGTGAATCAGTATTTTCAGATAGCTACTAGTCTTATGATTTCTATCCTAATGTGTGCGTAAGTAAGTAATCGAAGTACCTTCAGAGTTTTGATGTGGTCATCAAGTGCGGCCTTCTGTCCCTCGGCCTCATCTGCCCTCGCCTTCGCTCCCACTAAGTCACCTGCCTATTGCACAAAAACCAGATTTGACCTCAGAAATATACACACCACAGAAACATTCAGAGTAAACGAGTCTTTAAACTTATTCACAAGAATTCCTGTTGCTTGCTTCCATCACCTTAGCACATCTTTCCAACTCCTTGAGACCCACATCTCAAAAGCCTCCAACCTTCTGACATCATTGAACCTTTCTACCATGTTATGCCTTAGTAATCATACAATATGCCATGAAGCATCATCAATGATATTATGATTATTCCTATTCACAAAAATAACAAGAGCTGGCAAATAATGCAAAAATTTAATTGAAGTTCATCCACAATTACTCAGAAGTTCTCAATTAAGCTGATGTTCTTACCAGTTTTCCTGCTTTCTGCTCTATTTGTTCTTTTTCATTGCGAAGTGCTGCGTTTGCATTCTCACTCTGCGTCAACTGCTTCTGTACAAGGTGAACTTCAGTCGATACTAACAACAATCAAATCACCAAAATTATTGTCAAGTTTGCACAGCAAAATTCTGTTAATGCAGTGCTGGGAAATAAATTGAGCACACTAAATACAATTCTGGTCACTGCCACAGTAACAAAGCGTCCACAAATTAAAACACAATCACCAACTCACCAGTCATTGCAGGTCTTGTCACTTCATCAAACAGGTTAAGAGTACTAGAGTTGATGAATAAAATACAGCCCGTAAAAACAAAGTTTTTTACTATATCCATCTAGTATCCTATAACGTGTACTCTAAAAATAGTCCGCGTTCATTTTATGCCATAGCGTGCGTTTAATCAGGCAGCGCCCGTTTTTGTTGCTGGCCAATGGCAACGCTGGCCAATGGCAACGCTGCGTATGGGAAAAGGGGATTCCCGATTCGAAAAGTTGAGTCCCCGATTCTATAAGCTAGCCTTTTTGGGGAGCTGAAATTTTTATAGAATGAAGTGTCTGCGAGGGCGAGTCTATCTGCCAAGTTTCATGACGATTGAATGATTGTAAGTGATCGAATTAGTCGTCGCAAGATTTGACTTTTTAGCCTGTGGCTCAAACAAACAAACAAACAAGATTTCCGTAAGTTAAACTAGATGGATAAAAATGCAGCATTTTTGGCAACATAATTCTTTACAGCCTTTTCGTGACGAATACAATGATTTTGTGAGGCACTTTATAATGTGCCAGATTAAGTGCCCTGATAGATACATACATGCACAAATTCATACATTCACATGTATGCAAAGAGGCACACTTCTCTACCTTCAATAACTACTAACTTTTTACATCCCTCCTTGTTGCCTGCAAACATCAAGTACGGGTCTTTCAGCTGAGCCACAAAGCAGAAATGTTATGGGTTTGCATGAACTCCATGCCTCTGCCCCATGGAATGGAACCAACTGCCACTCTCTCTTTGTAGCTCACTTTCTTCCTTCAAAAGTGTCTCACTATTTCATCTTGGCTTTCAAGCACTTGGATACCTAGCTGCATCTTCTCCTGGCGGCTGACTATCCATGTCTCAGATTCACTTTTCAGCGTGACCGTACGTGCGTTAGAAATTTAATAAATAATAATAATAATTATACATGCAGCATACTTAACACCATTGCCATAGCTTGGCAAAATGTGCTAGAAGAAAGACACTAACACAGCATTCGACTTTCTTCCGATGCCTTCAACTGCTGCCGAAACATCTCGAGTTCTGCACTTTCCTGCAAAGTAAATAACATTCCTTGTACAGCTTAAAGAATCAGCAGTGAAACTTTGTAAC
The DNA here is from genome assembly GCA_020284085.1 of Aporrectodea caliginosa. Classification (NCBI taxonomy): domain Eukaryota; kingdom Metazoa; phylum Annelida; class Clitellata; order Crassiclitellata; family Lumbricidae; genus Aporrectodea; species Aporrectodea caliginosa. The sequence continues at coordinate 556,116 of JACEVL010000909.1, read as the reverse complement.
AGTACACTGCAAGCTCTGCACATGCAATTCAACTAGTCATTTCCGAGGTTATTAACAGTGCAAAGTTGCTAACAAGTTCTGCCATTAACACTGTCATTGCTGGTGATTCACAGGTTTTGAACAATTCCTGTTGACATGAGCCTATATACACTTAGGCCACTGAAATAGTTAATTCTCACAGCTGGAATACACACAGTGTCACACACGTCAAGATGAATGTGTTGCATAAACATAAGACCTCGTTAATAGTGCTACCTCCTCCAGTTACATCAACACTGCAATTTATAACAACTTATTTACAACTGCCTTACTCTTAAACGAATGTCAAAGCACATTACACAATTTCTTTGCAACTATGACTCAGAGTCAAAGCTGGCAAATTTGATAGCTCAGAAAGTCAAAGCCACAAATTTAATGGTCCAGAATACAAAAGTTGGCAAATTTAGTGGCTCGAGAAGTCAAAATTGGCAAATTACATGACTCAAAAATTCAATGTTTGCAAAGTGCATGATGTGAAAAACCTTGTACATATTAAAGCCTCTCTTTATCATGAAAGTTGTGGATGGCTGAGTTATCCAATATGGTCTGAATAAAATCAATGAATGCAATAAAATCTTGACAATAACATCTACATCGTATAGCGAAAAGCTGTCTACTTAACAAATACCCAAAGAGCAGCAGATACTGGGTCTGTAATGGACATCATCCCAAACTAGGCATAGCAACATGCAAGCTATACTTTTGCACGAACCTAACGTCATATTATCCCTCATCTTACTGAAAACACATCTCTACCGAACATTCATTCATTTGCTCATTCATTCGTACTGTCGTACATTCATTTAATAAATTCATATACTGTCCCTTTAGTGTCCCATAAAGATCAGTACTCAGAAGGACCAGTGTTGAACAACAGAACAGCTTTTATATTTTTATTAAAGGTGCAATTGCATGTTATACAGGATACACAGTGCTCAAACAAAAAGCAGTTTGTTAGTTACAATGGAAAGCAAAGGTAAGAAAAGCAAAGACAAGATCTAGTGTGACACAAAAACTAACACAAAGTAACAAAGAAGATAGACAGACAGAGACAGATTGATAGACACAGAGAACAAAAAGACAACAAATTTGTTGACAGACAGACAGGCAGACAAGAAACAGCAAACAGAAAAAAAAGAAAAACAGAGAGAGAGAGAGACAGAGAAATGCACACAAAGTGATGAAGATACCAAGCACACACAGGGATGAGATAAAGAACAGTAAACTAAACACCTGAGTGTTACACAGTAAACACTTTCGTGTTTCACAGCAAACACTTTCGTGTTTCACAGCAAACACTTTCGTGTTTCACAGCAAACACTTTCGTGTTTCACAGCAAACACTTTCGTGTTTCACAGCAAACACTTTCGTGTTTCACAGCAAACACTTTCGTGTTTCACAGCAAACACTTTCGTGTTTTTCGTGTTTCACAGCAAACACTTTCGTGTTTCACAGCAAACACTTTCGTGTTTCACAGCAAACACTTTCGTGTTTCACAGCAAACACTTTCATGTTTCACAGCAAACACTTTTGTGTTTCACAGCAAACACTTTTGTGTTTCACAGTAAACACTTTTGTGTTTCACAGTAAACACTTGCATGTTACCAATCTAACATTGACCATAAATGCTAACAAATGAGATAATAACACCAAATCAAAAACAGTTATAAATTAACACTGACTTATAATGGTAATCAACTTATACAGGTAAGTCAATAATTAACAACAGTCACTAGTTCACATCGATAATTCTAAAAACACAGTTGCTCAGGCAAGGAAAGGATTCATACAGGAAACAGGAATAAAAATAAACAATGCTTACACACAAAAATTAAAATTAGTTGGTTAGTACAAATAAACATCTATAAAAGCAGTCACCAGTCTTAACTAAAGTTCCATGTTAATTAGTCAGAACAAAAGTTCCAAGTAAATGGGTCAAACACAAAGTATGTCAAATTGTCGATACAAAGACTGTTTGAGACTAAACAGTGAACACAACAGGTCATTTGCATCGAGAAATTTCCAGGTTAAAAATTTGGAGATCGTGAGTTATTCAACACCAAACAAGCATCTACCATTTTGAAAGACCTCAACACAAACACAACTTTACGGGAAACAACCTCCAGTCATACCTCGTCACTTGTTGCCTTATCTACCGATTTGTCCACTTCAAGAGCTTCCAGTGATTTTTCAAACTTTGTTGACCAAAATCAATCCACAAATGAATAATGAATGACATGCTACCCAGAAACAACCATACCATTTAGGAAACAGATCAGATATTTCCCAACATCCAGAGGCATGATATAAAACCAGCATGAGGCACACACAGCACAATTGGCAGGTTTGTTAAAGGAGCTTGATGAGCAGCTGGTTAAATTACATATAAAAATTAAACAGCGGCTTTTGAATATGATGCACTAGATTTAAAATAATCTGAAAAATATGATGCAAAAACTAGATTTAAAATAACCTGAAAATGTTATAGTGTGTTTTAATACCAAAACTAATGGCTTAAAGGGTAGACTCCTATATCCCAGAGTGTGAGGTCAAGGACACGGGGTTTGGTCAAGTGCAGTTCAAGTCTCGGTGACTTGAAACTTGAAACCTACTCCTGGGTGACAGATACAAGATGCATTAATAACTTGTCCAAGAGTACTCTCAGTCTGAATCTACATAAAAATCAGTTTTAATCTGTACCAGGTACCTTCTACATGTTTGATTACCAATTGGCTACAATATGGTGACTAAATAGAGCTCTGAATTTCTCAGGATAGATTTTAACTCATAAATAAATCAGTACTCAGCAGATCACTACATTGATCAAAAAGAAACAGGCCTAGTAAAACTGACTACATAGAACATAGAGATATCTTCAGTTACATAAGATGACCAAAAGCTTCCCAACACATGAGCAAAAGTAAAGACCCCATGTCCCATAGCAGGATCCGGCACAGCATTAGCTAAAAAATCCTAGTCCTAACATTGCAACAGTGCATCACAGGATCTAAGTAAGCCTTGCCAGCAGTAAATTCTGCAACTTGACAATACAGCGAATTGTACACATACCAAGTACCCAACATCATTACATAACGTCTGCTAATGAGGCTCAAGCCAAAACTCACTGCATCACAGACCCTCGCTTAGCCATCAGTGAACATCTCAGCCAGCATTTTTAGAAATACTTTTAGAGAAAGTCTCCTAAAAACACATGCAAACGCACCTTAGAGTAAGTCTTCGTCAAGAGGCCATCGAGCAAATCACCGATACTAAAAAATTAAATCACATAAAAAAGATCAAATTACAAAATACGATTATTTGGATGGATGACATTCACAAAAAATACCACATTACCTGGTGTCCTCCATCTGTCTGAGATGATGGGACATTAAAGGAGTGCCAGTACAAATACAAGTAGGGTGATTTAAAATACTGTTCTAACGTTGGATTGTCAAGGTCATGCTTGCACCTCAGCCAAACGACCATCTGACCTCAAGATCCAACTTCTGAGGGACTTCAAATCAGGCATGTAAGCCACTCACCAACCTTGAACTCGTCATTCAAAGCAAATTCTTTCATGAGAATACATAAAACTAGGGTTGTTAAAATCGTTTTTTTTTGGCAAAATGGATTTCGGTTTTATAAATCCGATTTTAAACCGAATTTCGTTTTTATTGGCCTTCATAGAAAATTTAATATATTATTATATAACGCAAGATATTTTATATATTAGGTACCATAACGTACGTTAAATAAACACCTTCTTATCTGCAGGCTATATTCGATGAAAACTATCGTAAACACTAAAGAAATGCATGAATTAATTCTTTCTGGCATTTCTTGAAATTTTAACTACGAAAATTATTTTTTTTAAATTCGAATTTCGTTTTGTCAATAATAAAAACCGAATTTCGTTTTCAAAACCGAAATTCGGATTTCCGAATTTCGTTTAACATCCCTACATAAAACCAAGCCAAGTCTGGTTAATTACAATTGCAAATGTATGTATCGTGACACCTAATATAGTGCATTTTAAGTAACTCACAAAACTGCTGTATGTATTGTAATTGTAATAAGGAATTTCTATTGTGCTGGTGCCTAATGCACAAGGCATCAACCGATGGCACACCAAAACCAAGCCATAATCAGCTCAATATCCAGAAGATCAGTCTGTAAAACTATCTAAAAGATCTGAACACATACAAGTGCTTTAAGAGAGTTTGCAAAAATGTATACTGAACAGTCGAGACAACAGTGAAATGGTAAAGTATCATTAGTAGTCAACTACTGTGAAAATACAACTTAGCGTTAATGTCAAGTTGTCGAGGACCTGCCTCACGATAAGGTGCATAAACCAGACTATGCACAAAGAGAACATGCTGAAAATGTCAATGTTTAGCACAACACTGCAGTTCTTGTATGGCCTGTAATCCCCCTGTATGGTAAGTTAATGGTATGTTGCATTCGTAATCGTAATCTCCAAATTTCTAAAGCGCCACTCGAAAGCCAAGCGCAGGGCACCAGCTTATTCACGAGCGTTGGACTGACATTACTAGCTTTGGGGGACATGACACCACATCACATTAACTAGAATGGAGTGTAAACTGAGAGCATGTACACAAGTCCTCACTGTACTTCACAGTTAGTTGCTATCAACAATAGGGGCGCTCAATAGTGTAGTGGTTAGCGTGCTGGACTGTCAATCGAGAGGTCGGAGGTTCAAATCCTTGCCAGGGCAGAAATTTGGTTCAAGATTTCTGCCCACCTGCAACCTCTAGTAAAACCCTGTAACAAGAATACTGACCATACACTGTCAGTGGGAAGATGAGATGGCAAGGGAGAGGACTGGCCATCCACCCTCACATGGGCTAAGAAAATGAAGTTGCTAACACTTCATACCCATGGTTGCCTCAGGGCTAGCTCAAAGGACTGCTCTTCTTCTTCTTCTTATCAACAACACTGTTAAAAGACAATAGACAGCTCTGCACCTTCCCAACAATGTTAAAGACACGACAAGAGTTTGAAGAGGGTGGTTGTTCACCTACCCATTGTTACTCGTATGCTGTAACTGCTGCTGATGAGTCTGCAGAGCATCAGTCGTAGGGAACGATGCCTTGCACACAGGACAAACATGGCTCTACAGAAGACAATTTAAAAAAATAATATCACAATTTTCATAGTTAAATTCGAATTTCACTGCTACAATTATTCACGACTTTTTACCAAGTCGGTGACATTACACTAACTTCTAATTTTCTCCAAAAGCATTTCCGAGAAAATTTTCTGAAACAGCCACAATATATAGATTTCATTAGATAACGTATATACAACATACATGTATCGGAACACAAAGCTGTACCTCAGATTCAGATTTAAAATAATAAAATAAATATTATGTATCTCCTATAAATATCTTCTTGTCCCCTCTTGTGGACATCAGTAGGCAGCACCATGCATTTCTGCTGCTGACTTTGCAATTTGGAATGGGTTTCCTGTGGTTCTTCGCTTGGTGCCTCGTGCCCTTGCCATCACGTTTTATTTCAACCTTACGACTGTTCTTTTTAGCCAGGGCTGAGTCAGCAGTGCTCCCGAGTAGATATCCTTGAAGGGGCACTATATAAATCTCCGATATGACTGAATATAAGTAACATGACCAGTATACCACAGGTGACCACTCAATTCAGTTGATCCCACATTGCCTGGCAAATGGAAGCTAAATCAAGTCAGGTTAGTATTTAGATGGGCATCCATCTGTTGAACACCATACCACAAGGTCATAAATGAACAAGTTGGAACAACAGTTGAAGATTGGAAGTCGAAACGTGTCCACCTGTGGTTGTATTTGCTGACTGACCCTGCACAACATTTTATGCTGTCAGAAATGCTGCCTCATCTGCTACATACAGTAGACGGCCACATAAGGCTGGTTGAAAACTTTGCAATTTCTAATTTTACCACATTCAACAGATAAAAGTAAGAACCTGATGCGGTTTTTCCGTAGCGCCTGCTTGCGGTTCTTGATGTTGGCTGTCAAAATGCTTCTGAAGGTCCTCTGGTTTTGCATAGCTCTGCATACATATTGGACAAACAAAGCCCTGCAAACAAAACATACAAACGGTGCAGTACACCTATTAGGTGCTTTTAGGGTCAGCATTAACAGTGTCAGTCTCTTGAACAGGATTCGAATTGCAGTGTATCATGAGAATCAGATAATACCATTATGAAGTTGAACAGTACAGCAGTTTTCATGGCTGATTGTAACATTCTCAATCTATCAGCAAATTGGTTGTTGTTCATACTGTGGTGTGCCATGTGAAAGAGACAATTATACACTGTGAATTCATGAAATCTGTACAAAGACAGTAGTTGAGCTTCAGTTGAAAACTGTTTCAATTGCAGGAGCATGCTGTTAAAAACTGTTTCTTACACAAACCAGTAGTAAGAATTTACTTCATATAATTGTAGTTCAAATAACCAATGCCAAAAAGTCGAAATTTTCATTAATGAAATACATAAGAAAAGGATCTAAGCAAATGAAAATTTCAGAAATTGTCCTAAGAACACTGAAGACATAAAAACCCTTAAAGATTAAAGAAAAAGTCAAATCATAATAATGCAAGGATAAGGGTGAACATACACCAGAATATACATGAAATGTGAGACATGGTACCTGAATGGTTTCAGCACTCAGCTAGTCAAGTGGAGTGTGTGAGCTCAAACCTGCCCAAGATGGTTACTGTGCATGGACAATGAGCAAGTCTCTCACACACAGTTGCTCAACAATATAGACTCATACATTTATACCTGTGCCTAATAATAGAAATGAGTCAAATGATGAAAAACCTAAATAAAAAGAGATAATAATTATAACAGCAATGAGTGCTACCTCAACTTCTTGTCCACGTGGAGGCTTCCCTTCATCCGATCTTCCACTGGTTGGACCTCCAGGACCTCCGGGACCCGGCGGCTAAACATTTACAGTACATTTACATAAGCAACTACAAAATTTGTCATAAGGGGCCGTCCATAAATGACGTCACGCACCTAGGGGGGGGAGGGGGGTCGGAAATTTGTGACGATGTGTGACGTGGGGGAGGGGGGGTCAGCCAAGTGTGACGTCACATCACGTCTGTGTAATTAAATTTAACAATTAACAACAATTTAATCTTAAAATAACAGCTCTAATTTTGAGTATTAAAATTTTCATAATTTTTGATTATTTTTATGTATACGGGCACCATTATTAATAATTTTCTAATTATTTAAATATTTGTCACCATAAGATTTTTAAATACTTATTACAATGACAATAAATGGGCATTGAAACATGTTTTATTATCATGTGGAAGTTTCGTTTTAGGGGGGGTCAGAGCTTTGTGACGTCATTTTTCAGGGGGTGTGACTTTTTGTGACGAAGTGTGACGAGGGGGGGGGGGGTCAAAAATCGTCCAAAATAGCGTGACGTCATTTATGGACGGCCCCTAAAAACTTCAACTAAGTAAATTTCAATGTAATCAAACACACTTAAAATTTATTATGAGTCATCAACAGTTTTGGAAGATAAAGCCTTACATTTTTGGGCAAGCATTTAGTATCGGGGTGCGTGTATTTTCTTCCGTAATTTTAGACGTCGTGAGAGTCGGTTAGGGTAAGGTTACGCGTCATGAGGATCGGTTAGGGTCAGGGTTAGTGTCAACATGGTACCTTCCGTGCAGCATGCCAAAAGCTACCATCTGACACCCGTAAACTAACGCACCCCGATACTAGATGTTCGCCCATTTTTGAATGATTTTGTGACTGAGAAAGTGAATGGCAGGTTGTAGCTTTAGGCAAGTGTTAGATAAGCAGTTCTCTGCATTTCCCTGTAACATTGATCGCATTAGAAATTGTCTAAAGCATAATACATGTAGTAATGTCTACGAGACTACGACCGCATTCCAGCAATCCTATCAGACAGGCATGCTTTCAATTTGCGAACACGCCCACATCATAAAGCATCCACTGTAGGCCTATACATCACTCCTTGGGTCTCCGCAAGATTCACTAACAACACCGAGGAAATCTTTTGTATTTCAAATAACCTATAAAATTAAATTATGCAAATACAAAATATCAAAACTGAAAGTAAGCAAAAGTAATGATCTTAGCATTTTACAAGTAACCGAGAGAAGATGGTAAACAACAAACGAGACTACAACAATTAAACGAAATCCGTATAATATTATAAGGTGCAAATCGGAGCCTTGCCTTTTGTGGATCTTTATTTAGCAGTCGTTTAAACATTTTAAGCCAGTCTTTTATGGATACGTCGTAATAATAATAATTTCAAGCACCATTCATTTCAGGTAGGGCCATTTGATACACTGTATCAAAGACGATCGCAGACGACATATTACAAGGATTCCACCCTTTTAATGGCGCATGTAAATTATTTGTTACTGCCATCTAGCATTGAGAATAAACATATTAAAAAATTTAAGCTTACCACATAGCATGACTGACTAGACCTGGGAGTGACTTTGGTCAGCCAATCTGACCCCACTTGACACTAAAGTGACTTGAGGTCGACTTGAAGTCGACTCCAAAATCGACTAGATCCGATGACCTGTACTTAAAGTCGACTTTGGCATGGTAATAACGGTATTACGACTTAAAGTCGCAGTTCTGAGCATGGTATCGGTACATTTCATCGTAGGGCTAGTAGTACTAATAATAATTTGCATTTATTGAAATAATCCGGTTGACAAACCGCTACCGGTTACAGTGTACAATTATGCAATTGAAACATAGGCCTAGTTGTTAAAAAATTAAGATCAAAATAAAAAACGGAAAAAACGTCGTTTTATTTTAAAAAAATAAAAAATCGGAAAAAACGAAAAAAACGGAAAGGAAACCAATTTGACTTTACTACATCTTTTACCGCATTTTAATATTAAAAACCTTGATTACACAATTTAATTTAATCAGCAAATAGCATAACTTTATTAGCAAACACCAAGTAGCATTAATCCACAACAATTATTTTCTTTTTCATAAGTTTGATTTAAAAGAGAAATTGAGAAATTCTGGAAAGCATTAAAATCTTTTCAAATTTAAATTGTAGGCTACTCAATCGGTTTGGCCCTGTGCTCCTATCGGTTTGGACTGTACTCTATCGGCTTGACCTTGTAGGCCTACTCTATCGGATTGGCTCTTTACTCTATCGGTGTACTCTATCGGTTTGGGCCTGTACTCTATCGGTTTCGCTCTGTACTCTATCGGTGTACTCTATCGATTTGGGCCTGTACTCTATCGGTTTTGGCCTGTGCTCTATCAGTTTTGGCCAGTACTCTATCGGTTTGACCTGTACTCTATCGGTTTGGCTCTGTACTCTATCGGTTTGGCCTGTACTCTATCAGTTTGGCCTGTACTCTATCGGTGTACTCTATCGGTTTGGGCCTATACTCTGTCGGTTTGGCCCGTACTCTATCGATTTGGGCCTGTACTCTATCGTTTTAGCCTTAACTCTATCGGTTTGGCCTGTACTCTATCGGGCCTGTACTCTATCGGTTTTGGGCCTATACTCTATCGGTTTGGCCTGTACTCTATCGGTTTGGGCTCTATACTCTATCGGTTTGGCCTGTACTCTATCAGTTTGGCCTGTACTCTATCGTGTACTCTATCGGTTTGGGCCTATACTCTATCGGTTTGGCCTGTTACTCTATCGATTTGGTGTACTCTATCGGTTTGGCCTGCAACTCTATCGGTTTGGCCCCGGTACTCTATCGGTTTGGGTCTGTACTCTATCGGTTTTGGCCTGTACTCTATCGGTTTGGCCTGTACTCTATCGGTTTAGCCCTTACTCGGTCGGTTCTTGGCCTGTACTCTATCAGTTTAGCCCTGTACTCTATCGATTTGGCCCTGTACTCTATCGGTTTAGCCTGTACTCTATCAGTTTGGCCCCTGTACTCTATCGGTTTGGCACTGTACTCTATCGGTTTGGGACTATACTCTATCGGTTTGGCCCTGTACTCTATCAGTTTGGGCCTGTACTCTATCTGATTTGAGCCTGTACTCTATCGGTTTGGCCTGTACTCTATATGGGCCTGTACTCTATCGGTTTGGGCCTGTACTCTGTCGGTTTGGCCTGTACTCTATCGGTTTGGCCTGTACTCTATCGGTTTTGGCCTGTACTCTATCAGTTTGTGGCCTGTACTCTATCGGTTTGGCCTGTACTCTATCGGTTTGGCCTGTACTCTATCGGTTTGAGCCTGTACTCTATCGGTTTGGGCCTGTACTCTATCGGTTTGGCCCTGTACTCTATCGGTTTTGGCCTGTACTCTATCGGTTTGGGCCTGTACTCCTATCGGATTGGCCTGTACTCTATCGGTTTGGCCCCGTACTCTATTATCGGTTTGGCCTGTACTCTATCGGTTTGGCCTTGTACTCTATCGGTGTACCTTGTACTATCGGTTTGGCCTGTACTCTATCGGTTTTTGCCTATACTCTATCGGTTTGGCCTGTACTCTATCGGTTTGCCTATACTCTATCGGTTTGGCCTGTACTCTATCGGTTTGGCCCTGTACTCTATCGGTTTTGGCCTGTACTCTATCGGTTTTGGCCTGTACTCTATCGGTTTAGGCCTGTACTCTATCGGTTTGGAGCTGTACTCTATCGGTTTGGCCTGTACTCTATCGGTTTGGCCTGTACTCTATCGGTTTTGCCTGTACTCTATCGGTTTGGCCTGTACTCTATCGGTTTGGCCCTGTACTCTATCGGTTTTGGCCCTGTACTCTATCGGTTTGACCCTGTACTCTATCGGTTTTGGCCTGTACTCTATCGGTTTGGCCTGTACTCTATCGGTTTGGCCTGTACTCTACCGGTTTGGCCTGTACTCCATCGGTTGGCCTGTACTCTATCGGTTTGGCCTGTACTCTATCGGTTTAGCCCTGCACTCTATCGGTTTTGCCTGTACTCTATCGGTTTTGCCCTGTACTCTATCGGTTTTGGCCCTGTACTCTATCAGTTTTGGCCTGTACTCTATCGGTTTGGGCCTGTACTCTATCGGCTTGGGCCTGTACTCTATCAGTTTGGCCTGTACTCTATCAGTTTTGGCCTGTTACTCTATCGGTTTTGGCCCGTACTCTATCGGCTTGGGCCTGTACTCTATCGGTTTGGCCCCGTACTCTATCGGTTTGGGCCTGTACTCTATCGGTTTTGGCCTGTACTCTATCGGTGTACTCTATCGGTTTGGGCCTGTACTCTATCGGTTTGGGATTGTACTCTATCGGTTTGGCCTGTACTCTATCGGTTTGGCTTGTAGTCTATCGGTTTGGCCCTGTACTCTATCGGTTTATTCTATCGGTTTGAGCATATACTCTATCGGTTTGGCGTGTACTCTATCGGTTTGGCCCTGTACTCTACCGGATTGGCCTGTACTCTATCGGTTTGGCTCTGTACTCTATCGGTTTGGCCTGTACTCTATCGGTTTCACCCTGTACTCTATCGGTTTGAGCCTATACTCTATCGGCTTTGGCTTGTACTCTATCGGTTTGGGCCTGTACTCTATCGGTTTGGCCCTGTACTCTATCGGTTTGGCCCTGTACTCTATCGGTTTGGCCTGTACTCTATCGGTTTGGCGTGTACTTTATCGGTGTGGGCCTGTACTCTATCGGTTTGGCCTGTATTATATCGGTTTGGCCTGTACTCTATCGGTTTGGCCTGTACTCTATCGGTTTGGCCTGTACTCTATCGGTTTGGCCTGTATTCTATCGGTTTGGCTTGTACTGTACTCTATCGTTGTGGCCCTGTACTCTATCGGTTTGGGCACTTTATCGGTTTGGGCCTGTACTCTATCGGTTTGGCCTGTACTCTATCGGTTTGGCCCTGTACTCTATCGGTTCGGCCAATGGTACTCTATCGGTTTGGGCCAGTACTCTATCGGTTTGGCCTGTACTCTATCGGTTTGGCCTGTACTCTATCGGTTTCGCCTGTACTCTATAGGTTTGGGCCTGTACTCTATCGGTTTTTGGCCTGTACTCTATCGGTTTTGGCGTGTACTCTATCGGTTTGGCCTGTACTCTATCGGTTTGGCCCTGTACTCTATCGGTTTGGGCCTGTAATCTATCGGTTTGGGCCTGTACTCTATCAGTTTGTAGGTTGTACTCTATCGGTTTTAGCCTGTACTCTATCGGTTTTGCCTGTACTCTATCGGTTTGGCCTGTACTCTATCGGTTTGGTCTGTACTCTATCGGTTTGGGCCTGTACTCTGTCGGTGTTGGCCAGTACTCTATCGGTTTGGCCTGTACTCTATCGGTTTGGCCTGTACTCTATCGGTTTGGCCCTGTACTCTATCGGTTTGGGCCTGTACTCTATCGGTTTGGGCCTGTACTCTATTTGGCCTGTACTCTAGCAGTTTGGCCCTGTACTCTATCGGTTTGGCCTGTACTCATCGGTTTGGCCCCTGTACTCTATCGGTTTGCCTTGTACGCTATCGGTTTGGCCCTGTACTCTATCGGTTTTGGCCTGTACTCTATCGGTTTGGCCCTGTACTCTATCGGTGTGTACTCTATCGGTTTGGGCCTGTACTCTATCGGTTTGGCCTGTACTCTATGGGTTTGGCTTGTACTCTATCGATTTGGCCTGTACTCTATCGGTTTGGCCTGTACTCTATCGGTTTGGGCCTGTATTCTATCGATTTGGCCCTGTATTCCTACGGTTTGGCCTGTACTCTATCGAGTTTGGTCTGTACTCTATCGGTTTGGCCTGTACTCTATCGGTTTGGCCTGTACTCTATCGGTTTGGCCTTGTGCTCTATCGGTTTGGCCTGTACTCTATCGGTTTGGCCTGTACTCTATCGGTTTGGCCTGTACTCTATCGGTGGCCTGTACTATCGGTTTGGGCCTGTACTCTATCGGTTTGGCCTGTACTCTATCGGTTTGGCCTGTACTCTATCGGTTTTGGCCCTGTACTCTATCGGTGTACTCTATCGGTTTGGGCCTGTACTCTATCGGTTTGGCCTGTACTCTATCGGTTTGGCCTGTACTCTATCGGTTTGGCCCTGTACTCTATCGGTTTGGCCTGTACTCTATCGGTTTGGCCTGTACTCTATCGGTTTGGCCTGTACTCCATCGGTTTGGCCTGTACTCTATCGGTTTGGCCCTGTACTCTATCGGTGTACTCCTCGGTTTTGGCTCTATACGGTTTGGCCTGTACTCTATCGGTTTGGGCCTGTACTCTATCGGTTTGGCCTGTACTCTATCGGTTTGGCCTGTACTCTATCGGTTTGTCCTGTACTCTATCGGTTTGGCCGGTTTAGTGTACTCTATCGGTTTGGCCCTGTACTCTATCGGTGACTCTATCGGTTTGGGCCTGTACTCTATCGGTTTGGCCTGTACTCTATCGGTTTGGCTTGTACTCTATCGGTTTGGCCTGTACTCTATCGGTTTATGGCCTGTACTCTATCGGTTTGGCCTTGTACTCTATCGGTTTGAGCCTGTACTCTATCGGTTTGGCCTGTACTCTTTCGGTTTGGCCCTGTACTCAATCGGTTTGACTCTGTACTCTATCGGTTTGGTCCCTGTACTCTATCGGTTTGAGCTCATGTACTCTATCGGTTTTGCCCTGTACTCTATCGGTTTGGCCTGTACTCTATCGGTTTGACCCTGTACTCTATCGGTTTGGTCTACTCTATCGGTTTGGGCCTATACTCTATCGGTTTGGCCTGTGCTCTATCGGTTTGGCCTGTACTCTATCGGTTTGGCCTGTACTCTATCGGTTTGGCCTGTACTCTATCAGTTTGGCCTGTACTCTATCAGTTTGGCTCTGTACTCTATCGGTTTTGCCTGTACTCTATCGGTTTGGCCTGTACTCTATCGGTTTGGCCTGTACTCTATCGGTTTGGCCTGTACTCTATCGGTTTGGCCTGTACTCTATCGGATTTGGCCTGTACTCTATCGGTTTGGCCCTGTACTCTATCGGTGGCCTGTACTCCTATCGGTTTTGCCTGTACTCTATCGGTTTTGGCCTGTACTCTATCGGTTTGGCCCTGTACTCTATCGGTTTGGCCTCATCTATCGACTCTATCGGTTTATCCCTGTACTCTATCGGTTTGTGTACTCTATCGGTTTGGCCTGTACTCTATCGGTGTGGGCATGTACTCTATCGGTTTGGCCTGTACTCTATCGGTTTGGCCTGTACTCTATCGGTTTGGCCTGTACTCTATCGGTTTGGGCCTGTACTCTATCGGTTTGGCCCTGTACTCCTATCGGTTTGGCCTGTACTCTATCGGTTTGGCCTGTACTCTATCGGTTTGGCCTGTACTCTATCGGTTTGGCCTGTACTCTATCGGTTTGGCCTGTACTCTATCGGTTTGGCCTGTACTCTATCGGTTTGGCCTGTACTCTATCGGTTTGGCCTGTACTCTATCAGTTTGGCCTATCGGTTTTTTGCCTGTACTCTATCGGTTTGGCCTGTACTCTATCGGTTTGGCCTGTACTCTATCGGTTTGGCCCTGTACTCTATCGGTGTACTCTATCGGTTTGGGCCTGTACTCTATCGGTTTGGCCTGTGTACTCTATCGGTTTGGCCTGTACTCTATCGGTTTGGCCTGTACTCTATCGGTTTGGCCTGTACTCTATCGGTTTGGCCCTGTACTCTATCGGTTTGGCCCTGTACTCTATCGGTTTGGGCCTGTACTCTATCGGTTTGGCCTGTACTCTATCGGTTTGGCCTGTACTCTATCGGTTTATCGGTTTGGCCTGTACTCTATCGGTTTGGCCTGTACTCTATCGGTTTCTATCGGTTTGTGCCTGTACTCTATCAGTTTGGCCTGTACTCTATCGGTTTGGCCTGTACTCTATCGGTTTTGGCCTGTACTCTATCGGTTTGGCCTGTACTCTATCGGTTTGGCCTTGTACTCTATCGGTTTTGCTCGTACTCTATCGGTTTGGCCTGTACTCTATCGGTTTTGCCAGTACTCTATCGGTTTGGCTCTGTACTCTATCGGTTTGGTCTGTACTCTATCGGTTTGGCCTGTACTCTATCGGTTTTGTCCTGTACTCTATCGGTTTGGCCTGTACTCTATCGGTTTGGCCTGTACTCTATCGGTTTGGCCTGTACTCTATCGGTTTTGGGCCTGTACTCTATCGGTTTGAGCTGTACTCTATCGGTTTGGCCTGTACTCTATCGGTTTGGCCAGTACTCTATCGGTTTGATCTGTACTCTATCAATTTGGCCTGTACTCTATCGGTTTGGAATGTACTCTATCGGTTTGGCCTGTACTCTATGGTTTGGCTGTATACTCTATCGGTTTTGGCCTGTACTCTATCGGTTTTTGCCTGTACTCTATCAGTTTGGCCATGTACTCTATCGGTTTGGCTATCGGTTTGGCCTGTACTCTATCAGTTTGGCCTGTACTCTATCGGTTTGGCCTGTACTCTATCGGTTTGGCCCTGTACTCTATCGGTGTACTCTATTGGTTTGTGTACTCTATCGATTTGGACCTGTACTCTATCGGTTTGGCCTGTACTCTATCGGTTTGGCCTGTACTCTATCGGTTTGGACCCTGTACTCTATTATTGTACTCTATCGGTTTGGGCCTGTACTCTATCGGTTTGGCCTGTACTCTATCGGTTTGGCCTGTACTCTATCGGTTTGGCCTGTACTCTATCGGTTTTGGCCTGTGCTCTATCGTGGTTTTGGCTTTCTGTACTCTATCGGCTTGGCCTGTACTCTATCGGTTTGAACCTGTACTCTAACGGTTTGGCCTGTACTCTATAGGTTTTGGCTGTACTCTATTGTTCCTGAGCCTGTACTCTATCGGTTTGGGCCTGTACTCTATCGGTTTGGCCTGTACTCTATCGGTTTGGCCTGTACTCTATCGGTTTGGCCTGTACTCTATCGGTTTGGCCTGTACTCTATCGGTTTGGCCTGTACTCTATCGGTTTGGCCTGTACTCTATCGGTTTAGCCCTGTACTCTATCGGTGTACTCTATCGGTTTGGGCCTGTACTCTATCGGTGTGGCCCTGTACTCTATCGGTTTGGCGTGTACTCTATCGGTTTGGCCTGTACTCTATCGGTTTGGCCTGTACTCTATCGGCTGGCCTGTACTCTATCGGTTTGGCCTGTACTCTAATGGTTTGGCCTGTACTCTATCGGTTTGGCCTGTACTCTATCGGTTTGGCCTGTACTCTATCGGTTTGGCCTGTACTCTATCGGTTTGGCCTGTACTCTATCGGTTTGGGCCTGTACTCTATCGGTGCTGGCCTGTACTCTATCGGTTTTGGCCTGTACTCTATCGGTGTACTCTGTACTCTATCGGTTTGGCCATGTACTCTATCGGTTTGGCCCCTGTACTCTATCGGTTTGGCCTGTACTCTATCGGTTTGGCCTGTACTCTATCGGTTTGGGCCTGTACTCTATCGTGTTTGGCCTGTACTCTATCGGTTTGGCCAAGTACTCTAATGGTTTTACCTGTACTCTATCGGTTTGGCCCTGTACTCTATCGGTTTGGCCTGTACTCTATCGGTTTGGCCTGTACTCTATCGGTTTGGCCTGTACTCTATCGGTTTGGCCTGTACTCTATCGGTTTGGCCCAATGTACTCTATCGGTTTGGCCTGTACTCTATCGGTTTTGGCCTGTACTCTATCGGTTTGGCCTGTACTCTATCGGTTTGAGCCTGTACTCTATCGGTTTGGGTAGCTGTACTCTATCGGTTTGGCCTGTACTCTATCGGTTTGGCCTGTACTCTATCGGTTTGGCCTGTACTCTATCGGTGTACTCTATCTATACGCTATGGTGGTTCCTTACCTACTCTATCGGTTTGGGCCTGTACTCTATCGGTTTGGCCTGTACTATATCGGTTTGGCCCTGTACTCTATCGGTTTGGCCTGTACTCTATCGGTTTGGCCAATAGGGTGTACTCTATCGGTTTGGGCCTGTACTCTATCGGTTTGGCCTGTACTCTATCGGTTTGGCCTGTACTCTATCGGTTTGGCCTGTACTCTATCGGTTTGGTCTGTATTCTATCTTTTTGGCCTGTACTATATCGGTTTTATAGGTTTGTACTCTATCGGTTTTGGCCTGTACTCTATCGGTTTGGAAATGTACTCTATCGGTTTGGCCTGTACTCTATCGGTTTAACTCTGTACTCTATCGGTTTAGGCTGTACTCTATCCGGTTTGGCCTGTACTCTATCGGTTTTGGCCTGTACTCTATCGGTTTTTGCCTGTACTCTATCAGTTTGACTCTGTACTCTATCGATTTGGTCTGTACTCTATCGGTTTGGCCTATACTCTATCGGTTTGGCCTGTACTCTATCAGTTTTGGCCTGTACTCTATCGGTTTGGCCCTGTACTCTATCGTTGCCCTCTGTATCGGTTGGGCGTACTCTATCGGTTTGGCCTGTACTCTATCGGTTTGGCCTGTACTCTATCGGTTTGGCCTCTGTACTCTATCGGTTTGGCCTGTACTCTATCGGTTTTATCCTGTACTCTATCGGTTTGGGCCTGTACTCTATCGGTTTGGGCCTGTACTCTATCGGTTTGGCCCTGTACTCTATCGGTTTGGCCTGTACTCTATCGGTTTGGGCCTGTACTCTATCAGTTTGGCCTGTACTCTATCGGTTGGTGTACTCTATCGGGTTTGGCCCTGTACTCTATCAGTTTGGCCTGTACTCTATCGGTTTGGCCCTGTACTCTATCTGGTTGGGCCTATCGGTACTCTATCGGTTTGGCCTGTACTCTATCGGTTTGAACCTGTACTCTATCGGTTTGGCGTACTCTATCGGTTTGGGCCTGTACTCTATCGGTTTGACCATGTACTCTATCGGGGTTTGGGCTATACTCTGTCGGTTTGGGCCTGTACTCTATCGGTTTGGCCTGTACTCTATCGGTTGGGCCTGTACTCTATCGGTTTGGCCCTGTATTCTATCGGTTTGGCCTGTACTCTATCGGTTTGGCCTGTACTCTATCGGTTTGGCCTGTACTCTATCGGTTTGGGCCCGTACTCTATCGGGGTGGGCATGTACTCTATCGATTTGGCTTGTACTTTATCGGTTTGGCCTGTACTCTATCGGTTTGGCCTGTACTCTATCGGCTTGGGCCTGTACTCTATCGATTTGGCCCTGTATTCCTTCGGTTTGGCCAGTACTCTATCGGTTTGGCCTGTACTCTATCGGTTTGGCCCTGTACTGTATCGGTGTACTCTATCGGTTGGCCTGTAGTCTATCGGTTTATTCTGTATTTCATCGGTTGTCTACCTATCGGTTTTTCCAAGTAATCTATAAGTTTGGGGTACACGCCTGTACTCTATCGTTTTATCCTGTACTCTATTTCTATTTTCTCTATATTCGTCATAAATAGTAGTATGATATCGGCGTCTTTCTCCAGATCACCAAATAACTCTCGAACTTTGTCGGGTGTATAAGTAGTTTCTGACAGGTTAGTTCCCTTTGAGCGCAGTGGAAAACGAAACAAGGTCTTGCCTTTGTAGCATCCGCTTCTGAAAGTCTCCCACGATGTACCAAAAAGTTCATGGTCTAGGAAAGGTTCAAACTGATCAGCGTGTGATTGTATCTCTCTTCGGTCGGCGCTCAGACTCCATGCGTTACAAGTAGTTGCTCTTCCTGTGCCATCTTCAAAATACTTTTCATAAGGATCTATGAATCCACACCCGGATCCTGTTAGAATTCCAGGAAAATCTGTAACATGAATGGAATCTCAGAGTAAAGGCTACGTCTACTTAATAATATGTGCATTTATTCTGAATACCTAAGTTTAAAGCTAGTGATATGTTTCATAAAGTTTCTGTGAACATGGCTTCTTATTGATGTAGTATGCATGTGATAAGTGGAGTCTTGAAACCCAAGTGTGCATAAATAAACATGTATGTCAAGTGATTATGTCACTTTGCGATACGCAGTGATGAGTCAGCGCGTTTTCTGCTAGACTAGGGCCTACTGTTTTCATTAAACTATTTTGCGTTGAAGTAAACCAAAGAAACTTTTTTAAAAACCTACGTGTTTTCGAATCAACGCTAGATTATAATTTTTGAAGTTTACGATACGAAGATGGATAGCCTACATTTGCAGCTTCGAAGGTCGCCGACAGTTCGGCTAACTATTGTGACTTGTGAGTTTCAAAATACATGTGAGTATTGGTGGCGTAGCTTAGCAATGATGACTTCAACAGGAATGATCAAAGTTTTTATTGCAAACTTGTTTACACCACTGGAAAGTTACCTCGTCCAGTCGTACGTCATTCGAAGATCATATCAGCTGTTAGTTCAATCTGCCCAAAGATAGGCTTTAAGGTTAAGTGCCTTATCGCACAACTGGCATGTGGAATCAAAGCCTTCAAACATACAGCTCTGTGTGGAATTAACCAATTCTAACAATTCTGTGATTGTGATATTGGAAGAATTTAGCGACGAGTGTGTACTAAATGTGACTGGGAAACCAATGCAGCTCGTCGTTAAACTGTTAATCAGTTATAATCAACTACCTGTCATGTGGAAAACAGACTTGAATCCGACACCAAATCTTCCAATTTTCTGCGGATTATTTTCTTTGACGCTGTGGTTGATCATGCATATTCCAGCCCAATCCTCATCTTTGAACTCCGCGTTGTTGTAAGCGTAGAGTGCGGGACCCTGTACGCAAGAAATAATTGGACTGCAGTCGGAAGTCATTGTTCTTGATAAACTGATAATTATTTATAATATATAATTAATGATTATGTAATTATAACACGAACGAGCTAAACAATATATTATGTTCGTTTCTGTATTCTGCTTAAGTTGTCAATAGTCATTTCTCCACACAGACCTAGGGGCCTACTGAAAATGATCGATCCAGAAATGTAGGCCTACCTCGGATGGCTAATGGGGTCTTTGTGATGGGGTGAAGCCCACAGTATGGACCGGGGTAAAACACTGTCAAGGAGTAAGAGGAAAGAAGTCCTCTGTTGCTGCTAGCACTTAACTTTTGGGTCAATATATATATAATTATATATATATATATATAATATAAAAATATTTACGTTAAATTTTCATACGTGTTATTTAGCAGCATCACCCAACAGCTACATAACACGCTTGAAAATTTAACGTAGCCTAACTATTTGTCAAATAGCATAAAGTGAACGGCTAAATTAAGCCCCGCTGGGGTGGATATTTTAGCTAATGAACTACTGGCCAGAAAGAAAGCTATTTCATGCAGAAACCATTGAAACCATTGAAAACGCTATAAACCAAGGAGCTGGTTGCACCACACGTTTGCATTAAGATGGCGTCCTTCTGTTTGTTAATATAGTGTATAAATGTAAATCCCCGAAATTCATTAGCATCGCCAAAAATTTATGTCAGTAAAACCAGCTTATTGCTCGGCGCTATATCAACTCAAGTCTGCAACTGGCGAGAGTTTATAATATCAAGTGGTGCTATGCTAGCAAGGTCAAGGCACGTACTGTATGTTTCGTGTTAAGCAGGTTATATCTACAGTCGATATAATACTGTTGTAATAAGGTTTAAACCTGAAAATCTGCCAGGTCGGGATGGAATAGTTTGTTGAGAGTTTTTCCATGAGTGGTGCAGTCGAGAAGAAATTTAACCTCGGTGGCTCCAGCATCCTCAGCGTTTTGTAGCAACTCCTACAATTGACAGAACTACTGCTGATATGCTGATTCATGAAGACAATGCAGGTAACTAGGCCTACACAACGTTAGGGAGGGCAGCATTACATTATAAAATTAGTCCAACATATAGTGATTAGTAACTATTGTTTAATAAGTACTTCGTAACTACTTCTCTAGCGACTTTTGCTCATGTCGTTACCTTCGAACCGAGTTGGTAGGTATGAAGTGTAGCTGTTTATTAATCTAGCCTACAAGAAACTTCTTTTAAAAACACATGTCCTGAACTACTTGAAATTAGTTTATCTTCAAGTTATTAACTAGCCTACAGTAGTTAAAAATAAGATAGCCAAGTCTATAGGGGTTATCAGAAGACTAAAAACTACTCTTCCTCCTAATACTCTCCGCACTTTATATAATACTTTCATTTTACCCTACCTTAATTATGGTGCTATAATATGGGCAGGTGGGTATAAAACTCCACTCCAACCTATACACTTACTCCAAAAGAGTGTTGTAAGAATCATAGCTGGTGTACACTACTTGGCTAAGACCTCTAGTCTGTTTAAAAGTTTAAACTTGTTAACCATCTTTGACCTACAGAAAATCCAACTTGCTATCTTCATGTTCCGGCATCAGAGCCAAACCTTACCCAGTATATTTAATGACTATTTCTCGACTAATGCTTCTGTTCACGGTTATAACACTACATTTTGGTTTAATCTTCGCTCTGCTATCTGTAAAACTAATGTGAGGCAATTTTCTGCTAGAATAACTGGGCCTAAACTATGGAACTCCATTGACCGTGGTATCCGTAATCAGAGGTCACTCAACTCCTTCAAACAGGCCTATAAAAAACATTTACTTAACTGACGTTGATTTTACTACTGTCATGCCTATTTCTCATCCTAAGCTAAACGAACTGACTCATGTTTCCTTTCAAGTTCTATCAATTTGTTCCATCATAGTGGGGAAGACTAGATAAGCCCATTGGGCTTCTTCTCCCCACGAATCGATTTTTATTACTTAAATTGTTAGACTTTAACCTTTTCAATTTCCTTCTATTATTAATGGCGCTTATGAAATGCAAACTGTTAATTACTGTATTCACACATGTACATTGTGTTCACTGTTCATGGAATCGATTCTAATAAATTTGAATGAGACAAAAGGAGTAGTTAAAACTACTACCAATGCACAGAAAACAAATTCGTTACCTTTAGTATCTGACCATTGTCAGGGTTTTGTTCTAGAACATTCTTCAAGATTCTGATCAAAGGCGGAGGTTTTAGACCTGCCTTAAACGTATCTAAAACACAGACAAGTTGCAGAGTTTGATCTTCAAGTTAAACCTAGAATCTTGATTAGAAAAACCAAACGTATCCCTGCGTTAATTAACCCACGGCTGGGATTTTTAAGCCTCTCCCACCTGTAGTAAACATATTCTTATGAGTATCGGGCTGTTTACATTTGTTTCATACCATTCATAGACCAGAAACATGCAGCACTGTTATCTTTTAGATAAGTATTTAATTAGTAATTAATTAATTTAGCAATCCGACGACTGCAACTGATTCATTCTGAGTTAACTCCGTAAAAACTTTAAAACAACTGGATTCATGCAATAATTGTAGATTTTATTTATGCAGTCCTATCTTCATGTGAAGAACATGCGTAATAATTATTATTGCCTGTAGGAAATATTTAGAAGTTGTTCCAAAGATTCGATAGGCTACATAGTACAGATAGGAATTTAAACACAAGTCTTAAGATACCGGTATTATGTCTGTTGATACGTAGGCCTATACTTACTCATTTTGAACGTTCGGGATACTAAGCCAGCGTTCTAGTGTCCAAATTCATGTACTTCTCTATAGTATTCAACAATAAATGAATAAATGACTAGACCCGTCAATACATACTTTTATACATACATGCATACATACATTCTTTAATGCTAGCTTGCACACATATTATTATGTATATATATATATACATACATAAGTCATACACTCATATATGCATACATGTTATGCATACATACATACATACTAACATTATACATACTTTTATAGTATACATTACATAGATGCATAATTAGATACTAACTTTAATATATACCTGCAAGTTTATGTATACATACATTCATAAGTAATCGTAATCGTAATCTCCAAACTTCTAAAGCGCCACTCCAAAGCCAAGCGCAGGGCACCAGCTTATTCACGAGCGCTGCGTCTAATCAGAGGGGTTGTCCAAAAGAGTAGTCCGAGGGAGGTCCGAGTCCGGTTTCCAGGGGATCAGAGAGGGCACAGCAGATGTTAAGGCGGGTGTCTTTTAGGTCGAGGATTGCAAGGCACAGGATCAGATGAGTCAGGATAAGAGTTCTTGAAAAGCAGAGACTTTAGTTTCGAGTGGAAAGCCTTGGGGGTGATGGATAGAGGAGCCTGAGGCAGATGATGGTGGATGATTGGCGATGATGGTGGAGGAACAGAAAAAGTGCGGAATTCAGGAGGTAGATCGTTCCAGAGACGCGGCGCAGTGTTGGATATTGCTCGGTTGGAGAACTTGAGATGAGTAGTGACCGGGGGTCTAGAAAGAGTGAGAACGGAGGATGATCGGGAAGAGCGGGTTGGCTGGATGGTGAAGAGTTCGCGGAGGTATCTGGGCTGGGAGTGTTGTAGGGAGTTGTAGGTTAGTGATAGGACTTTGAAGTGAATTCGCTCTGGGATTTTTAACCAATGGAGTGATTTGAGGATTGGAGTGATGTGATGATGCTTGGGCGTTCTGGTGACGGCTCTGGCTAATGAGTTTTGGATGAGCTGCAGACGCTTTAGTTGGGTGGCTTCAAGGTTGACAAAGAGGGAATTGCAATAGTCGAGCTTTGAGTGGACAAGGGAGGTAGCAATGGTGGAGGCAGTTTTGAAGTCGAGCATGGTTCGGATGCGGCGGAGGTCACGAATGTGCATGAAGCAGGAGCGCGAGAGGTTGGAGATGTGATTAGAGAAGGAGAAATTAAATACATGTATACCTACATGTATGCATACATATATACATATAAACCTATATGAAATACAGACAGGCTACATCTTACATACTAACATATATAATTTTATATATACATGCATACGTGTATACATAATTATATGCATATATACTTGCATGCATATAAAGACCTACTTACATTGCTAACATGCTAAGATGCATCCATACATTGATATAGGCCTACACTGTGTCCCGATTAAATGTAGACCACAAGAAAAAGTGACATAACTCGTTTTAATTTTTTTAGCATTTGTCTGAAATTTTAACAACAAGAACAGTAGCCATATTACCACCAAACAGAAACGCCGTTTGGAAATGTTGGTGATTTTGTCAAGTTTGTGAACGTTTGAGGTGCAGTTCTAAGAAGAAGAAATTTCCAACATATAGGAGCCATAAGGAAGTGAAGTTCAGCTACAGCTGGTGTTCAAAATGTCCTCCTTGTTCACGGACACACGACCATAGACGTGGACGCCACTGTTTGATGGCCCTGGTGCACTGATTTGATCTTCGTTGAGCCGGGTGCGATGGTGAATGGAGCGTACTATCTCGATGTGTTGCTCACTCAGCATCTGCTTCCTGCCATCAAGCAGGTGTCTGGCGGCTACTTCACATTCCAACAAGAACAAGTGCACCTGCGCATCGCGCACGTGAGACCATTGCTCTGCTGTCTCGGGAGACACCCGACTTCATATCCCCGCAGCTGTGGCCGCCCAACAGTCCAGATCTCAATCCAGGTGACCATCAAATCGGAGGGTACAGGAGGAGCGCGTTTATCGCTCCCGCATTCGTGACGTCGATCATCTGATTGAAGAGTGGCAGCTGTTTGACCACGTGATCATCGACCGGGCCATCAAACAATGGCGTCCACGTCTACGGTCATGTGTCCGTGAACAAGGAGGACATTTTGCACACCAGCTGTAGCTGAACTTCACTTTCCTTATGGCTCTTGTGTGTTGGAAATTTCCCCTTTTCAGTACTGCATCTCAAACGTTCATAAACTTGACAAAATGATCAAGATTTCGAAACGGCGTTACTGTTTGGTGGTAATATGGTTAGGCCTACTGTTGTTGGTCCTAAAATTTCAGACAAATGCTAAAGGTTTTGACCGAGTTGTGACACTTTTTCTTGGGGTCTACTTTTCATCGGGACACAGTGTAGCCTACATGCACACAATGTTCAAATAGTTACGCACCTACATATAGTTACTTGCATGAATAGGTGTGCATAAATGCATACATCATTAGATACTCATATATATATATATATATATATATATATATATATATATATATATATATACATATATATACATGAACTCTTATGCATGTGTACATGACATATACACCTGCATGTATACATTCATGCATCATTCATATATACATGCATGCATGCATAATTGCATATTTGCAATGCATCCACGCCCCCCAAATTGCACTCTACAACGAGTGGTAGTACAGAACGCCACTGTTGAACACACAATGGTATAGCCACCAGTGCTCAACAGTGCGTGAGCAACCCTGATCAAATTGTCTGAGTAAATACATGTAGAAATAATTATAATTATTACAGACCGAGTATAAGTTGAAAGGGTTGTTAGACGGCTCCGCTGCATACTGTAACGAGCACTATAAATAGCAGCAAGCATGTTACGCTTGATTGGTTAATAACCTTAAATCTGGATGGAAGAGATTGAAGAGTGACGAGACCGTCGTTATGAAATGTTAAGCTAACGGACTTGTTCATTTGTCTCCATGGAAACTCTTCTGATTCGTTGTCCAATCAGATCGAAGGATCATTCGGCTGAAGCGCAAACATCACCGCAGCAATTCAACGATAGCATACAGCAGTCTTAACCGCACAACTTGCATAAGTTGCATTGTTATGCTCATCTATATACTGAACAATAAAGAATGGGGAACTAAGTAGCCTAATGCTCCAGGTTGCATAATACCACAGTATAAATAATTATAATTATTTATAGGCTACTGTGATAATACCAAAACAACAAAGTACTAAACCAGTTCGAGAAATTTGCGTTAACTTCACTGCATGTTACTTCCGGGTTCTTATAAAAAGCGGGTGTCTGGTGGTTCGACACAACGCTGGTTATTAGGCCTACCAATTGAGTCCTGTTTGTTGCATATTAGCCTAGGCCTACAAATAATACCATAAGTTGGTTCTTGGGCTATAGCCTAGATGCTGTCTATTTTCATCTAAATAGCCTACTATATATGTGACCTTATCCGGCTGCCGGTGTCACGAAATAGAGTATCCCCATTCATGAGTATCACTCTTAGCGAAATGGATTATTCGGGTTAATTTGCATTTCTGGCGGTTTATAAGTGTATTCAGTCGTACTGTTTGGATTTATTGTACACATAAAATATTTTAAGTTGAGTATCTATAGTTTGTACGTCGACCTAAAATTAATTTACTTCGTTTTTGGTGATTTTGACTGGATTTTCGTCTTGGCAATCGTGATGCGTATGACGATGGGGATAGAATGGTTTATCCCCCACCCGGATACGGTACTCTAAACCGCTTTATTCCATCCGGGGGATATGCTATTCCATCCGGGGGATGTGCTTTAGGGGGGATAAAATATCTCGGGACACCGGCCTCGGCTACTTCCCTTCGCCCGCTATAGTAGGCCTATACGCTCACTAATCCGGCTAAACTTTATCCCGCGAGCGAGAACTGCTATGGCTAAATGATGGAAGCACATGAACATGTAACAAACTTTAATAGTGCATTCATGTTGAGCTATCTGTTGACAGATTTTAATCAGAAACTAAAAAATCTCCACTCCCCCACCAAGTGTAATTTTAACGGGCACATACAACATTAACTCTCGAATTCTAGCTAGTAACCTCTCTTCCACCTTTGCTTTTCTCAAAACCTTTTCTTCTCTTTGGCCTTGCGCACTGGGAGCGCCTCTGAATGGTTCACCCTATGAGAGGCGCTTTATAAATGTTTGAATACAATACAATACAATAACTTTAGGTCTCTTTTGCGTAAGCCATGTCGATTTAACTGCTAAGTGAAGTGACAGCTGTGGGTCTAAACACACAAATCATGAACACACGTCATTCAGTTATTATATCGACTAAAATAAATGTAGGTCTGTCGAAATCTCACCTGCATGGATCTAGAAAACGGAATTTCTTTCTACCTCTGTGCATGAAGACTGGGTTTGTCTAATGTCATTCTCTGAAACAGGGCAGGTGAATGATCTTTTCGGCTGGGGCTCAGTTGAAGCCGTAGGTCGGATGTGAAACGGTTGACAAGAAAGGCTAGGCACCAATGCCATATATAGCGAGGCTTACCAGACTGATGCCTATCTTTTACCGCTTATAGAGTTCAGCTATGACAACTGGTGAAGGGAATAATTTGAAGCATGTGTCTAGTTTTATACAGTTGGTAGGCTAATTTCCAAAAGGTCCTCTATCCCCGGATAATCAAAACGCTAAGGTGTATAAAATATCACAGTTTAAGCTCTGAAAAGTGGATGTAACTTTGAGTCACTATAGCTGTGTCTCAACCCGAAACACCTGCTGGTTGGTTAATGCGAAAAACTACAGGTGAGCGTTAGTTTCAGTTCAGCCCAACCGTTATCTTCGCGCGTAATAAACCATTTGCATCGGCAACCGATGTTGCACTTGATCAATCTGAATAAAATTATCACTAAAGAGCTCCTTAAGCGATGGCCGCCTTCGTAAACTTCTTGCAATAGAGGCTAAGCTCAAGACAATCGTATATAAATTACAGACAGGTTTCAAGTATGATAAAAGTATGCAGTAACTGATAGACATGGCCAGCCTTAAGTCCAAATGCTCAGACGGTCATACCTAAGTGGTAGGACCTCATGATGTGTCCTATTGAGACTGGATGGCGTGAAATGTTAAGTACAGTAAACTAGTAATAGTAACGTAGTAGTAGTAGTAGTAGTAGTAGTAGTAGTAGTAGTAGTAGTAGTAGTAGTAGTAGTAGTAGTAGTAGTAGTAGTAGTAGTAGTAGTAGTAGCAGCAGTAGCAGTAGCAGTAGCAGTAGCAGTAGCAGTGTGGCGACCGCTGCCCGGACGCTACCTCTCTGCTCACGGGACGGTGTCGGCTCCAGCCCACTATCCGTCTGAAGCCGCCCGAGTCACTGCCTTGTCTATCTTCATAGTAAAATGGCTGTTCTCCATCTCTACTCAAAGTAACCGTTTCTGTCAGAGGAGGCTTAGCATTTGCCGCTTCTTTAAGAGAGGTAACACTATAAACTTCCGTCTCGAAGTTAGGCTCTGCTTCTTCCACGGTCGCCGGATGGGCAACGTCCTGAGGATGGCCTTTTCTCAGAACAGGGTTCGTTCTTTTACCAGCTAGAGTCTTTTTCTTTGTGCATACCCTCTTAGCTACGGGCTTCCTCTTCTTCTCCGCCTGAACTGAACTTTTACGTACCACTCTACATCTTGTGACTCCTAAGCTCTCGCCAATAATAGGGGACACCAAACGCTCTCTAAGTTCTGAAAACCAGGGATACTTATGACAAGTCTGCACATTATCTCGTCCTATATAGACAATACTTTGAGCACCTCTCTACGTCTACTCGCCCTAGACAATGAGTCTTCCTACCGTCATGTGTCTCTCCGTCCATTTCCGTGTTTGGCATGCGGCCGCACACGTATATTGTCATGCACCACAATTAACGAAGTAAGTTCCTTACTCGCCTCTGTGTTGGCAAAGCGCGACCAACACAGTGATAAATTCTACTTTGAAAGAAAGAAACACTGGTAAGGAATCTACGGACTCTGATAGTGAAGGTCCTCTCTCTATAACTTTCACTATCTACACACAAAACTTCGTTCCGACCTACGCACGAGGGGGCCCAGCCTCGCACTTCAGTCAGTTCTCAGAGCTGTGTGTCACGACAAGCATATATCTATTTATCCGGTTATCCGACTACCCGAATGTACACGTATCGGTCACTTTCTTGGTCTGCGTTGATCTCACTTTGATCTGGATATCCGACTATCCAGATTCTCTCGTATCGGTAACTATCTTGGTCTGCGTTGATCTCACTTTGATCTGGATATCCGACTATCCAGATTCTCTCGTATCGGTAACTATCTTGGTCTGCGTTGATCTACCCACCTGGGGTTTTCGTACTCCTCACCAAGGGCGTTGACTCGCTGTGTCTCGCGAGTATACCCTTCCCCGGCTTGAGTCTTACACAACCTTTCTTTCCGCTATCCGAATCAACCTGACCCGGACCTGCCAACAGAGTGGGCCCTTACTCCGCCTCAGGTATCCGTAGATCAGACTATCAGATTCAGATAGCGAACGTTTCGGTTGTGCCCGGGAGCGCACAGAAGCACGGTAACCAAGGGTAAGTGTCACTAACGTTACCCCTTTGTTTCTCACAGACCTGTGTATTACTTCCCTGTTAGGGAATTGTACTGTCTCTCACACCTGAACGAACCACGGTCAGATCTGTCGGGTAGTTTTTCCGAACAGAGAGAGATAAGCGGCTAGTCCCGCTAGTAAAGAATTCGCTGGGAAACCGCGACTAGAGATAATGCGGTTAGTACCGCAAGTAGAGATTTACCGCGGGGAAACCGCGGGAGTAAGTACGCAAAGAAAGATATTCAGCGGGGAAACCGCGGAAGTAATTATGAACGACGCTAGGCACGCGACGAAAGACGTTCCACGGGGAAACCGCGGAAGTAACTAAGAACGACGCTAGGTAGGCGACGAAAGATATTCCACGGAGAAACCGCGGGAGTAAGTACAAAAAGAAAGATATTCCACGGGGAAACCGCGGAATTACTATGAACGACGTTAGGTACGCGACGAAAGATAATCCGCGGGGAAACCGCGAATTGAGATTTTTTGGTCTACCCTATAAGAAGAAAAGGTGCGGTAGACCCGCAAGTTGAAAGGAATATGCGGGTAGATCCGCAATTGCTTTACCAACGGTATCAACGGGGTCACCATCTTCCCCGTACTCTACCACACTGGTGTGCAGTATTTATCTAACGGTAACTCTGGGGAGCTTTCCCCGTATTTGATCGAACCGGGCCAGCGGGGAATTTTCCCCGTATTTACTCACTCGCCGTTAACTGATTTGCCCGTCTTTCCCGTACTACGGACTTTACGCGGAAACCGGTTCTTGATTTATCACTCGCCGTTAACTGATTTTCCCGTCTTGCCCGTACTACGGACTTTACGCGAAAACCGGACTTTGATTTTTTGTTAACTAGTTTCTCGGTCTCTCCCGTACTCTCCGAACACACGTACCACCGGGGGTCTCGCCTTCCCCGTATTTCGTTACAGACCTGTCATTTCTCGGTATCTCCGCGTACTTTCCGAACGGTATCAGTGGGGAAACTTTCCCCGTAGTTATCCAGACCTGTGAGCATTTATTTCTCACCATCGGTCTTTCCCCGATTAGCCTGCCACGGACCGGCTCGCGATCAACGACGAGATGGGCCCTACCCCGTCAGATCAGCGTAGCCGGCAATGGCCAGACCATGTGAGCGGCTGTCACACGGGAGCGCACGGATTAGTCTTGTCTTATTTTGGACGCGGAGGCGACCGTAACTATCCCGAACCAACGACACTAAAGAACCGTGTCGCTCTGCGCAGAGGGTCCGAACCACCACTGACTCTGCACTATGTGTGAAGCAGTAGAACCACCACTTCACGATATAAGCGATGCACCGTGAGGCAGGCTATATTCATCTATCAACATGTATGCTGTAGGTCTCAACGCTTATAAATGCGTCCGTACCTAAGTTTTTAACACCGGGTATCTAAGAGATAGAACTACTAAGGACTAATTTAGGCGATGCCTATCTTTAGTCATCAACTATAGGACGTGGGAAGATGTACTTTCATTTAATTGATAGATTAAAACGTTAAAATGGCAAATATTAAGCGCCCGTATAATTTTTTATTATTTTATTATAAACGAATCGAGCGTATGTAACACGCCACCTAACGACTAAGAGGCGCGACACCGCCTAACAGAAAATCAATATCATTAGGCCATTATAGGCCAAACAGCCTAAATTCTACCTTGTGGCCTGTCCGCCACAGCAGTAGCAGTAGCAGTAGCAATAGTAATAGTAACAGCAGCAGTTACTGTAGTAGTAATAATACCTCTCAAAGAGGCTCCCAAATCTTTTACTGTTTTTTTATAAATCGGCTATCTTCTACTTTTAACCTAATTTCTCATTCTTATAATAATAATTATTATTATTATTATAACAAGAACTTGATAGCAACAATGACATATTAGCGGATCGTCACTCTTAATGTAACAATTCACTATAAACCGTCATTTAGATTTGCTTGCCATCTGTCACCAGAGTGTTCCACTTCCAAACCGAGGTTGCCAAAGCAGACAGTGGGTTTCCTATCTGAAGGGCAACTGCAAGGCGCTGGTACAGGTGGCTGGTCTCGTGGGTTTCCCGTTACTGCTTATTCCCAGTGCTTAATCCTGCTTCCAGTCCTTCTTTGGCAAACTCCAGTGACTTGTTGTGCCAGCTTAGTTGCGGTTTCGACTGCAACATTTACGAAATGGAGTGACTGTGAGATAGCAGCATATTTACGTTCGTTATTATGAGCTGCTTTTCCGCTGCCACTATCCTATTCTCTTTGTGTAGGCCTACGAGTCTTCTGCTCGACGGGAGGAGGTGCGTTCGATCTCCTTTAATCTTCCCCAATCTCCCTTTGTCGTCCACTGCCACGTAGCTATTATTTTGCTTTTTAGCCTAATTCGGAAATTCCCCAGTCAAGGCTCTAACGTGATTCTACAAAGGCAGCATGTAGGCCTAACTGTAAGCAGAGCAAAAGCAGCTTACGAAAGACCGCGGTCGAATTCACAAACGAAATGTCCAGTACATTAACCGCAGAACTCGATTATAATCACTTACTGTCTAGCAGAGATGTTTTGTCTTCAGTAGTAAAACACATTTGCAATATTCCCGCAATAGACCACACTCACTGTTTCATTTTGTCCTGTCAAGGCCAGAAGCGCGACTATATATAGTCACCGATGAGAAAAATTATGCAACGATAGGTGCCTAGGCTGCCTATAGACCTATAGGCTACCTAGGCTGCCTATAGGCCTACAAAAGCCTACCAGTCTATGCAGGCAGCCTTATTCGCATAACTACGCAGCGGCGCATAGCCCTACACTGAAAGGCCTAGATGCACATTGCTCACGGATCGTGCTTATGCTGACACACGATCGTAATTGATCACCCATCTAGGCCTATGTTGATACCGGGATACTGCATGTAAACACGGGATTATACATAGCGTTATTATAGCGCTGAGGTAAGCGAACCGATTACTGTCGCCATCTTGTCACTTCAAAGATGGCGGAGAAGATGGCGTTGAATGTATGCATGATGTCAGTCATCACATGCAAGTTTCCACTGTAGGAGAGTGCTAAATGTGTACACATGTATCTGGGTTTTTATGGAGCGCATTTTAAGAACCTCTGTAGAGTGTAGAGCGTTGATTGCCTGAAGACTTTTGTTTCATCACTGTAGGCAAAATTGTCATCGTAGCTGCAGAATTTCTAAAGCTAAGCGCAGTGTCGGCTACAATAGGTTATGAACAGAGGCCGTGTAGAGTCAGTTCAGAGATGTCGCAGGAAACACAAGATGCAGTCGCCGCGAGATCAGAGCTCATTGTACATAAATCTATTATTACCTTTTTGTAGTCATCGTAGTATTGATAGCATTTTTTTATTTTATGTAATTTACTGCAAACGCATTATCTTCCGTGGTGAGAGCGCCTCTGAATAGTTATTCTGCGAGAGGTACTTTATAAATGATTAGCTACGATGCGATACGATTATCTGTTTCCTTGATGTTATTGGGCTACAGTGAATCTTTGGTACTACTAAACGTGTATTCTTTCATGATAGAAGTGTGCAATATGGTGCACTCAATTGAACTTTGATTTGGAACTGCGTAATTTAGTGCACAAGAGCAACACCTACTGAGTTTCTAACAACTAGGGCCTATTATAATCTTAAGTTAAGTATGAGCAGCATAATGGCGGTGAAAGACGGGTCGCGTATATATACATATATATATCTCACCGGAAGCGCGTAGTTCTATAGCAGCTAAGCGCCAAAATATTGATTATGCGTATAAATAGGTTGATGTATTGAACCGTTTATGCACATGCAAATAGCGTTGTTGATTTTGTGACGTTATCTTCAGTAGAATAAATAGCCATCTTGAATACTAATCACATAACGAAATCAGATGATGTCACTCAACTGACAGGCAGAGGATTGTGGTTAAATCGCTGGCAAACGTTCGCCGACGCTTTCGTGTTAATATTATTAGAGACCAATCAATGCTCTCCATTAACAATCTACAAATCATACGAAATCGATTAGCTGAATCAAATGTGATTTAAGCACTACTGCACTAAGTTAGTGCAGAGCTGAGGCAAACATATGGCATTCCGGCGAATGAAATTGGTGTACGAAAAAGTTAGAAGAAATCTGGGACAGAATTATTGACTGTGCTACACAGGCTAATGTCGAAAAGGGGAGGGGCGATTAGACATAATATAAAATTCTTTATTAGCCAAAGAATCGTGGATCACTGGAACCGGATTCTACAGGAAATAGTATCTACACCAAGCTTGAACAATTTGAAACAGAAACTAGACAGTTGGATGGAACGATATATATTGGCACTAAAGGATTATTAACTGTAAACGTAACTGAGCAATTACATCTGTGCTGACACAATGCGGGTCAGCTATAAGCCAAAAGATTTATCCTGTCTGGTCTAGAGTCACCTCCATAAATTTCGATATATATATATATATATATATTCATGCCTGCAAAGAGGTGCCTCACTAAATAACCCGAACATGCAAAATATTGGTCCGCTTCATCTGGTAGCCTATTATTCAGAGTGCGATCGAAAACGTAGGCTTAATTCAAGCCTGCATATTGGCACCAAGGCCTATGCAGCTAGCTTCCGCATTCAACAGCTGCCCTATAGGCCTACTTACTAGCTAAACTTCCCTTAAAAACCTTAGCCATGAACTTCTATGTATCGATGTAATGTATAATATTGAAGTAAAAAGCTCATGCCTTAGCGTATCCGAATTAACAATCCGTTCCCAAAATTACCATTTGTTTTTTTCTGATGATAATTATCATTGTGACGTCTCATTAACAGGGGTTGTTTGTAATTTTAAGTTTAGCACTTTAGCTAGGGCTGCCAACGTTTGATTTTGCCAATCCGAGACGTCCGCATAGTCACTCGATATGCCATCATCAACTTACCCTGTCCACATGAGTGTATAGTAGACCTGATTGAAATTTACTGATTGATTAAATTAGATGATTTTGTTTATAATGCTATTTTAGCTAAGATTGTGGTAAATTAGTTGATTTTGTCTTTAAAGCTATTTTAGTTAAGATTTTATAGTCTTTTGTTAATGTGATTTTTAATGGATCCGTCTTATTTTATTTGGTCTTGTTTGTTATTTGTTGTTTGATTTTTGAGCCCAAGGCTTAGGCCTACTCTACTCTATGTATCATTGACTGTCTTTCTTTCCCTATCTGTATTTTTTGCATGTTTAGGTGTCCCTATTTAGCGGGATCCATGATCCCTTCTGGGCCTCCTTGTAGCCAGTATAATGTCAAGCCGTTGCCTTACTGTTTCATTGTTCGTTTTTTCTCTTCTGATGGTTACAGAAATAAATGATTGATTGAGAGGAGGAGGGGAGGAGAGAGGGAGGGAGAGGGAGAGGGAGAGGAGAGAGGGAGAGAAGGAGAGGGAGGGAGGAAGAAGGGGAGGGAGTAAGCATATTTTGTTTAAATTTCCTTTAACCGTCTTAGGACGGGCAAACATCTAGTTATAATTATATACATGCATGCAGATTGCAAATGCCATATTATTGGGTCTGCAACAGCAGAGCGGAAGTGCCATTCGATAGGGGATAGATGACTAACTACCCTCTATTCTATAGCCATTAGCCACTATGTAAAACTTATTTACGGCCGGTTGTAACAGTTCTAGTTTAGTGTGCGAAAGCAAGAAGGACATTTGGTGGAGTAGATATTTACACCAAATTCCGGGATCAATCCGCGAAACGGGCCGATTCCGGGACTGTCCAGGCAAATCCTGGACGGTTGGCAGCCCTAACTTTATCTGCTATTCAAGTTACTAGATTCATATTAAAATATTAATTGCCGGTATTGGGATATAATTATAACGTATCCGAATCAACAATTAATTATTCGGATATAACGTATCCGAATCAACAATCCTTTCAGAACATTACCATTTGTCGCTATAGCCTATAATGTGGTAAATTCTTTCCCAAATCCAGTAATCGCTGAATAGCTTAGGCTTTAGCCTCTGCCTTCTTTGGCAAAAGCTATCCCAAGAAGCCCGGGAAGGTTTGTTACGCTTCTTGCCAGCTTTTACCGTTTTCTGTCTCTGCTCTACCTTGACATAGGCCACATATCGAACAGTTATTTATTTATTCTAGCAATTTTTTTCGAAACGAATAACAAGTCTGGTAAGTGTGGCATTTCTTTACCAAATGAATTATAAATTGTTCGATAAAACTGAATTAATGAATATTATTAGTTCAACAGTACTGAAAGTCTAACAATAGCATGTTCTTCTATAAATAATCCAGCCAAACATCGTGTTATAAACATAAAAATAATGAACACACGACTACAACACGAGTCTTGTATTTTCTAAGCCTGAGCTCTTCAATTGTTTATACTTTATAGCCGTATAAACCACGTTAATGTAGGCCCTGTATATAAGCCATAACTGTAGGCTTACAGTACAAACGGTGCCGTAGCCTATATGAGTAGCCTACTTGAGTAGCCTATTATTGTGCACACCTATTAAAATAAGGAATGCGCATAAATAATTTGTCTATAAACAGGAATTCTGCAATCATTTATTTAAATATAATAATACCCTTACGAATGGTATAATTATATAATATAGTATTATTATATTTATATAATAATACTAATATTAATTAATTATATATTATTTATGTAATAATACCATTCGTAATGGTAGCCTATTATTACTCAAAGTAGTTCAGCAATAAGTAGTCAAATCAAACTGCAATCGACATAAAAAAGACGTGAATCATGCTAACATCTGTGAAGAGTTCTGATATCCTGTGCTAAAATGTACAATAAAATATAGCGACATGACTATTCTAACTTAACTTTGCTAATTTTGGAGTCAATGTTTTGAAAATCCGCATGAATACCTAGGAAATTCTTAATCTGGTGTAGTGTTTGATTCGATCTTCTGTTCCGCCCATTCGACAATTTTCTCTGCTAGTTCGCGTGCGTCAGACGCAGTTTCTTCAGTGCAGCGTTCGTGTGGAATTCGATCATACCCAGGATAACGCATAGCTGAATGATCCGGTAGTCGTGCTTCAAGTGCCCGTACCCACTCCAGGACCGAAGACGTGTCGGCATTAGGGCAGATTTCAAGTGAAAAATATAAATCTGCTAGACGATGAATGTAAAGCTGTTCACTGCTACTCAGAAAGTTGACAGCTTTCAGAGCTTTTTCTGCTGCCTGAAAAGAAATTGTTCGTCTTACTTATACAAACCAAAGAACATTCAAGAAAATTAAACCTTCAGAAGCATTTCGTCGTGTGATAAACTGCTGTTCTTGCACACCTACATTCTCAAATGATCATAAGCCTATAGTAGTAGTAGTAGGCTAGTAGTAGTAGCAGCAGCAGCAGCAGCAGTAGCAGCAGCAGCAGCAGCAGCAGTAGTAGGAGTTGTGATTGTAGTAGTTTTAAAAAGTGGTAGTTGTAGTAGTAGCAGCAGCAGCAGCAGCAGCAGCAGTAGTAGTAGTTGTAGGATAGTAGTAATAATCCACTATATCTTGACTAGGAGTAGGCGTCCCAGAATTTGTTTACATTCTCCGGATAATTTTTCAATTCCTAAGAGATTTCATTTACATCGGGGCGAACTGCTGCTGCTGCTGATAATAATAATAATAATAATAATAATAATAATAATAATAATAATAATAATAATAATAATAATAATGATTATTCTTCGGAATTGCTTTTAGAAGCCTGAGGGATCATATATACCTCGGGCAATAATAATAATAATAATAATAATAAATATTGTTGAATTATAAAAAAAAAAAAAAAAAAAATAATAATAATAATAATAATAATAATATTATTAATATGTATTATTATTATTATTATTATTATTATTATTATTATTATTATTATTATTATTATTGTCTGCGGACATTTTTTAGCAGCCTGAGGGATTAGAACGACGACGACGATAATAATAAATAATAATAATAATAATTATAATAATAATAATAATAATAATAATAATAATAATAATAATAATAATAATAATAATAATAATAATAATAATAATAAATAATAATAAGTTGCGGAAAACGAAGCCTCATTTTTGCAGATTTACCTATTAACAGCTCCTTTTGTAATTCATAATTCACAAAATTGAGATCGTCAGGCAGAACATCACCCAGAGAATGGGATCCTATAGGGACAACAGCTCTCATGCTTCTCTGTCTCTCTGGTCTCATGGGAACCGGTTTTGTTCCTCATACGGTGTCAATGGATACTCATACAGAGATCTTATATATATATACACGTATACATAATAAAAACTATATATACATATATAGCCTACATGCTCGCATACGTATACATAAATATGCACATACCTATAGAGTATAGATACTAACATACATACCTGCATAAATACACATAGTACCTGCCGATAGTGAATAAGTCGGTGCCTGAGCCCTGAGCTTAACTGCTGAAAAGCATTTAAGAAAATGTCTACGAATACCATTGCGGTAGATAAGTGCGAAAGGTAGATACGTAATCATGGGCCATACCTGGTGATATTTGTAGCAAGCCCATTCATACGATGGATTTACGCTTCCCTCGTCATTGATAGCAGCATCAAGATCATGTCTCGCTTGTCTAATGAAACGACGCGCAGCATCTGGTCTTGGATATGAAATTCTTAAGACAGGCACGGATGGTTGGACAGTGCGGCTCTCCCTGTCGTCCGGCATCTCAGAAGAAGGGAGATTTGGCTCAGAAGTTAGAGATGTGCTGAACTGTTCTTGCACCTCCGGAGAAGCCTGAGCTCTGTATCTGTCAGCCCTGGCCTTATAGTAGTGGAAGTATTGCGACTGTTGTTCGTCAGCTTCATACAGTTTTTGGATATAATTGATGATTCGTTCAAAAACTTCGTGGCATGAAGAGTTGTTAAGAAACGGATGCCATTCAAGGTATAGCCTTTTAATAATCTTTCTTCTCTCTGTAGCTGTGCAATCAGAACATTGTGTTTGATCTAAGATCACTTTAATTTGGTCGCGAATTCTTCCCACATCTAAATTTTCTGGATCTTTCTGGGTCTGATCAGACATATCAAGCGAACTGAAAACTATGTCTTTCGGCAGAGACGGTAGTAACTCTGATTTGCAGAAGCCATAGAGAAATTTTCCAGAAACCTCAGTCTCCGATTCTTCTCCGATGCGTATCTTGTACCTGCAGAAAACAGTGTCACAAAGATGGCTTCCTGGATTTTCATCCTTAACTCTTTCAATGACTTCGGCAAAGATGTAGTCCGCTTCATCCTTACTCTCTGCATCAGAGTCAATTGAATCTGAGATTTCAAACGCCACAAGTTTTCCCACTTTGAAGTCCCATCCCACTTGTTTAAGAAAACAGTGCATTGTCGGCGGAACATAATCGCCGCAAGTTGGTATGAATACCACTTGGAAAGGATCGCATTGTCGAATCTTCAGGTTATCCAGACATTTACCAATCCGTCTCTGATCGCAGTTTAGAATTGGGCTCACGAAATGCATTGCATTGGCAAGTAAACCTTTGCACATTTGGTTAATTGCCTCAGCCAACATGGCATACAATTCGTCTTGAGAATCACTGGCAGAGGAAGCCTCTGTAACATACATTACTGAGCCCTGAAGAAAGTAGAGAGCGTCCCTCTCACTGCCTGAAACTCTTTCACCATTATACTCTAGATAGGTATCTATGTGTTCTAGTCCCTTAATTTCGATGACGTCCAGAGCAGATATCGTATTCCACAGTTCGTTATCGTTTATTTCCTCCTTTTCATGTGATGTCCGTATACTGTGTTTGGCAAGGCGAAATATGCCCTGCTTGAACCACTTTCCTCGAAGTTTGTTCTGCAAGTCAATGGCATTTCTGAAATCGACTGTTGTCTCTAAATCGTCTGTTCGCTTCTCTGTCACGCATTCGGAGACAAACTTTGGACGTAGGTGCTCGGGAAGCCTTCGAAGGAGATCCACTGCCTTTTCGGATGAAATGTCTAGCGACAGTGATCGAAACTCAGCCATGTAGTTCAGATTTAATGACTGCAATCGGTCAGAAAGTGTAGTGTTATCGCAGACAATCAAGTCCAATGTGTTACGCGGCTTTCCATCTTCACCAAAAAGAAAAAGGTTTTTGATCTCAGATAAGTCATTCCTGCAATCACGCTTATCAAGATTATTAAAAAATCCGCATAAGGCGATTCTGAAGCAGTTCTGATCTTCTGAAGTCAAACTTTCTTCTGGAGCTTTTCTGTAAATAGCTGAAAGTACTCCGGCATAGTGCTGAAGTGTTGGAGATTCAGCCACGCCCCAGAGTTTTAACAGTTCAGTGAACCTAACAAATTCACCGGGCAATTTGTAGAGGTACGGTTTTATTTCGTGTTCGATTTGCAAGACAGTTTGACTGGGAGGAATCAGTACGAATCTTTCTTGGTATTCAGCAGTTATGCATGGAAATTCCTTAGGAATGTGTTTGCTAGTTTGTTTCTTTGTCGCATCCGTCAAAAAGTGATAGATCTCCTCCAGTACAGCATTAAGCGTTTCATGTTCATTCTGATCCGAAATTCCGCCTCTGGAAATGATTGCTTCTGAAACATTTTTTAGATGATTTATTACATCATCTACAGATGGTAGTAATTTCACACCTAATTTCTCAAGCATGCCACTCTTGCCGTGAAAAATATTTTCAACAAGTTTTGGCAAAATGGCGTGGTTCGACCACACTAAATGCCTATGTCTGAATAGCACAGCATTTTCAAAACAACACTTTTCAGATGACAAACTATTTTCAAATCCTTTCTGACAATGTAGTTTGGCTACGGACTTTGCGACCCTCGCCACTGGCAAAAAACGTATGCATTTCAATCGACGACAGACTTCGGAGAATGGGTTTTCTTCTAGTGCTGCTATGTGTTCGATGAATATCTCAAGTTTGTCTAAATCGTTCTTATGAAACCCATCTGCAAATTTATCTGCATATTCCAAACTTTTCTCCGTGCTGACTTTCTCAACCAGATCAAAGAATTCAACTAGGACATCAAGCCATTCTTTACTGCTGTAACGGCTAGGTGGAAAATTTTCCGGATCTTCCAAAGCCCTAAAGACCGGGTTCCTTTGATCGAAAAAGAAACGCGCAGGTAATAGTCTGATGTCATCAGCCTTTCTTAAGAATCTTAGCTGCTTAAAAATGGGCAGGTGCATTTTCTTGCTTTGACGCAACAAAGTTTCTTTCACGAAACTCATATGTGCATAAATTTCGTCGTCATCTAGTAAGCTGAAATTGTCGAATATGAATTGGGAGTAAAGATCCTGTAAGTTAAGTTGTCTGCAACCCAACGCTGTTAGTATGGTAGTAGTCGTTTCATCGACATCCTTAAGAAATATGTTTGGCTCAAGCGCCTCAGTCCAATGTCTGGAACCTTTGTTAGGAACACAGCTTGGAACAATATGGGCGCTGGGATAATTTATTGCTGTTCTTTCGCCGGCAAAACTTACGTATATTGGCAAGCGCTTAAGAGCTGTCAGACTACTTCGTTCAATTGCTTCATTTTTTGTCCACTGGTGGCCATTACGTGCAAGAAATTGTAACAGCAAGTCTTTGTTGTTCTCATGAAGATTAGAAACCGCACCCGTATAATCACCAGCACATAACGCTTTCACTACTGCCACTGATGCATCTTGTTTAGTGTGGAAGAGATAGTCCATCAGAAATATCTTATGTGGATTCATATCAGGTGAATTTCCAAACAGAACTGGGTTGTTTGGATGAGGAATACCAATATTCCTAAAGACGGTAGTCAGATCTTCTTTTATTCTATCCTTCATCTCGTTGAAAACTAAAACTGCTTTGGCGTTGCTAATAGGAAGCAGATGTTCCTTTCTGTTTGAAGAGATAACTGGCAGAAGACACCACGTCTTCAAGCAGTCAAGTGTGTCTAGCTGTACTTCTGTCGGCTCTTCCTTTTCACGGTTGGCATCTGCACGCTCTTTAGTCTGCTCTGCCTTTTTACGATTAGCATCTGCATTTATCTCCCAAGCAATAAAATCCCAAACTTGCCGCAACCACCAGGACGCTGGCTCTTTTTCTTTTTCTTTCCTAAGAATGCCATCAGATAGTACTTCTGCTTCCTGCCAAAATGCAACAGCGCTAGATCTGCGGAAAACGTTACTCAATTCTCCAATAGAACAGAATTCTTTTTCTGAAAACTGCGCCTTTGAGAGTAGCCCTGGTAACATATCAGCAAAGTCGGTTAAGCCAAAACGCTTATACAGGCATATGTTGTTTTCTTCATCACTAGAATTCGAATTCTTTTTCTGTACTTTAGGCCACGTTTTCTCAAGTCCAAGTATTCCTGCAGTTCTGTAATTTATAAACTGATGTGAACAATGCGGTAGAAGCTTCGAATAACGGGACAGAAATTTTGGGTCATTAATGTCAAACACCTGTAATAACCCATTCTCAGTGAGCAGAAACGGGGAATTAACAAGACTCGAGAGACTTTTCGCCTTTTCCACATGACCTCTGATGTACTCCAGCATGATACATAGACCGTCGACCGTTTTGAAAGGTGTTGCATTTAGCTGGCATGTCATTTGAGACAATTCCGATCCCTTGTAGAATTCCAGAACAGACTCTGGCGTTGTGCTACAGATCTCCACTTTTGCATGGCGGAAGTTTGCTTCCATATGGCAAGAAGAGACGTTTAGTTGGAATCCACTCTCAACCAAAATTTCGCGCATGGTATCAACTTTACGAGGTTTGCGAGTACTTTCATCACGAATGTCCGTATCTTCGTCGAATACACAACTAAGGTGGTCAAAATGAGGTTTCTCTTCAAGACTTATCCACTTAATGCTTCGCATGCCTTTCTCATAAACTGGAAACAACTTGAGGTTGTGTGATGCTATGTAACAGTAGACGGCCGTAATCATCTGCTCAATGTAGGTATCAGCTGGTTCTTGACTCAGATAATTATCAGGAAATAACTTCTGATAACTACGAATCTTGTCTTTGATGGCTGCCATTTCCTCTTTATCTTCAATCTGAGGACGCATTTCCTGAAGCAGCTTGCAGTAAGCCGGAGCTATAAGGTTCTTCATAAGACAGAAATTCCAGTCAGATTGAACTTCTCCTGAAGATTCACTCCAAAGGTTCCGACGGTTTTCATAATCCAAGGCAAAGCATCCATTTACGTGTACTGGAAGGCGAAGAGATACAGGAAGCGGCAAGAAGTTGAACAGTTGACCATCCATCTCCGGTTTCTCAAGGTGTATTTCCATTTCTTGGTTGGATGAAATTCTCAGAGCGAGATCACCACGTGGTATGAAGTCTATTTTACCACTTGCTTTTGCCTTTCGTATCGAATCTGGCAGCGACTGAGTTTCGATTAATTCAAGACCCATACAATGCACAATCCTCCATGTTTGATACAATCCTTCATTGTCTTCCGTTGTCAAATCATAAATCTCCTGCGTCCGAATTGTGCCTAGATCATCCAGTGACGATCCAGTTTTGTTTTTTGTGGTGTGCACATACCTTTCGTTCACACGTTCTCTCGTCTGGCTCGATTTCTCAGAAAGCTTCATTTTAACAGTGTATATCTCTCTAATCTCATTTGTGTCTCCTATCTCCTTGAGTGAGATTTCTTGAATGTTTTTCATGAAAAGTAAACACTTGTGCAATTCCGGTTTGAACAATTCGAACAATTCTCGTAGTTTTTTCACTGTCACTACCTCATCTGAAATTTCTGATGCTTTTTCTCGGAGAGAAAATCTGAATAACGTGCCTCCTTTAACACCATCAACATTCTCAGGGTATCCCAGAAATACGTCAGGATACATCTCTTTCAAATTATCCAAACCAGTGAACATGTAGCCTGGAGAGGCAACCGTTGCATTTGGTACAGTTTTGAGTGTTGGATCAAACGCACACAGTCTCCGTTCGCCATCTTGCATCTGACACAAGAATGTCGGTGTATCAGTTAGATGGTAAACACAGTTGAAACCAACTCCAAATTTACCGATTTTGCTACCGTCGTTGAACTTGGCGCCTCGTCCCAAACTCCGAATTCCAACAATATCTTCCTTGGTGAAAGGACTATCGTTGTACACGCAAAGAGCGGGTCTCTGAAGGGGTTTCCAGCGTTCATCAAATACATTCTGATCTGGCAGATAGCGAGCGTCAATGATGAAGTGTATCTTTTTCGCGCCTGCATCTTCTGCATTCTGGACCATTTCTTTCAGGATATTTTCATTCATTGGATAGCCCGTGAGTATTCTTTTAATGCGATCAACAAGTTCTTCTTTCTGCCCGAACTCGAGTCCTTCCCAATGCTTGCTGAGTATGTGCTGTTCACGAGACTTTGCTCCTAAGAATTTTGCCAGTCGATGCGGAATGTTTGGATGGCACAATTCCACGTTCGCACATTCGGCCTCTGTGGATGAGAAACACAGTTCACTGGCTAAGCGCATCTTCCCATTGCTATCCGGCATGTATGCGGGTTTCTCGATGTTCGGGCCTTCATTCACTTTAATACAACTGATTATTCGTAAGGCCTGTTTCAAGTAAACTGGTGTCAATTCTGGATAGTCATCTTTTTTTGAGATATTGTACAGTTCTTCTAATGCCTGAAGATAATCATCTAATTCAAATCGTGTTCGGATGCCAATACACTGAAAAAACTTGGGGTAATTGCTAGCCCAGCTTTCAGAGAAAGAGCACAAAAATGGCAAGCACTCAACACCAAGATCCGATTCAAAAGCACATCTCGAAGGCTTCAGGAAACATTTCTCAATAAAAATGCACTGTTTATCGCAAAGGACTTTTACCTTCTCTGACGCACCAGAATCTCTTGCCAGAAATTTTTCTAGGTAACTATAGATATCCTCGCACAAACGTCTAATCGACACGAGATCGGAAACTGCTTTTTGTTTTTCTTCATTAAACCACTGCGTTACATATTCAAGTTGTTTCACTACATCTGAGACTGGAGGAGTTGCATTCCAGCCAAACGCTTCTGCCAAGCTTTCCACATCTTTAATATTCACCAGTGGTCTAATGCAACCGACGAGACTTGAAAATTCACTTGATGTCGCATCTGAAGGATTTGCAGAATCCACATGAAAAAATATTGACTCCGGAAATCCGAATAAGGAGCTTGGACCGCTGTAAATCGGTTTCACCCATCTTAGTTCTTCGAGAAACTTCAGATTTTGCCTCTTCTTCGCCAAATAATTGAGCACTTTGATAAATGCATTCCACGTTGACGGAGGTATTGAGCAAGGTTGAGAATCAATTTTTCTGGCAACAAGAAAAAGGTCTTCATTCGAAACGTCATCCATTTGACGAAGTCCTAGCTTTCGCAAGACATCTCGATATTTGATCGTTTCAAATTTCCCAGCTGGAATTAACGACTCAGATTCAAATAATTCCTTCAGCGAATTGTCATGATTATCGTACAGTTTCACAGGACAAGCAAATTTTCCAGATGCTGTTTCAATAAATTCAACA
Organism: Aporrectodea caliginosa; assembly: GCA_020284085.1. Lineage (NCBI taxonomy): Eukaryota > Metazoa > Annelida > Clitellata > Crassiclitellata > Lumbricidae > Aporrectodea > Aporrectodea caliginosa. The sequence goes on along the minus strand of JACEVL010000909.1, from coordinate 511,515 downwards.
GACTTCACATGATCAACAAAATCTTCATCATATAAAAGAGTGGTCTCATATTTGGCTAAGACAGCTTCCATTACCATTTCAATGTCTGAGTATCTGCCCATTTTCAAATCGGGTATCACATACGTTAGAACAATCTCTTTCGCAGTCACCAATTTGACGTTAAGTAGTTCCGCCAATGTGTAAGAAGATTTGTCTCTCAAATCAAGAACTTTTCTTACAAGAGGAATGTCTCCTGAAAACTCATTTGTTCCAACTTTTACATTCTCTGCAGAATCCCAATGCCTTTGCTGCAGTTCCGTGCAAGGTAGCGTGCGGAACAATGGCAAGCCTCTTACGAGTGCCACGTCTTCAGCATTTCTTTTTTCTACGCTGTCACCAAATTCTCTTCGTATCCTTTCTTTGTGCGAATCACGGAGCTCAGAACAATTCTTAAACAAAGTTTTCATATTTTGGAATTTGAGAACCTTCTTAAAAGCTTTTAGCAAAGTGCTGTTGTCCTCTTCTAGAATGTAGTTTCCCTTCACCATATTATGGTATAATATTGCTGAAGGCAGGTCACTTACTGTTGTTATACCAAACGCTTTACAGATTTCTGTCATTTCCCTAGTCCGGACTGCGATCAGTGGGCTATCTTTTCTGAAAGCCGCCAGTTCTTTTGCACCTTTGTCTGTGGGCACCAAATGCCACTTTACGGCTTGCTTACAAAAGTCTTCACCATGATTAGACATGTAGGTCCAAATTTCAGTGAGCCACTGGTAGGTTATATCACGACTAGTATTTTGCACAACTTGCTCACGAGAGTCAGAGATGCCAACGATTTTATGGAGCAGGTCAACAACATCAGCTGGTTCTAGGAAAGCTAGATTCAAATTCCCTGAAATATCCAAAAAATAAAATGAAGTTATCATGAAAATTCGAAATTTATCCTTAAAGTGATAAAGTAGTATTTACAATCACCACATGAAAGTCCAGCAGAAAAGTAATCTTATTCCTTCATATGACAATGTTATCTCTTACATTCAGTATTAAGTGAGAAAACCAATCACCCTATTTATTTTCTCAAATATCAAGGATTAAGACTTGTTACAAAGTTTTGCATTATGATTCCACCTACGATTTGCTTAAATGAAAACTACTATAGCTTGCTGATTGAAAAAAGTCATAACTGAATTTAACAAGGTTATCTTTAAAGATCAGTTACCGTATTCTGCCAGTTCGACGAATGTTTTCTTCCTTGCTGGCGTCAGGTTTTGTCGTAGAAAATAGTGGCTTAGAGTTGGTAACATCCTTTGCAAGTGCTGTTCATTTGGAATGTATATCACTGACCATGGCTGTTTGGCTTTAAATGTAGTCCAGTCTTCATTGTTGAGAGGTATAAGCTCCAGTTCAACCAGCTCCCTGAAGGAACCTTTTGACATTTGACCACACAGATAATCAAATATAGCAAAGCGCTCGTCGTCAGCGAACTGTGTTCCCTTATTTTGAAGTTTTCGGAAATAAGCAGAGAAAACACTTGTAGTCAAAGTTCTTGCTACTCCAGAATGACCACCAATGGCTCTTAAGACATTATCTGGCACAGAAATCAAATAAAGCCCATTCAAATGAAGAACCTTTATGATCGTGTCTGCAGAAGGCTTTGGTAATTCATCACTGAATCTGGAGAAAATGATTTCTTTGCAGCATGAATTCACCCACTTGGATCTCGATTGTGGGCAGTAGAAGACATCTTGTTTTGCCAAATTTTCATAGAATGGCTTCTCCACGAGTTTCCACCGTGATTTGACAGAATCAATGTTGGGCATCACTTGATATATTAGTTGCGCAAAATGAAGTGGTCTGTCGTCAGATTGCCAGCACTTGTCAAGAGTTTCGCATATTGATGCGTCAATCTTGGTGGAGCTTCTGCTGAGTTGAATTAGATGTAAAATTAGATTGATCAATGTTTTAGAGATAACCTTCTCTACGAGAAAAACGTTCCACTGGCTGGCGCCCTCCTTGATTCGGTCATTGTCTTGATTCGTCGATGGCCATTTCAGATGTCGTCTGTTTTGCTCAAGGGCAAAGTATGCATTGACATGAACATTAAGACCAGTTGGACTTTCTACTTCCTCTGGTAGCGGCAGAAAGCAAAATATTCGACCCACAGGAATACGAAAATCTGCTGCCCGTAGTGTTGAACCTTCCTCGGTATAGAGTAACACAGCCGTTCCGCCAATTGGCTTCACTTTGAGCTCGTCCATCAAATGTTGTGCTGAAGTACAGTCTTCTTTTCCTGCATGGTATAAGGACACAGCCCAACATTGTCTCTGCATTGTCGTCATGTATCCATTCTTAAATTTCGTCATTTCAAGCACCACTGGAAATGACACAGACACCGCCTGATGACTTGTGTTTTCCACGCGGTTTCTGAACGTCTGCCGTTTGTCTCGGACATTTGAGCGACAGCCGTCTGCTATTTTTATGCAAAGTATCTGCCTCTCTCTTTCGCCGTTCTTTCTGTCGTATACTTCGATCACCTCAATACTATTCAGAAAGAGAAGAATAGAAAACGCTTCAGACTCCAGAGAGTTGAACAGTTCATAAATATCGTCTGGAGTAAAGATCGTAGATGAAAGCTTCGACTGTTTCTTACGCAATGGAAATCGAAACAGAGTTCGATTTTCATAGCTACCTCGTGCAAACGTGTCCTCATATATGCCAAACAGGTCTATAATAAATGGCTGGAATTGGTGTTTGAGTCTGTTGATCTCCTCCCTGTCTGCAGACAAATCCCACAGGTAGCATGACTTTTTGTCTCCTTTCATAGTCTTGAAATATTGTTCATGTGGATCGATAAATCCCACGGCGTCATCGGCAATTAGACTTGGAAGATCTTAAAACACACCATCTGGTAAACACCTCAGTAATCTTTTAGGCTTCGCAAGAGAAAAGCATGCTCTAAATTAGAATAGCACTTGCAATCCAATGGTCTCACAACATTTGTCTTCGAATTTAGCATCGCTGCATTCGTCAAGAGCAGAGCCCTTGCGAACATTAATACATCTTTAATACTTGTATTTTATTCAATATGGCATCAAAATAGATAGACAAATAGATTAAAACATGTTGTTCAAGTATGATCACTTTTCTATCTGCAATAATCAGCAATGGGCAACACCTTTTTGTAATAAGACTTTTTGTTACTACAGTTTTGCTTTACAATAGCCTGATCTACGTAAATTTACTGCTTACATTTATGTGTGCAAGTGTTTAAGAGTGTGCAGTACTTGTTGAGCGGCCATTGTTTAGAAGTACTAACCAGTTATGTGAAACACAGACTTGAATCCGAGTCCAAATCGGCCGACAGTTAAAGGATCTTTTTCCTTTAGACTTCGATTAAGCAATCCAATTGACTCCCAATCCTTGTCTTTGAATTTAGCATTGTTGTAGGCGTAAAGAGCAGGACCCTTTGAATATATTAAAACAAGCTTTATTTACAAATGTGTATAATAAAAGTAGCCGTAATGTTGTTGGCATTAAGAGCAGGCCCCTTTGAATGGGATATATTAAAACAGGCAATATTTAGCAAAACAATTTTAGTCAAAATAACCGTTAATAAATAGATATAGGCCTACTTATAAAAAAGACTGTCAGTCTGCCGTCGACATCGACAGCGAGTCATTAATAATTATAACATTTCTGGTAAAATCAATTTAGTGAAGCTTCCATACTTCATAATAAGCCAATATTTCCCGTTCCATAAAAACCAACTAGTAGAGCTTCAACAAGTTCAACGTGAAAACACTTCACATTTTACGCAGCACTTGCCTGGTGTTCAGTCATCTCAGAGTGATGGAACTGCTGTGGATCAGTTCCATGTTGTGTACAGTCGAGCAGAAATTTCATTTCCGTGGCACCTGCGTCATCGGCGTTCTGCACCAATTCCTGTATTTCGAGAGTGCACCCAAACAACAATCAATCAGGCGAAATTTATATAGCGCCCCTTAGGGTCCCTATTCAGAATCGCTTCTGACACAGGTCAAGCGGGAAAAAGCATCCATAAATAGGCCTAGCCGATAGAAAGGTGAGGGGCGAACCTAGGGCAGATAGCGCACCTCCCGATGAAGTCCATTCCACGTCACAGAGCCAATAACAGAGAAAGAGCGCAGCTGCGTTGTAGCTGTACAGGCAAAAGGAACAAACAAGAGGCATAAAGCTCGTATAAGACCAATGCTAGTTAATTATTTTCGTCGAGTTCTTCAACTATTACTATGATTTAAACGCAAATATGTCTATTATTTGGACTAAACTGAGTTCATTTTGATACTGCAACTTAACATGAACAATGGCATCTTAAGTGTTGACGACAATTTCTCACTAGATAAATGCTCTTTCATTGGACTGGAAACTATTAGCAGGTTCTATTGGAATCCGAATAGTTTTAATAAGCCGTTTCTTCACGAAGAGTCGGAAGAGACCGTTGGCCAAAGCCTCATGCCTCTAGTTTTTAGTACGAAAAGTTAGTGAGCGATTGTTGATAACACCCCAGTGACGTCCAACAATTCATCATTTTGTTTTGATTTTACGTTCTAGTTGGGGTCTTTACCGTTTTTACATGTGATGACTCTTATGACACTAGTTGTTATAATAAATATATATAGGCCTATGCCTCTTCTACTTTAGAGTTTCAGATTTTATGCTAAACTTTTAAAATAACATAGGCCTAATAATGTATTTGTCTACATTTTAAAGTCAAAATTTAAATTACAAGTCCTATTATATGATGCAGAAATATTTATTCAATTTTCAGCTATTAATTGTTTCCAATGACTGTATTGCAAACGTGATAATTTGCGTTATGTCGGATCTTCAATTAGCACGGTATATGTTTTCGTTCATTCCTGGGAGTTGCATGTTGCTAGATACTAGATTTATTTGTCTATAGGGGCCTAAGCCTTCGTATATAATTTCAAGATTTGGCTTTAAAAGGACTAAAGTACTACTGTAACTCACGTGTACCAAACAGGCTTTTCATAAGAATTCTGGACATCGAGATTGTATTTTAGCCTAAATCTATTATTTTGCGCTAGTGTAGGCTTGCCTTCTGTTGCTTAGTCACTATAATTATTTAAATTTAGGTCTATAGACTTTTAGCTTCTACATTTCTGCACCATGTAACATTTTCTACTGGTTTTGATTATTGCTTTGATTGTCAGTATAGGCTAGGCCTATAATGAGAAAGGGGCGACCCTGCCAGCGGTAAGATAGGATAGTCTTCCTTTGAGATTTACTCTTTGACATCATGAATTGCTGCAAAAAATGAACATGAACTTGTGTTTGGTGACCAATAAAGCTTATGAATTGAATTGAGCAGCATAAAGCTGTTAAGAAGTAAGAAAATCCTTTAATAAGTCAATTGCTAACAGAATTTTGGTGTAGCCTACAAATAACATAGTCTCACAGACAGTTCTAATAGGACTTCTACCTTGAGTATCTGTCCATCCGGTGGATATTGCTTCAGGATGCTTTGCAGATGTTCGATCAGCGTAGGTGGACTCAGGTTAAACTTATCTGCAGATATATTTACAAACACTTCAACACATGAACCCAGGTCCTAACTTGCGTGTTTCTTACATAAAGTGTGCAGATGACATCGTCGAGTGAGCAGTTGACTTATCTTGAATGTGCAGCGTGTAGTATATATCTTTGCGAGATTTAGCTCAAGTCAGCTACACACGATTTCATTCTAATATCTGAAATTTTACATACCAGTTCTAGTATGCCTACAATTTGAGGGATAGGGGGGTCAAGTGTAGAGTTGACATTTCTGAGTGTTTTAGGTGGGCCCCTACTGCATGAATCTGTGTTCTTGTTCTATGATTTAGGGTTTTTAAATTAGCTCACTTTGCGTTTATCTTTCAAAACGATTGTAGGCTATTCACATCCTTAGAGATAACGTGAACAGATGCGACCGAAGTATAATATATAATACAATATAACAAGGGTCTTAAGTGGTTCAGAAGACGTGTAGTCTGTGGTAGAAGCACTGCAAGTTAACCTGTAATGCTTAATAGTACATGTATATCTCTTAGCTTCCTCTTAATAGCTGCGATAGTATCCTCTAAAACAGTACTATTATCCACGCCACTCCACATGTCTACAATTCTTGCACTGAGAGGACATAGCTACCTGCCCGCATATGCCGAGGTTAAGAAATAGAAGTTTCTAAAAATTCATTCTAATGACAGCCCCTCAGGGTTAGCTTAAGCGACTGCTCTTCTCAGCGTTCACCTCTTCCTATCTTCTTCCTATTGACTTAGCCTATGTTTATGCAGTGTTTGATTGTCAAATAGTCAATCTTCTGCTAAATGACATGGGACGTCGCATATCTTGGATTAATGGGTTATTAATTATTACAGATTTCGTCCTACATATGCTCCATACATTTGAGCACAACGGTGAAACTTGATGCATAAAAAAGGATTACTTCTAAAATGGTTGACTAAGGTGGGGACGACTGTAGCAATGTAGCATGATGATCCATGATCCATTACTCTCAGCTGGTTGAAGTTACCGGGCCAGTATGGGAATTGTAAAAATGAAACTGGGGGTGGGTTAGACGTTGATTTATGTGCAGTTTGGGTGTAAAATGTAGACTTTACTATGGGAGCCTAAGAAAGACTAGGGGGTTGAACCCCCGGCAATTCTCACCCTGAGTTACCCTCTACCCCGTGCCTCCTCTGCCAATGAGCATTATGAGATTCAAATACTCTGATAATCTGATTCTATTATTATTCCATGATCTTTTGTTGCTACAGAAGTAATTATGAAGATAAAATCAATCAATCAATCAGCAGTTTATTGATTCAACAACAACAGGAAATAATTAACAATCAGTCATTTTCAAAGTTAATCTGCTGATGCCGTCAACAGGACAGCCCTAAAGGATAAAATAATCCGCTATTGCAGGGCTGCCCCTTTTCCACGTTACATTTACAGATGGCTAAACGATTTTTATGATCAATATGATAATAGAAAATTCAACTTAAATAACAATGTTAGGGCTAAATCATAGCCAAACAACTAAATAGCCTAATGACAAAACATTACAGTACAAGATTTAAAACAAACAAAAAATCAAAACAAAACAGATTATAATGTCCACAGTTGTAGGCCCTTACATAAACAATCTAAGTACAGGAACAATCAATCGAGTCATATTCTTTTTATGTGTTCAACAAGTAATGTTTCAGTTGAGCTTTAAATTTAGCCATGTGCAATATATTTATTAAATTGGTAGGAAGAGAATCCCAAAATGGTGGACCTGAGCATTTAATTGGGAACTGCTTAGTCCTGGGTCGTGCCCCTGGGGTTCAATATTAAAAGAACATTTGTATCTAATTTCGGTATTTTGGATCGTGATTTGGAACCGATTTCACCAGCCTGCCTATCGATTATATTTTGACTAAGAGCCTGTGAATAAGCTGGTTCCTGCGACTTCGCTTTTGTGAGCACTCTAGAATTCTCGAGATTACGACAACGAGGCATTGCATAATATGCTAATGATTGAATTATGGAATTAGGTCAACTGCGTGTCCGTTTTCTACAGCGAATGTAAATAGTTATGGCTTTCAACTTGACGGGTATTCTTCAGGCGAAGATAAATAAGCGCAAAAACACATTAAAAGACAAAGAGAGAGATGTGTTTTTTCTAACGTAGGCCTACCTTTTCTGGACATTTTTGTTGGTAGCTTCAAACTTTGTCTTCGATTGGTCTCGTTAGCATTCGCAGACGGCAGTCATGAAACTGTAGAAAAATCCGCAGCGTTAGGAAACATATCGGACTTTTCCCACTTTCGATTTCAGTTTCCTGAATGTTTGATTTTCTGAATGTTTACGGCTTAGCCAAGTTAGACCATTCTGAAAAACGAGACTCGGAACAGCATCACCTAAGTCGAAGAGATAAACATAGGCCTATGACAGAAATACATTAGCCCTACGTAGCCTACGTCTCTTTCAAACGTATCGACAAAGTCTCCAACTCTTATAGGCTACTTTACCAAGACTTTGCAAGTCGAAAGTCTTGGCAGTCTGAGACATCACGTATGACAAGTATCATTTAGGCTTTTTTGAAATAATGACATTTTCAACTTATTTCGCATTTGCTTAATTCGTATTCGTGACGTGACCTAGGTTCTATTCGAGCTGTGCTTGATTTTAAAACTGTTTCTATCATCGCAATCCCATTTTCTACTCCAAGCTCATCAGCACTATTATAGGCCTGGTAAAATTCTCTTCATCTTAGCCTTAACCAATGTAGGCCTAGGGGTACAATTTCAAAGCTCATCAAATACTTTGTTAAACTTATTAATTAATATAGGGAGGAGCATAAGCCAGACAATTAAGGATCCTGAAGGCCGAGTGGGTTGGTAGCCCGCGCTCCACGCCGAGAGAGAGAGAGAGAGAGAGAGAGAGAGGTTATCTAATGGTAGATTGCAGAGTTGCATAGAGGCAGATATATATATATATATATATATATATATAAGTTATATATATATATATATATATATATATATATATATATATATATATATAGACTATATTAATTTAAGACGGAGTTATCTCTTGATTGCCTCTTCAAGCAAAGATTGAAAATCATTCTGGTCGACTGAGGCTTCTAACATCAGGTCAGGTCAAGTATCCTTGTTATTCTGATTATAGCCAAACACTTGATGCTGCCCTTTCGGAAAGTCATGAAAGCAGCTGACAACAGACCACAGCCTGCATAGCCAAGAGGTACAGCAGCACGAGTAACTCAGTAACCCACAGTTTACCCACCCTTAGAACGAGGTAGAACGAGGAAGAACGAGAGATGACATCATTGAGACCTACAAACTTTAACCCTACAAGAGAGAACTAACTTTTACCAGATGGAGGCCATGATTACGCTTACGGTTTGGTTTTGGAGTGCCATCGGTTGATGGCTTGTGCACTAGAAACCGGCGCAAGTAGAATTTGCCAATTAATAACACATCTAGTTAGGCCTATACTTATGATGATAATGATGATGATGACGACGACGACGCCGACTATGATGATGATGATGATGATGATGATGATGATGATGATGATGACGACGACGACGACGACTATGATGATGATGATGATGATGATGATGATGATGATGATGATGATGATGATGATGATGATGATGATGATGATGATGATGATGATGATGATGATGATGATGATGATGATGATGATGATGATGATGATGATAATAATAATAATAGTAATAAAATTTAAATTTAAAACAATATATTACGTACATGGTCTCGTCCCCGCGCGGTCGGTTGTAGTCACGGTGGCTCGAGTTTTCATTGATTGTAAACGTTTGAAAACGGTTCTTCACACGGAATTGCAGTTCGCAATTCGTCCCGCCGACACGGCTAGAATTTTGCTTTTGAGAATCTCACTGGACCATTTTGGCCAATTTGCACGCTTTGACCCGATTTTACCTGTTAGCGCTATGCTGAGGCGCACCAGCCAATCACAGGCCTCTATCGATCCACAGCCCAGTATCAACAAAGCCAGCGGAGTGTGTACTGTGTAGCCGGTGCTTGGCGGTAAGACGACTGCATCTCAAGCCTCAAGGACGGAACCGTCGGCTCCCGACAGCCTCCGCTATCCACGACGTCGGGAAAGCGGCGGGGACAGAGGAACTCCTACCTGTCGGTGGAGGGGCAGTGGGATCGGCTCAACCTGACCCCACAAACGGGGTCCTCACAGCATACGACAACGGTGATAATGAACGACTACAGCACACGAGACAACACGGCGGCAGAGTAGTTAAACACTGTAAAATGCCCCCATAAGGGCCTACCTTGTGGGCTCTTTAGCTAGGAATTAAGATATACAGTCGTTTCAATAGTGTTAAAGAGGCCATGACCTGGGATTCTGCACTTGTTGCGTTTAGAATGGGCAGCATGTAATGTAATGTAATTAGCAACTTCTATTGTGCCAGTGTCTAATGCACAAGGCATCAACCGATGGCGCATCTAAACAATCCGTAATCAGGTCAACATCCAGAAGATCAGTCCGTAAGAGACAGAGAGGCAGCATAAGGTGGATAAGCAATTTGAAAGAGGTAAGTTTTCAGCCGAGAACGAAATGACACAAGCGACTGAGCACAGCGCACAGATACAGGAAGAGAGTTCCAAAAGGCAGGCCCAGCAACCGAAAAAGCTCGTTCACCTAGAACAGTTCTTGATTTAGCATAGTAGGCCTACATCATAAAAAAATGACACAACATGTAATATAGTGAGAAATAATATCTATCTGCCCACAAATAGTAGCCCGCATTTAAGTGTCTATATTTGCTTCCAATTGGGCAATTAATATTAAAGAAATCATTGATTTTGATTTTCCATTAAACATTTTAAATTATTCAGCAACAATATACTTGCAAACAATATTAAATTACAAAAAGAACAAGCAGCTCAAATGCATATAGTCAATCTGACCTAAGAGTCAGGGCTTATTCTAAGGAATTTCTCAACTGCACATGAGGGACAAATCAGGGGGTCCGGAGCATGGACACAAGTCACACAACTATGGTCTAACAGTTGGGTGGGATCTACTATAGTACGTCCGAGAGGGGAATTGCGACTTCGGCGCGAAGCTGCGATTGCCAAAGGCAAGAAGCCCCTATAACGACTAGGGGGTATGCGGGAGCGTCGTAAGCTCCCCATCGGGGTCTGGGGCTCCGCCCCAGAAGCCAACGCAATTTTGAACATTTTTTATGCCAAATGGAGCACATTTTGGTCTCTTGTATACCTCAAATTATTCAATGGTGATTTCAAGAAAAGTTCCTAAATAATCTTGATCTGTGAACAATTTGAATATTATGTGGGAAAACTGAGACTATGGTCTTGGCTCGTCTAAGCCTCAGAGCTCTGATCGACGTTGAGCATCGCATCAGCACAAGCTCAACTTTAAAATCTATCGGCAGAAGTAGTATGTCGGTCAATTCAGAAAATGAATACTAGTATATTTATCACAATATGTTGCCACTAATCGAATGGGACCCGATAGGGCTTCCGTGCTAGTATGGCTGCAAAAAGAGCGTATAGAATGAAAGACCCTGGGCAGGTCCTTCACTCGCAATTGCTCATGCGCTTCGGCGTGAAACTCCGATTCAGTGTCCGCGCTGCTGTAGTCGGGAGCACCTCTGAGTAGAAATCTTGAAGGGGCGCTATAACAAGTGGTCATACATACATACACAACAAAAGCAACAAAAACAAAGTTGGTTTAACTTTCTGGAAGCGAACAGGCAGAAAGCGACGACTCTCTTGGTTAAGATAACACCGCCACTGTTGCGAAACCAAAAGCATTTTGATCTCTGAAGTTTCTTATGCCCGCCCATGTGTGGAATAGCTTTGGAAGTTGGAACTTGCAATTTTTGCTTGTATAGGTCTATGCCATGCCAAGTTGCAGCCACAAAAGCAAGGAAGCCCTATGGTCTGACGACTCACTGTTTCGCTTTTAACTTTTTTAATGTTACAAACTGGCAACTGCAGTTAGGCTGCTGTTTGTGTTTAATCTCGTTTCACTAAACGTTATTTGGCTTATTGCGGACTCGGCGAGCCAGCAGCTTGGTTTAAATGTTCCAAGTCTTTATCTGTAGGCCCCTATTGTTGTTTATGCCGGTAGCACAAACAGTCAATAGAAGTTTAAAAGTTAATTCACTGCACTTACACGTGTCTTATATTTTTACCACTAGCTAAATTATTAGCTACTTTCGTTGGTTTACACAATATGGTCTACAAAAAGTAACTGCACAAAATCTGATTTTAACTGCACAAATTTCGTTTCCAACTACACACTTTGTGTCCAGCTGCACGTTAGAATAAGCCCTGCTAAGAGTAAACACATTTGGCTAACATGCAGTACTAACATACTAACTAACTAAAGTAGCCTACTAACGAAATGCTAGAGATACAGATGTTATTGCAGATTTATATACGTTCATGCGCTAACTAATATTCATAATTCTCTTGGGATAAATACAGAAGCAGACAATAAAGTTTGGCTTACTCTATGCTTACACACTTTATGGCCAATATATGCAACTGATGATCGTGTGAATGATCGCGTACAGTATAGGCCTATAGCATACTTGAGAGATATAACGACTGCAACCTGCAGGTTGTTAGACTTCCACAAAAACGATATAGAGTAGAATCCAATCGCTTGCAGTTATTATATGTTATTGTAACATATTAATGACAATGGGATAATCTTACTAAGACAAATCAAAGAAACTTGGTTGTAGGCCTAGTAGTAGGCCTAATAACACGTTTTTAACGACATCTCATGCCTGCCAGGCTGTTAGGCGCCTACCTTTCTTCTTTCTGGTTGCCATCTACCTTTCGTAGGCCTATATCGTACTTAAACCTTCATAATGTCCATTTAGGCTGCTACCCGGTTGCTTCCATTGTGTTCATTCACAAAGTTATAGTTGCCTTAAATTATTCTTCATTATTGAACTGAATACGATTCATTCACTAAATAATAAACTGATTAATGATTACGTTGACTTGGTTTTCCTTTGTGAGACCTCATTAGTATTTGTGTTGTTGTTGTGTTGTTATCGTTGTCATTGTAATTGTTCTTTTGTATCTCGCTTCTGTTCGAATGCGTATGCCACGTTCAGCACAGTGGCATCGTCGAAGTGCTTACCGACGATCATCATTCCAACTGGAAGACCCTCAGAGAATCCAGCGTTGATGCTGATCGCCGGATGACCAGTGGCATTGTACTGCAGGGTGTTGTCAAGCATCTTCAGGTGAAGCTCAAGAAATTCTATTTTAGTATAAAAAACAGGAATGCCAGCAAAATGATGTACAGCGGTACAGAGAGATAATAAGCAAGCAAGTAAGTAAGTATATCCTTTATTGCACCAACTGCTAACCGCATCTTGGTTTACATTTTACAATGACCTGTAATCTCAAATGTTACATTTTAATTTCTATTGCTAGAAATATTACAATCTCACTTTGTGAGAGAGGATTAAATCGTCACCAAAGAGTTCTGCCTCATGGGGATCTATATGTAATTATGTTTATAGATTCCATACGAGTCTAATAATAATAATTCTTCCTTTATTGAAACAATCCGTTTGACACATCGCAACCGGTTACAGTGTACAATTATGCAATTGAAACAATTCACAAGAACGCAAATGACAGAAGACATAAATCTTAACTACTAACAGAACAGACAGCCTGCAATACACGGCGCTGATAGCAGCCTACAAAGCAAATCCACCCTACGGGGCTCGAACTCGGTACCTCTCGCTCTCTACGCCATATGTTATCCAATGTGCTAACGCCCCCCCCTCTAGAAAATGTGATGACTTGCATGTCATATAGAATGTAATTGGATTGAAAGATAAAGAAATCAAGATCTATAGGTCTACTTTTGCAGGTAATCTATGTATAGCACAATCTGTTTTATTTACTCATACATTACCTGACACTGATAAATCTGCTTTTGGATGTTTAGGAGCTTTGTACTTGATCGTCGGCATAATCAGTACATCATACTTTTCGAATAGTTTGTCGTATTCCTCAACGAAATCGCGCATGACGTTCATAGCTTTGGCGTAAAAATGGTGACCATACTTCTCCTGTCAGCAGACATTAATATTCTTTAAGTACTCTATATTATACTCTGTGGGCCTAACGGATGAAAGGATTGGGGCACTGGGCAGTCCAAGAAGATTGACCAACGAGTTCGAGTTAAGGTAGTTTAATCGACTTTCAGTATAAGCTCAGCGTATACTTCATGTCCGTGTGAATATTGACCACCGACTAGAACCGCGACTACTGTAACACGCTTCATCTCTTCAGTATTAGGCTTCCACGTTCCTCTGCAGCGTTATTACTTGACTCAGGGCTACTATGCAGCCACCTATATAATGCTAAATACCGCTCTAGTGATACGAGGAATTTATGTGTTGGTTAATAGTAGATAGTTCTAAGACTGACTAGACAATCTGCCCGGTATTGAAATGGTGCAGTACAATACACGTAGAGTTGAATGGATGGAATGGGATAGCATCAGATCAAACTACATCAGATCAGATTATTGGCAGTTTAGACTAAATATATTTAATTTGCATAATGCAAATGTCCACAATCAAACAGGCTTGAGCATTACAAATCATCAAGTTTTGGTTATTACCCAATCTAGTTCGTTTCTTCACAGAGATGTATATTAACTGATGAAAAAAGGAGGAGGTCAAAAGTCTTAGACATCTGATACCTTTCAAACTGGTAACACTGTTCAGTTAGAACTACAGCGAGTAAGACACACGATATACCTGAACGTAGGCTCCGACTAGTAAGGCGTGCTTCTTTGAAACTGAAAGTGTATGGGCTTTCGACTTGGTTGCGTTGAATAGGAAGTCATGGGTCATCGTGTCCTTATATCCTTGGCAGTTGAGCGGAATTATTCCTAAACATGGCAAGCACAGAGACGAAAAATGTAAATCAAAATACAGTGTAATCGTTTATATAAACTCTTCCTGAATTCCCTTCAGGATACTATATGTTGCAAAAACCAAATTTAAGAAAAGCATGGTCCATAGTTGTAAACCTCGGACCCTTAGAACGATTCAAGCTTAACGTTGAATTCTCAATAGAACGGGCAAATAAAACTAAATGTCAAGGCACACGATTTATAATATTGTTTCGGTTACTTCCTGTCTTTAAATAAGTCGGTTTCGCCATTCAATGATTTGTTTTGGTCTCTCGTCTCTCTAAGCAAGGAGGATGACCTCAAGTCGGGATACCTAGGCCTAGGTCTATACTATGCATTATTACACTTTTGACGTTGGTTCCTCATGACTTATCTCAATTTGTGTTTCTCACCTCATCTCACGTCACCTTGCTTCACCTGATCTCATCTCACCTCGTCTCATCTTAATTCATCTAATCTCACAGCATCTTATTTTGTTACTTTTTCAGACTTGTATGGTAAACAGTTAGCCAATTTGCACGAGAAGAAACTTAAGGAATGATGCAGAAAAGACACAGAAAAACCTATACAGTCGCAGAAAACCAGATAGATTCAATAATCCTACTCACCCCCGCTAACATATCCGACGTAGGCTCCTTCCAGAATAATAGATACAGCTGGTGCAAATGCTTCAAAATGAAAAAAATTTAGTAATCACAGCAAACTACGGCGTTCAGAATTTAAAAGTCATTCAACAACTTAGAATAGATCACACAAATCTTATCAACAAGTGTCAAGAAATTGTACAAAAGTGCTCAGAAGTAAAGAAATTAGGCTAGTTGAAATTGCACAACATGCACATAAAACGTATTTTATACACAATTAGTTAGATCCGTATCCCATTATTGATCACTGTAGAACAGTTGCAGATATAAATCTCACGTGTAGCCTATAGATGTCAATGTATAAACCCAAAATGAATAACAGCGTTCCACTAATAGTCATCGTCAAAATTGCAGTTTTTTATATCGTTCTTTTTAATTAAAAAACAAAACAGATAACGTAACCAACTGTAGCACAGATATGCATGAAAAGTGCTTAATACAGCCTATGGTGATTGTATACATGTAGTCTACACATACCACCGATGTGTGGTGGAAAGGAAATTTCCTCGATGACTGCACCCAGTGACCCAAGTGTATTCGCAGCCTTCTTCACTACTTCAGCGACGTCAGGTTCACAGCCCTCGAATCCCTCCTTGATCAGAGCTATACGCATTCCCGAAACCTTTCCAGTCAGCTAAACAAGAAAAATGAAAGAATAGACGAGGTAAAACCAGTTGACATAGCTTACCTACACTTTACCAAGGCATCTGGCAAGGTTTCCCATGTAATGCTGGCCAAATGTTGCAAGCATGTAGGATTAGAGAGCAGGATTTGCCCTCTAATTAGTTTTTTAAGAGTACAAAAGCTTCACGGAACTGGTGCTGAAGCAGCAAAAAGACTGCCCAACTTTAGATATGATCAAGGGTAAAATAGTTAACAGAGATGAGGATACATTACTGAGGTTATGCGTAAATCAGTATACTGAGGCCACAGCTGAAATACTGCATCAGGATATGGGATTCATGGCATTGTCTGCAGCTTAACATTGAACTAGTGGAGAGAGTACTGCGAAGAGCTAACAGAATGATTTGGGGTTACAAGGATCTGAGCTATGAAGGAAAGTTGAAAAGTTGTGGGCTTGCAACCTTGATAAGGAGGAGTAGCCTACTAGAGTAGACGAGACTTGATTGAATCTTATAAGCTAATAACTGGATAAGAGGCAGTACAGTGGAATAGGTTATTTGAATTTGCACCAATTAATGTGACTTAGTCCACCTATATAAATTATTTCAGAATATGAAAGAACCATAGGGCCAGAAAGAAAACCATCAGTGCAAAAGTCGATGCCTTGTACAATGGTTCTGATGATAATATTTCCTCTGTGGACATCACCCCATCTTCGTCAAAGAAGCGAGGAAGGATTCGCTGTCGAGCATTCCCGATTAAATTTCAGTGGTTCTAACTCACACTGCTTGTCTTCTGAACCACTTAAAACCTTGATGTTTTGTTATCTGGCGATTTCAACTTTAAAAAGAGGAAAATAGAGGTGCTGCCACCTCTGGAACATCAGCGAATACAAAAGAAGCAGATGGAAATGCCAGTGAAATTATTTTGAAAAATTATTTGAAGCTATTGAAATAAGTTTTAGAAATAATTTAAAGCTATTGAAGTATTTTAGAAATTATTTGAGGTTAGTGAAATTATTTTTAGAAATTAACTCAATTTCTGGGTATACATTTCCATAATGCTGAGGAGTTGTAATTTAATGCTAACGCTATGATTATGGTTAAAATCTTATTTTACGATATACAGCTATAAGCAGTTCACTTACGAGTTCAATGTAACTGTTAGGAACAGTCAAGTTGGCAGGCTGTCTTTCATCGAGACCGCCATCGTAACCGGCTAAAACCTAACATCAAAGACCAGACCGTGGAAATTACACAAATAAAAGACCATGATCCTAAGCTGATAAAAGCATTTTATAGACACTCACAGTGCACTTAGCCTACATACCACCATGTTTACAATTCGTAAGTTAAAGACCGGATGAAAGTTACTAGTAATGGTAAAGTGAGTAGCCTACTCGGATGGCATCAGATAAATTTTTGAGGCCTGTATATAGATCAACAGCTTGCTACAAAGAACACATGCTGTTCTTGAAACAGCCAAAAACATTGTTGTATTGTCTCATATTAGCCATTCTTTATCTACACGAATATCTGTAAATCTCTACATCTTTATATCAGTACCGTAGACTAAATATCTCCGTACCCCTACTGTTCATTTTCACAATAAGGT
Source organism: Aporrectodea caliginosa (assembly GCA_020284085.1). NCBI lineage: Eukaryota > Metazoa > Annelida > Clitellata > Crassiclitellata > Lumbricidae > Aporrectodea > Aporrectodea caliginosa. The sequence continues at coordinate 494,110 of JACEVL010000909.1, read as the reverse complement.
TTAACCTTCGTAATTTAATAATAATTTACATGAGCATACTTCACTGCAGAAGTGAAGATAGCGAACTGACATGGCTAACGAAATTAAGTACTAAAGTGACTAATATATCTTATAATAGGCGCTAGCTGCTGCCTGCCTTACCTCCAAGAGCAGAGCACAGTCCTTGACTGTTTTTGCCATCGGTCCCACGGTGTCCAAGCTACTTTCCATAGGTATTACCCCTGTGTATGACACCAGACCATTGGTTGGCTTCAGTCCAACGATCCCACACCAACTGGCAGGTACACGAATCGATCCTCCCGTGTCAGATCCAATTCCCAGATCGACGTCTCCGATTGCAACCTGTTACATGTCATAAGTTGCCTACTTCGTCACATTGAAAATGGAAAACATACATCCAAAGTCTTGGGAATCAACCTTGGTAGTTTACAGCCAGTATTCTGGGATTAGAGGCGGTCATATTTGAAGTATTGATTGGAGAAAGTTTGTGATGTTCTTGTTTAATAAATTGAAGTTTATCAATCCTGAAACACAAAGTCAACCTATTAATTTCCAAATAATTGCAAATAATTGCAATTGCAGTAAATGTGGTAGTGGTAGCAGTCGTATTCGTAGAAGCAGTAGCCTAGCAGTGGTTGTAGCCGCAGTAGTAGCAGCAGCAGCGGCGGTAGTAGTTGTAGTTGCAGCAGCACCAGCAGCAATAGTAGCATAAATAATAATATAATGAATATAATTATATAATAATTATGGCAACTACTAACAATTATAACCGAATGATGCGCTGCTGTTCCAGGTATCAATAATGTATTCGCAGACTTTAATTCTCTGGGAATTGCACTTTCCTCGTGAGAAATTATGATTACTGAGCGATAATTATGTACCTGAAGAAAAGATGGTGTGCAGTATAATATATGTTTTCATGAGGGATTGCACGATAACCACAATTAATATGTAACTGCATATATATAAGAATCTATCTACTCTGTTTCCTGAGTGTATAATTTATGGTAGAAAATAAAAAACGACAGCCTACGAGAACTGCGTTTCCGCTGCTGGATCCACCGGAAACTCTTTCTTTGTCGTAAGGATTGAGGACAGGATTTGGTACAGAGGAAAAACTACTTGCGGTGAAACACAGGTTTTCGCAGACTGCTTTTCCTTTGATCACAGCTCCTGAACACACGAAAAAAGTAACAAGAACAATATTGCAAAAGACTACACTTGATTTCAAATGTCTCTATGTAAGAAATACTAGTGCTAGAACTGCAACTCATCATAATAAACAAAAAGCCAAAAAGTACATTCACGCAGATTTTCTTAAATGCTGTCTAAAGTGAAGACATACCTATTCGTAATATTAACCATAAACCTGTCGCACTGATAAAGTGCGAAAGTAAGTAATTAGAAGTAGCTGTAATATATTGCATCTACCTCTAAGCCACTGCGTAGCGACCTTTGACAAGTTGCTCGCCCACAAAATTGTCTAGTGAGGTAACAAGCAATATTGTAAAAGACCTCACTTGATTTCAAATCCCCGGGTGTAGTAAATACTAATGGAACAGCAACTCATCGTCTACAGTTAAAGCCATCATCATTCATCAGATCATCATCATCATCATCATCATCATCATCATCATCATCATTGCATGGTATCATCACTCATCATCATCATCATCATCAATCATCATCATCATCATCATCATTATCATCATCAATATATTGCATGGTACAAGACATTGTGGCGCTTCCGATGCTAATAGGGGTTTGACAAAGAGAAAAAATAAAGTTTGGCGATTCGCTTAATTCAAAATTACTTAATTGCATCCGGCAAGATTGCTGAACACAAGCTGGGTCAGACGTTTCAGAAAACTTGCGAGGATTGAACTTTAGACCACTCGCTATTGCTTATTACCAGTGTTCGCTAACCTTCATCGAGAATACGACTAACGACTGTTGCATGGTAAGCGGATACGCATCCCATCAGGAAATGTGATCCATCCAACATGGGAACTCCCGCCATTGCTATGTTGTCCTTTACCGCTACCGTCTTTCCAGACAATTTTCCACCAGATGCGCCTTGAGTGTTGGTCACGCGAGCCCTGACACAATGGAAGCACATGGAAGCACATGGAAAGTTCATGTTTCTGGTCATATTGTCAATAATTTCGTCTGGTTTTTATTGTCTACTTGTCTTGGTTTCAAGGATTTCTGGTCTCTCTGTTTTGTTACTATTGTTTGACCTCATTTCTTTGTCACGCTGAACCTTTTCGTCCGTAGGCTGTTTCTGTTTCTTCTCTAATTGTCCTCTTCACTTTAGACGGAACTTAGGCTGGAATTTGACTTCGATAACAATCTTGCTCAGTAGCAACCATGAACTGATGCCTTGAGTATATCTATAATGGCGCTATAGAAATTCTCAGCTATTGTTCATGTAAACTCTTTAGCCTTGCTTTGCTGTCTGGTTGTACCGATTGGCTGTACTTAATGGAGAGGACCAGGTGGTCGATCCACAACGACTTGAACTAGAATCGTTAAGAAGGATCACCTGGATCTAAATTAAGGCCTTCATAGTGTGGCTTAACGTTTTGGACATAAACTGGGTTGTTGTTGATTTGTGTATATTAATCTACATTTCTGTGTGACTTCTGAGTTTCTAATATATATAAGTAGCCGAGAGTGGGGGTTTGTTCTCCCACTCCAGGTTGGGGGGGGTATATGCCACTGGGACAGAGTAAAGTGATGTCGCATCGTGGACATTGGTATACGCTCAGCTGAATTCACTACTATAGGGAGACAGCGTACGGATTGCTTGTTTTTGGCTTGTTTTTTTTTGTATTATTTGGATATACTGTTGTCATGTTTCTTGTTTTTGTGTCGTGATGTCCTTTACCAATTTGCATTCAACATATCGTTACTCTATCCGTATATGTAACTTAAGTCATTTGGAAACGCTTTTCAATCTTCAACTAAATTCCAATTTATTCAACTAGAAAGTTGATTATGATACATAGAACGACTACCGCAGTGTACTTATATGCCTACCATGCGTTATAAGTGTTGTCTTCCTGCCTTGGCTTATATCCAGGCAAACTGGGATATTTGGTAGGCAATCCAGGCTCTGGAAGCTCTTCCAAGCGATCGTATATTCCAAAGATCTTAGTCATGTAATCTGTTAAGCAACAATATAATTTTAACGCTGTTTAAATTCTTCTGGAGCATTATAAAAAAACTTTGAAGGGTAACGACTTATTCATCGTTTTAAGAGTTGGATAATAAATATACCGTCCTAATGTTAAAGAGGTTTCTATTGCTGCACTCCTGTGTTCGTCTGGTACAAAACACTGTCGATCTACGAGCAGGCTATATCAATGAATGAATCAATGAATGAAGTTTATTCAAACCAAAGTATTCAAAAAATGTCAGAAAATGTAAAATAATAATATAGGCCTAAATTGGTGACAAATGAGCGGAAGAGGAGGAGGAGGAAGGAGGAGGAGGAAGAAAAAGGAGGAGGAGGAAGAAGACGACGAAGAAGAAGAAGAAGAAGAAGACTAATAAGCCCCATACGAATCTAGAACGGTTTGCATACCGGACTTAATATTTTTAATCTTTACAATTTGAAGGTAATTCATTTTGAGCAGAAGAAACTAGTAGTTTTAAATTTAATACATTAATTTTGAATTGCAGATTTGATTTGAGGCTTTGCTTATAAGGAATATAAATTCATTCATATAAGTTTGGTACCATCTTCTCTTACCCTTAATTTGTGCCATGTCATCGTTGCTGATGTTAAAGTGATGCCTTGCTGCCAGTGACTGCAATTCATCTATGGTCGGTGGAGACACAGCAGGTGAACGATACATTGTGATTCAAATGGAGGAAAGATACAGGTGATAAACTCTATCAACCAAACAAAAAATAGAAGTGGTTTTAACTTCGGAATTTATAGGCTATGTAATGCACAGACCATAATTATTGTCTTATTTGCAAAAACTAAGCAAAATATTGTCAGTAGTAGGCCTATATAAAGGTCTTTTATTTTACAATGCTCTAAATTATGGAATTTTCAATTCAAAACTATGTTGCATTTCGACAGCCTGTGAGAAATTTTGACTCACTTCTTTGAAACTTACTTTAGACTTAGATGAATATTCCACTTCGTACAAAAACAATATGAGTTTTAGTCTTTGCAGTATATTTGCAAAAATTACAAGTAAAGTTTGGAAATCTGTCAACGGCTATTAAGCCAGATGAACTGGAATATCCCAGAGTTCAGACGGAGACGGTTGGACGACATCCAGGCGCCAAGCTCCTCCGATGTCTAAAGAATATTCTCCATTAGGAGATAGTCTTTTAGCTGGATATAATATATATATCTACAGAATCTGATATATGGATCTATATGGCTATAGATAAATACATAGGTGTCGTCAGCATACTGATGAGCTGCAATCCCTAGAGAAGAAAGAATTTGCTCCAAATCTGCAGTGTAGAGGATATACGGAGTAGGGAGCCTAAAATGGAATCTTGAGGAAGACCAAATGTGACCATGGACCAGTCAGACCGTGTGGAACCAAATATGACTGCCTGAGTGCGCCCAAAAGATGAATGAGTGCATCCACGACAGAGCCATTTGTCTAGTTGAATATATGACATCAGTGGTTGCTTACTGCTGAGAAACGCCCTAAAAGTGACCATGAAAGGCGTTGTTTTGTCCGAGTCAAACTTTCCCAATATCTGGAGAAATTTAATGAATAGCATATGCTGCTGTGCTGTGATATATGCGCTGAAAAGTCAGCATTTATTAATTCATTCATTCAGAGGACTTATATAGCGCCCCTCCAAGATAAGTACTCAGAGGCGCTCCCAGCCCAACTCCGGCGATTAAGAACAGTTTTCAGATGCTTATAAAAGGTGTATGCAGAGTCCGTAACTAAAAGAACATGCATATCTGAAGGAAGGTTATTTCCCGTAGTACTATTGACTAGTCGATCCAATGAAAATTGCCGACGCTTGATAAAAGGCCCGACTTTGCGTCTTAGAAGTGCGCACAAAGGCAGGAACAAGTTCACCTTGAGATGCAGAACGAAGATTTCTGCGGCCAGCCAAACCTAAGGTGGGGCAACAAAGGTCAGTAGACAGAGGCTTTCCCTAACTGGCGCCGCCAGACTCAGACCGAAATCCTAAATTCAATATACGCTGGGGAATTTATTTGAAGCACGTGTTTATATTGCAATTTTTCACGATGCAATGTTACAGAATCGTCGTTTTGTAGATTTGTTTGTGCTTGGCTGTCGGCACCCCGTGCTGAGTCGGAATTTTTCGTCATGCCATTGAGTTGTTTACTTGTAGGCCTATGCTGCTCGTGTGCTAGCGGTTTTATTTTCTGCTTAGGCCTGGCTGGTATGCAATTTTATGCATGCAACACGGGTGTATATATATATACAGGATGCGTTACGTCGTCTGACGCGCACTTTCCCCATTTATCGTGGGAACCATCGTGTTTACTTTGCAGAGTCATAAACCTGTATGAACTGACGTATATCATATTGTCGACCAGATAAGAGACAGTCATACTGCGTGTCTTTCATCGACTTTCTCATTCTGACATTCTCAGTTCGAAACCCGCCCGATTTATTACTTCGGAAGTTGCCGAAGGCTGCCAAGTAGGCCTACGCTATTTGTGAAAGAGGCCCATTAACCAATCGTACTATATTGAATACTTTCTTCAAATAAGAAATGCATCTTTCACCCCATCGCTGTTTCTGTGCGTGTGCTGGAAGCTTCAGTCGGCTAATTGTTATTCCTGGTCCCCAGTATATAGGCTACAATATGGACCATGCGGGAACTCTGAAGTCTGAACACCGTGTCAACTGTAATCTCTCAACGATCCAATAATTAAAATTAACGACTGAACCATTTTCATCCAGACTCATTTTATATGCGTGGACTCATTTATGAATCTCGATGAATGTTAGGATTTCCTACCATGGCTCAACGAAACACGGTCAAGGAGGAGGAATTTTGAATTTACAATCTTGACTGTAACTTGCGACTGAGCAGTACTAACTGCACTTCAAGTAATTCGTACTATAAACTCATATAAGTTCCATGTAGGCCTATTGGTGAACGGGTAAACATTGATTGGCTTTAGGAAATCCTAACATTCATCCAGATTCGTAAAATGAGTTCATGCTTATAAAATTAGTCTGGATGAAAATGGTTCCATCGTTAATAAAATGTTTATTATTGGATCGCAATAGCATGAAGTTATAATAGGCTAGTTGGCAGCAGGGTAGTAACAGAGTTATTTCCAAAAGCAACATTACCCCGGTATGTCATTATGACTACTTTCAAGATTAATCATGCAAGCTGCAATTAATTTGAAAAGAAATAGGCTGAGAAAATGTAGGAAGGCGTTCATTTCGTCCAAGTTAAAGTAGGCCTCTAGCTGAACAGTTGTAGCGCTCCCTACTATAATTTAATAGATTACAGACAGGGTTTGGTATTGACCTTACATGCACCGCGCTACTCGTAATCAATGCTGCCCCAGTGTTTACCGGAGTATAGGCAATTCCATAATAGCATAGAGTTCTCAAGGATAGCCTACTTGCAAATCGATTGACTGCTGTCCCCTTACTCGACTAACTGATCAACTTGTCGAATAACTCTTTTAATTGCTTTAATCAAGAGGGAGTCGCTCGAAACGTTCACGAATAGACATCCGCCATATTCAACGTTCAGCGCTCGACTGTCCCTCTGTCCCTCTTGCCCTCTTTTTGGCTTTACTACGCAGACGCCGCAGCCGACGTCTAAAAAATCAGCTGATATCAAATTCGACAATCACAACATGACACCTCAACTCCCATAACCTCGCATTCTGATTTGTCGCCAAACCTATTCTAATATATTATCACCTATAATGCTGGCTACAGATGCTGGTAACATAAGTAAGTTTAATTGATTAAATTTGCTCTACCAAAACTGACATCTAATAATTCAATCCAGCAATAAATATGACCAATGACCATCAACCTAAAAGTATACATATATACAGATAACTTAGATGGACTTGTGTGAGACATGGACAAAGAGAGTATGCCAGACCTATTGCAGTATATTGTATTACGAAAACAAAGGTTGCTATAGAAATGTTCCGTTATTTTCATTCTAGTATACAAATATGCTATAATTTTGGCATTGTTGCGATGATTCTGGCGGCGCATTTAAGAATGGACTGGAACATGTTGTTCCCGAAACTTCGGTCTCTTGGAGAAGCAAACTTTAACTTAATTGATTTCTACTAACCAGATATTAACTGTTGTCGGCCGTTTGCTGCTCAGTCTTGGATTAAACGATAATATATTTTAAAAAATTCTTTTTGAGAGCTGCAATTTGAAACTTAAAAAGTAAAAGTAATCGTGTTATCATCTGTAGGCCTACTTCGGCCGGAATATAGGCCTACTGTAGCCAACGACAGAGCACTAGGATTTAGGTAGCGCTAGCGCACAGGCCAATGGCTGCAGAGCGCTCGTGGGAGAGAGTTAAATGCAGATGCTTTTCATGGGCATACTTAGACGTTCTCTATTATTAAAGTAAGCAATAGCATATGATGCAGACTACTCCATGAATATAGACTATCCGCCATACCCGATATGTCTGTCCCACATGCAGTCTACCACTCCCATCCAAGCTCCCAACCGAGTAGGTCTAACCCAGTGAGCCTTGCATAAATTCAAAGTTGTAAAAGACTTAATAAGAAACGGAAAAAACGTTGTTTTAAACGAAATAAAAACGAAAAAACGAAAAAAAGAAATAATTTGACTTTGTTACATCTTGTACTGCATTTTAAAATTAAAAACTTTGTTTTCACAGTTTAATTTTAATCAGCAAATAACACAACTTTATTAGTAAACACACTAGGTAAATATTAATCTACAACAATTATTTTGGTTTTAGACCCGTCTATATAAGATTATATTATAGGTTTAATAAAAATTGATAAATTAAAATAGGCTTACTGAAATCTTTTCAAATTTAAACTGTAAACATAACCATAACCATAACCACGACTTTTATTGAAACCAGTTGAACAAAGGTTTGACAAGAGAGAAGATAAACATTATGTTGGTTCAAAGGGGGGAGTCCTAAAAGGGCCTAAGCCCCGCTGACAAGGGTCACCCTAAAATAAAGTAATACTAGTAATAAGGTGGTCGGGAAATATCTATAAGTCTCTGTTTTAAAAGACAGGGAACAAAGGATGAGTTATCAAAGAACAAATCTGAACTAGTTAACTAACGTGCACATAGAATAAACTTAAATAACCGGAGAGAAGAGATACATGCGTAGTTGGCTTTTAAACAAAAGGAAACTATGGACGTTTGTCCACATAAGTCCGGAAACAACGTGACGAAAAGTATAAAACGAAAAAAACAGAGTTTTTGAGAATAATATGAAAACCGAAAAAACAGTTTTAACAACTATGCGACATGTAATTTCATTTTATTGTTCACGTTTGTTATGCAATTAGAAAAATAAACATGCAAATCTGTATGCATGCAGGTGCGCATGCTTTTTATTTCAGTAACTGTCTGGAGTTCATTATCTCTTCTCCAACAAGCAGTGTACTCTCGACCTGCTTACAACTGCAGTTCTCAAGGAATGTTTTGATGTTTTGTGCATATCATTCTTTCTGTTGCAACTTTCCAAAGATAGGGCGCCGCTTAAATTTAATCGAAGAACTTAGCCTCGTACTCCTAGACACATTTATTGAGACGTAGTAGGCCTATAAAAGAGTGAGACACTGTGCGTGATTAACTCCGCCACTACTCGTAGGCCTACTGTGACAGTGGCAGTCCCAAGTCTGGATAAAGGAGGAGGGCGATGCTAATGACTTTGTTATCAGACAGTGTCGTTAAACTGAAACTACTAAATAAGCGTGTTTACCCTTGAGTATAGGCTGTCGCATCGCCTATAACATGGAGTGGTGGTTCGCACTGCTCTACGCATATAGGCTTTAGGCTTTACATAAGCCTACTTCTTCACAACCTAGAGTACAGTTCGGATTTTAACTCACCAACGGCTGGTATGACGGCGTCGTTAAATAAACGATAGGGCCTATTAAGTAAGTACCAACGGCTGTTGTTGGGGTGATGGTGGTGGTGAGCCACATGGAATGGTGCACGGCTCTTGTCTTTCCCCTTTTTGTACTATGCCATTTGATGAATCGATCGATGACGTTCATCTAATTAATTACTAATTATTAATTAATTAATATTACCATTAATATGCTGACGACACTCGGTATAAATGAAAGTTCATATTTTCTCTATCCATATAATATTATCTATATATATATATATATAAATTATATATATAAATTATATATATATATATATATATATGTATGGCGGTTGGGGAAATTTGCTGAAGAGAATCAAATGTGTCCAAATTAGATATTTATACTATTTTTTTAATCACCGAGACAGCTGTTACAGACATTCTAATTACAGCAATTGCAGTGTAGCCTATATACATGTGTCGGCCTATGAATGCATGCATGCATGGCCTAGTTTCCCCAACCTTCTTATGCATGATTGTATACGATGTCATGTATGTGTAAGAATGTTGGGGAAACTAGTCGAACGAAATCAAGAGCTAACTCATACCGTAGCAGAATGGACAGAGCGATCTGCCTGTCATCACGAAGAGCATGGGTTCGAGGCTACACTCAGGTGTTCAATGCCTGTTGCGTAAGGACCTTCACGCTTACTCGGCGCCATCGATGTTCTTTCGTATGGCTGTTCGTGCAGTTCTGAACTTTGGAAGAAGGGCAATATCAGATACAGTCGTATTGTATAATTATTGTATTGACTATGAGAATTTAATGTGAGAACGAATACATACCAAGAAGAAACCAAGAAGCACAGAAGCAGTTCTGCGACTCCTTTATTTGCTTCGGTCTCTGCTTCTGCTGCTTGACTGCTCCTGCCTTCACTTCTGCTGCTAGACTGCCACTTGTATTGCTGCCGCACTGCTCTTCCCTTCACTGCTGCTGCCAGACGGCCACTACCGCTGCTGCTGCCGCTCCTGTTGCAACCGTCTATTCAATCTGTTGCTAAACGTTCTTTTCTGCTGCAGTCCAGCTGAAATCAAGTTGCATGAGTGTACTCGATCGTGCGTCTGCTTTTGTGTCTCGGTGCATTTGCGTCTGCTTAAGCCTGTGTGTGCCTCCACGCATAGGCCTTTGTATGTGCCCATACGTGTTTGTGTGTCTTTGTAGGTTTTTAAAATAAAATTTTGAGCTAGACCGGTCTAGACGCAGGTTGCCTAAAATACTTTTCCTAGGTTCTGAAAGGATCTGAGTGCCTCTCATCTTTGAGTTAGCCAGTAGGTCGTTGATCCACGACAATGCATCGCTCAAACCATCGACCCAGTTCAACCAGTTGTCCATCCTCCTGTCCTTACCCGTCAGAATGACGCCCAAATGAATAGCATATATATATATATATATATATATAAATTATATATATATATATATATATATATATAAATGAATTAATCGGGTGAGATCCGTCACCACCGCTTGTTCGTTTGAATTCCAGGCGCAACGCCATAATAGTTTAATGTCGCCGTACACGGACCGTGCTAGTTGCGTCTTGCACGAGATTTAAATAAACGATACTAAGTATGCATATTTGCATGTATTAAGGCATTAGGCATTTAGGCATGTATGCATGAATATATGTACTTATAGATGGATGTTTGTATGCATTTATCGTTTATTGACATATGCATAACAAAACGGAAAAAACTTGAAGTAGCTGTACATCGCTGTAGTCTATAAACTTAAGTCAACCGTGAAGGGTCAGGTCGGCCCACCAAGGACACTGTTGGAGTATTTCCATGATTTTTAAAATCAACTTTTCCAATACCATAGTCTAATTTATAGTGTGCATGTAAGCATGGATCCGTGTTATTTCTGCATATTTATACAGCCTATTTTTTTGTTAATATAAAATAGGCCATGACCTGCATATCGACCTGGAATATATATATATAATTTATAATATATAAAAAAATATATATATATATATTTCAATGAATTAATCGTGTGAGACCCTTCACCACCGCCAATGGCCAATCTCTGGAGCTTCGCCTCTTTCCTATAGGACCTTCTATGTTCTTTTCTCACCCTAAAAATTTTCTTTTTGGCTGTGCTAGAGTCGGGAGAGCCTCTGAGTAGTTTTCTTGAAGGGGGCGCTATACAAATGATCGATATGAATGAGTATCAGCATTCATCATGTTTAGAACTGAAGAATATGAATCATGTAGCATAGTGACACCTATATGCCTAGAATTTGACAATTTACATTAATAAAATAACGGAACGCTTTCCATCATACGTTTCAATATTAATCATTGGCATTTAAGCCATATACTAGCAGACAATAAAAAAAATTTAACATCCGTTTGAATTCATATAGTCAGTATACCATAACCGTTTTGCAAAAACAAGCAATTAGGCCTACTAAAGAAAATGTTAGAGACACTACAGCTATTTCTGTTACGCTAAACGTCAACCAACAGCTATAATTCTTTTGGGATAAATACAGAAGCAGGCAATACAGTTTGGCTTATGCCACCTTAAACAGCCAATGACCAATATGCAACATATAGGCCTATACATGTGTGCATGCTCGTATATAACATAATATCATTGAGAGATAGCGATTACTACCGATAGGCTGCGAGACTGCCAATCCTACAATACAGTAGAGTAGAATTCAATCACTTGTGCAAGTAATTGCAACATAAATAACGATAGAAGTTGTTCGTGTTTGGCAGTAATATTCAATGTTAAACGACATAATATTATGGCTGCCATCGACCTTTTCACCTTCCGACTGTAATGATATTCCTTCGCATATCCTACTTCACGCCTTCACACTGTCCATGCTTATCCATTCCTAGCCATTGTATAAAATACACGTACTATGGTTACTTCTCTTCTTCTTCTTTACGTTCTCTGCCCTCAGGCAGGTTCATATGTCCAACGACGCCATTTTTCTCTGTTCTCTGCTTCTCTTTTCAGTCCGCTGTATCCATCCTCTGTCAACATCCAGTCCAGTAGCATTGTTCTTGGCCTACCTCGCATCTTTTCCCCCTCCATTCTTCCCTCAATGATGTCTCTTAGTAGGGTGTCGCTCCTTAAGATGTGTCCTACCCATTTCTTCTGCCGTCCACGTATAGTGCCTATCAGTGATCTTCTTTCTTCCACCTTGTAAGATTTCCTCATTCGTTCTTCGCTCCACCCAGCTGATTTTCTCCATTCTGCGCCAGATCCACATCTATGGTTACACATCCACATCTATCCACTATGGCACACAGAATTATTTTTCATTATAGAACTGAATACAATTCATTCACTAAATAATATGCCGATTAATGATTAGTTGAATTGTTGTTCCATTGTGAAACCCCACTAGTAGACTAAGCTTATTCTGAGTTGTTGTTTTGTTGTTATCGTTATCATTGTTATTGCTCTTTTGTATCTCGCGTCTGTTCGAATGCGTATGCCACGTTCAGTACAGTGGCATCGTTGAAGTGTTGACCGACGATCATCATTCCAACTGGAAGACCTTCCGAGAATCCAGCGTTGATGCTGAGTGCTGGGTGACCTGTTGCGTTGTACTGGAGGGTGTTGTCGACCATCTTCAGGTGAAGCTCAAGAAATTCTGTTTAGACGAAAACACTCGAATGCCAGTAACACAAAGAAGCAGAGAGGAAGAGTTAAAAGATCACGATTTCGTTTTGTGCAAGAGGAGCTAAAGTCGCCAAAGAAAACTCTTACAAGGCACTATATGTAGTGATATTCATTCATTCATTCTGAGAAATTATATAGCGCCTCTTCCAGATATCTACTCAGAGGCGCTCTCTGCGCTAGCCTATTATGTTGATAAGTGTCATTACGAACGAAAAATTACCAGTTAGCAAAACAATGCACAGCATGATATGTAAAATACAGTGGCGTAGCTATCTTCTCATGAACCCGGGTGAAGGTGGTCACTCATGGGCATAGGCGCAACCACCCTATGGGACCCGTGGGACGCGTCCCCCCAACTTTCGAACAGGTTGGGACGGCCATGGACGCGTCCCCCAACTTTCGAACAGGTTGGGACGGTCCCCTCCAACCTTTGAAAATTGTGAGGCAAACAAGAGCCAAAATCGCACTCCATTTGGTATCAAATGCTCAAAATTGCGTCGGCTTCTGGGGCTCCGCCCCAGACCCCGATGGGGGGGGGGGGACTTACGACGCTTCCCATACCGCCTAGTCGTTAGGAACTTCTTGCCTTCTGCAATCTCTCCTCTGTGTACCATTAACTACAAGGCTCTGGCCTTGGACCTACTGATATTGTCATAGCCATTTCTAAATACAGTAGAAACCGTCTCCCCTAAATATGCCGACGATAGCTACTTGCAAGCTGGTCCCAGCTTCCTGCATTGACAGCACTCTTTCTGAACTTGACCATGTCTCTAAGTGGGCAATGGGCATCCATTGGCAATCTTAAATTAAACCATGCTATGACCAGAGAAATGGTTGTCAAACGACCGAGGTCCAAACCTATTGCCCTCCCTCCTCTCATCCCTGGCATCGAGCGGGTCCAGGAGATGGTTATTTTGGGTGTCACTATCTCTGATCAGCATAGGCGCAACCACCCTATGGGACCCGTGGGTCGCGTCCCCCCAACTTTCGAACAGGTTGGGACGGTCCCCCAACTTTTGAAAATTGTGAGGTAAACAACAGCCCAAAATGCACTCCATTTGGCATCAAATGCTCAAAATTGCGTCAGCTTCTGGGGCTCCGCCCCAGACCCCGATGGGGGAACTTACGACGCTCCCCCATACCCTCTAGTCGTTAGGAGCTTCTTGGCTTCCGCAGTCTCTCCCCTCTGTACCATTAATGCTAGTATAGTATGCCTACAGAGCTCTGGCCTTGGACCTACTGATTTCGTCTAACCTATTTCTAGCCTTAAACCTAAATACAGTGGAAACCGCCTCCCTAAATATGCCGACGATAGCTGCTTGTTGGTCTCTGCTTCCTGCATTGACAGCACTCTTTCTGAACTTGACCATAATAATATCTCTTATAAGTGGGCATCAATTAGCAATCTTAAATTAAACCATGCTAAGACCAGAGAAATGGTTGTCAGACGACCGAATGCCCGGTCTAAACCTATTGCCCTCCTTCCTCTCGTCTCTGGCATCGAGTGGGTCCAGGAGATGCCGGGTTATTTTGGGTGTCACCATCTCAGATAGGATTGGCTTTGGGGCACACATTCACAAAATATGCTGCAAAGCCCGACAATCCATGTTCACGCTACGTGTTTTGGTCGCCCACGGTCACCACGGTCAACGTCTCTTTGACGTTGTCAGAGCTACTAGCCTACTACCCTCGCATGGCTACTTTATGCCTTCCCTGTTTGTTGGGGATTTGCCACTGTAGGGGAACATATAAACGCCTTAACGGTATTCTGAGAAAATTGACCCGTTCAGGCTTCCTCCCTGCCGATTATCCAAGTTTTGACTAACACTATTCTAGAGCTGATTCTACTCTTTTCTGTTCAATTCTCTTAAACCCTTAATTGTCACTTCCAGTTTATTCATATAATAAAGTCATATTTTTCACAGATCTAGATGGCTTAGGCACTTTTATATCGAAATCATCGTTGAAAAATTTGAGGTAAATTAAAGCCCAAGATGCACTCCATTTTGGCATCAAATGCTCAAAATTGCGTCAGCTTCTGGGGCTCCGCCCCAGACCCCGATGGGGGAGCTTACGACGCTCCCCCATACCCCTAGTCGTTAGGGGCTTCTTGCCTTCGGCAATCGCAGCATCGCGCCTTCGGCGCTCGCAATCCCCCGCCACTCAGACATTATAGTTGGTCCCCCCAACTTCTGGACCGTGGTTGCGCCCCTGCTCATGGGCCCCTGTTGGCTGCGTAAGGCCTGTAGCCTTACGTTCTTAATTGTCTCTGTGGGTCCCTGGATGTCGTGGGCCACTTGCACCCCTACACATATGATAGCTACGCCGCTGTATCTGTAGATTCTATACAAGTCTAGACAACGTAACTACGAGAATAGTGGGTGAGGATTCAAACCGTTTAAACCCTATAATATTTGGCTCCATTCCATTACCGCTATATATGCCAACCATAATAAAACTGTATTCAGTTTATGTAAACTAAAAACAGATGTAGTATCGTTTATCTTCAGCAAATGATTGTGGTGTAATACAATTTGCTGTAATGCATAACTCATATACTGCATCTTCAAGGTATCTTCTCAGAAATGCCAAATTGGTTCCTCAGCCTGCTTTTGAAGCTAGTATGACTGGCCTGCCTAGCGTCGTCGAAACTGCAGCCGACCAAAATGCAGGGATCGAAATGCCCGCACAGTTGGCCCTCAAGGGTTTATGTACTACTTCATTGGGGACAAGAGCGTGGCCGTCAAGTCGTCCGACAACGTAAATGGAAAAAGTTTGTCCTTCAGCAGCTACATGTAAACACGGGCGTAATAAAACATCACAAACCAAAGACTTGTTTGTGTTCTGTTTATACCAAAGGGTTAATAAAACGAATCAACTGTAAAGAAATCGAGAATTATTCTTTTGCGGGTTTTATATAAGACAATAAAGTATAGCGCAACCTTTTGTATTTACTTATTACCTGACACTGATAAACCCGCTTTTGGGTGTTTCGGAGCTTTGTACTTGATCGTCGGCATAATCAGTACATCATACTTTTCGAATAGTTTGTCGTATTCTTTAACAAAATCGCGCATGATGTTGGTAGCTCTGCCGTAAAAATGGCAGCCATACTTCTCCTGTCAGCAGACAAAAGCATCTTTGTAAACTTATTATAGGCCTACTCTGTAACGGTGGAACAAATTAGGTCATTGTGAAAAACGAGTTCGAGTTTAAGTATAGTTTAATACACTTTCCACATAATCTCAGCATAACATGGTCCGTGTAGCAATTGACCGACGACTTGGAACTTCACTATAGGCTTTCATCTCTGAGTTTATCTTCCTGTTCAGAGTACGGCTACAATATTTCTTATTTGGCTTACCTATACTAGCATTTATTATTATTATTGTTGTTGTTCTTGTTGTTGTTGTTGTTCTTGTTGTTGTTGTTTTTGTTGTTGTTGTTGGTGGTGTTGGTGTTGTCGGTGTTGTTGGTGGTGTTGTTGGTGTTGGTGTTGTTGTTGTTGTTGTTGGTGTTGTTGTTCTTGTTGTTGTTGTTGTTGTTGGTGTTGTTGGTGTTGTTGGTGTTGTTGTTGTTGGTGGTGTTGGTGTTGGTGTTGGTGTTGTTGTTGTTGGTGTTGTTGGTGTTGTTGGTGTTGGTGTTGTTGGTGTTGTTGGTATTTTATTGTTGTTTATTGTTGATGTTGTTGCTGCTGTTGCTGTTGCTGTTGCTGTTGCTGCTGCTTATTGCTGCTGCTGTGGCTGTTGCTGTTGCTGTTACTGTTGCTGTTGTTGTTGTTGGTGTTGTTGTTGTTGTTGTTGTTCTTGTTGTTCTTGTTGTTTATTATTTATTGTTTATTCTTGTTGTTGTTTATTGTTGTTGGTGTTGTTGGTTGTTGTTGTTGTTGGTGGTGTTGGTGTAGGTGTTGTGTTGGTGTTTATTATTGTTGGTGTTGGTGTTGTTGTTGGTTATTTATTTATTGTTGTTGTTGTTGTTGTATGCTGCTGCTGTTGCTGTTGCTGTTGCTGTTGCTTTATTATGCTGTTGCTGTTGTTGTTGTTGTTTACCTACAGGAGAGAATAGGGTTTACTCTGTTAGTTAAGCAGTCGGTGTAAGAATTGCAGTGCAGGTATTATGTTTTGATTTTTAGGTTCAGAGGGATGGCAACAGGTCAAATTAAATCCGATCAGATGCTATCAGGTTATATTATTCATTCATTCATTTATTACTGGAATTTTTATAGCGTCTCATAAAGGGAGCTACTCAGAGGCGCTCCCAACCCCAGCAAGGCCAAATAGGACCATTTTAAGATGAGAGGGGAATGCCTGAGAAGGGGTTCTTGGAAGGGAGCGAACAGCTAGGGCAGGTCATTACAGATCGAGAGGCCAACCACAGAGAAGGCACCGCTCTGCCTGGTGGAGGGATACCGCTCCGCTATTCTGGGGTCCGCTATTCCGGGGTTCCGCCTGACTCCGCCATTCTGGTTCTGTGCTCCATTTATAATAATGAGCAATCCATGCATCGTGAGGGGTGGTCATTGTCCTGGTTAATGTTAGTGTCGTCATCATAAAGCATAGTTCATTTCGCCAGCCACAATTATTAAATAAGTTCTTATTCCGAAGACTTATCACTGTTCAACAAGGTCAACTGATTATCGTTGTCTGTTCATTAGTCACTAGTCTGGAATATCGGACCCCCGGAATAGTCTAGTCACCCAATAAATTCGTCTAATACACGAGTCTTGCAAACGACCACTTTATGTCACAGTCAACCCGGCTTGAGCATCACTAATCACCATAAAGTGCTGCTTTGTATACGGTCTAGTTTGTTCTTGAAGATGCTTCACGCTGAGATAATTATATCAAGTGAAATAACAAAGAGGAGGTCAAAAGTCTTAGACTCCGTCTGATGCCTTTCAACTGCCATATTAGTTCAGTTAGAACTAGAGTAAGTTAGCGAAATTAAATACCTTAACGTAGGCTGCAGTCAGAATGCTGTATTTCGTTGCAATGGAAAGTGAATCGGCTCTCGAATTGAACGCGTTGAATAGGAAGTCATGGGTCAACGTGTCCTTATATCCTTTGCAGGTGAGCGGAATTAATCCTAAATATGGCAAGCACAGAGACGAACAGATATAAACTAAGTAGCCTACAGTTAGATCAACTCCACTTGAAAAATCGCTAGGTTTAACTCCACTTGAAAAATCGCTAGGTTTAACCCTCGGGGCTACCAGGGGGGGTTATTACGACCCCCCTAGGTTTTTTGCTTCGAAAACTTGTTCCATGTGGAATATAATTTTGATAATTTAGGTAGCTGTAGCAGGATCATTTGCGCACATTTTGAGGTAAACATCATTGTGATATCTCACGCCATTCAAAAGTTACACCCGATATACCCGAGGTACCAGAGGGTTGATACGACCCCCTTAGTTTTTCGTCTATAGCGTACTCATTTTTATTCCTGGAAGAGAAACAAATATACCATTCTTTAGAGCAGTGCTGTCCAACCCGCGGCCCGCGGGCCGCATGCGGCCCGCGAGCTGATTCTAAGTGGCCCGCCCGAGGTGGCTAAATATTTGCAATTTCTGTAAAAATGAAGTAAAAGATAAAGTCACTATTTATACTTAATAATAATAATAATAATAATAATCTTTTTCTTTATTAAGCGCCTGACAAACGCACTGCGCTGTACATTTACATGTTATGCAATTGAAACAATCTTAACTACTAACAGAACAGACAGCTTGTAATACACGGCGCTAATAGCAGCCTACAAAGCAAATCCGCCCTAACGGGGCTCGAACTCGGTACCTCTCGCACTCTTCGCCAGATGTTATCCAACGCGCCACCGGACCCCCCCGGTATAGCTATTTGTTCGTAACTTGGCTTATTATTTGAAAATGTGAACACAAAATCCATATCCCAGGGCGCATTCATATGATAACTCCATAATTAACTTTAATACAGTTAATAATTTTTCAATAAATTTAGTCATTGCTTTTGAGTTGACTGGTGCGGCCCTCGGCTTCAAGAAAAACTTCTTCGGTGGCCCGCGGTGTCAAAAAGGTTGGACAGCACTGCTCTATCTGATGTTCCCGCAGTGCGTGTGCAGGCGGTTCAATAAAGCACGTACTTACTTACTTACTTAGATTCCAGTCCTGTGTATATTGGTCCTTGCCTCGGACCATATCAGAATATTTATGATGCTAAGAGGTCTGATGCCAGCAGTGGGCTATTAATTCATTTAGCTCAAGCCTATTTAATCTAATAGGCATGCACTGGAGTTTCTCAGATACATTTAATTTCGACGAGACATGCATCTGAAATGTTTATAAGTTAGTCTGGATCTCACAAGTGCATGAGATAAGAAGTAAATGTAAATCAACACGAATTAAGTTCGAGCAGCTAAATCAAGAAAGATTTTTTAGTTTCGACACAGTAGACCAAATACAACTTAGTTCAGTGACCCTCTGAATTTTACTTGCAAGTTGACCGAGGTTATTGTATTCGCCTTTTACAGATTGAATGTTATAAAACTAGTTGTAGCACTCTCAACGGTAACCAAATTTAGATAATATCTATGTTGTATTCATTTGGGAATCGCCTATAGACTAGAGCAGTGCTGTCCAACCCGCGGCCCGCATTCGGCCCGCCGACAGATTCTAAGTGGCCCGCCGCAGCTCGCTAAATATTTTTGCAATTTCTGTTAAAATGAAGTAAAAGACAGTCACTGGCCTACTTGCATAGCTATTCGTTCGTAACTTGGCTTATCATTTGACAATGTGTACACAAAATCCAGTTCCCAAGACGCGTTCATTATGATAACTCCATCATTAATTATAATACAGTTAATAATTTTCAATAAAATTTAATGTTAGTCGCTGCTTTTGAGTTTACTGGTGCGGCCCTCGGCTTAAAAAATTACTTCTTCGGTGGCCCGCGGTGTCAAAAAGGTTGGACAGCACTGCTTTAGAGGGAATGCAGGGCTTCATTTGCATACTTAGATGTTTGTCTTTTGAAAACCGGAAGTGATCAAAATAAATAAAAATTCGCGTAATATGCGTGAAAAATGGCTGAATGGAAGGACTCCCCCTTAGTTTTTTGTCTGTAGCGCATTTATTTATATTCCTGGAAGAGAAACAAAGATACCATTCTTTAGATGGAATGTATACGGCTTCATTTGCATACTTACATGTTTGTCTTTTTAAAACCGGAAAATATCAAAATAAATAATAATACGCGTAATCTGTGTGAAAACGGCTGAATACAGCATCACAACGTAAACCGATATATATATATGTATGGATATATATATGTATGGATGTATATATTTATACGTATATAAACATATGTAGGGATGTATGTGTATCTTGGATACAAAGATCAGTTTCAAAACACACATAATTTTATATTTGTTTATCCTAAAAGTACAAAATGTAAGCAATAATATAAAATATCGTTAATTAAGGGGGTTCCGTTGTTAAAAGTGATGTAATTATTTCGAGGTGCATTCACATAATGTACAACTAAATATACGATTCTGTGCAGAAATGAATGCTGAATCCAATGCTGTATTACAAGTTATGATATGTGAAACCAAACACAAAATCCATGGGGTCGTCTCAACCCCCTTGGTAGCCGATGTCGCAAAAACCTTGGTAGCCTGAGGGTTAACTCCACTTGCAAAATCGCCAGGATAGCACAAATTGAACAGCGTTGACGAATACAAGAATTTTTTGTGCAATCCGTAAATTTTTGTAAGAGAATTCTAGTCGATATTTTCAAACCTCGAACCCATAGAACGATATCAGCTTTACCGTACAATACACCCTTCATACAAAGGGTTAATTAGATTAATAGTCTAAACAGGATTTATTCTAGCGTTTAACTTTATCGACGATCTGCATTGGTTTCTCACTCGGTTTTAGTACGCGTATAATCTCGCTGTTTAAAGCAAAATTTATTCAAATTTACATGCACCTGTATAGCCTATGCATAGCCTATAGATGTGCCAGGGACATACCTAGCGTTGGGCATGGGTCTTAAGCTCCCCCAAACGAACCCAAGGCCTCCCGAAGATAAATCAAGCCACCTGGACCTACATGCTCAAGGGTCATAGCCACCCCAAACGAAAAGTCATAGTTACGCTACTGCTATGTGCATGTTTAAAAAGCAGAGGTAGGCTAAGACAATAAGGGCCAACGTTTTATCTAATTACTTATTCGATTTTGCCGTTCACAATTTTTACATGAACCAGAATTCGGTCGCTTGTCGCTCTCTGTCCAAAGAGAACTTGCGACCAAAATCTACTACGCTCTTTAACTGCGTCCCGTCTTATCTATTTTATCTTTCTCATTTCACCTGACCTCAATTTACCTCGTGTCATCTTATTTCATCCTCATCTCACTCTTTCTCATCTTGCTGCAGTTTCCAATAAACATGGTAGAGAACACCTTTGTTTGCAACAGATGAAAAGTAAGGAATTAGTAGGGAAAGACAACTATCTACAATCCTATCGAGTCATTAAAGTCTACTCACCTCCGTTAACATATGCAGCGTAGACTCCTTCAACAATGATAGCCAAAGCTGGCACTGAAGCTGAACAACAGAAAACCGTTCACGGCGTTCAATAATTGTAAGAAAGTAGCTAGTAAAAAATTAGTAAATGACTTGGAATAAATTGCAATACAAAATGCACTGCCTGTCAAGGAATTGCACACAAACGCTCCGAAATATAATAAATACATGACATGTACATGAAATGAGTTTCTATGCCTACATAAGCGTTATTTAGATTAAGATCCTTCGTTAATCTAAGCTAATTCAATGGGTTTCATGGCACCGTTATCAAAATGCCCTAGACAGCAGTCGGTGATGGCTTGAAGTCAAATCGCAATAGAAAATCATAAATCGTTGTAGAAGCGAGGTCGAAAGCCGATTCATCAGAGAAACCAGAAGCCATGCTACGGTGGGTAGGCCTTATATATATATCAACACAGACATCTGAGACAGGCACGACGTGCATACATGTAGGTATCAATTATTAGTAAACCCAAAAGGAACAATAGTATTCCTCTACTACCATCGCCATAATTAAATATTCGTTCATAGAGGTGGCATCATTCCACTAAATAAAATCAGATAAGTAGCTAACTGTAGCACAGATATGCACGAAACAGCAGAGCTGCTTTTCATTGGTTACTTATAGTCTACAGTCTACACATACCATCGACGTGTGGTGGAAAGGAAATTTCCTCGACAACAGCACCCAGGGATCCAAGTGTCCTCGCAGCCTTCTTCACTGTTTCAGCTACATCAGGTTCAGAGTGTTCGAATCCCTCCTTGATCAGAGCTATTCTGATTCCCGCAATCTTTCCAGTCAACTTAAACAACAAAATAATATTTTGCCTAATACACCTGTAACTGTCATTTAATATATTATACTAAATGACGGAAGATGAGAACTTGCTTTCATAGTTTACCTAGATTTTTGAATGGCATAGGGCCATGTACCTCATGTAAGCCTGGCCGAGAAGTTGTAAGCATGTGGGGCTAAAGAGCAGGAACTAACTTGGATTCAAAACCGGTCATCAAACGGAAGACAGAAGATGGGTAAAGGAGACAACTATTCTGGCTGGGGAAGACTGCTAATCGGAGTGCCACAGGGATGAGTGCTTGGGTTTTTGCTCTTCATAATTTTATCAACAACACAGGCGATGGGATTTTATCTAAACTTTCTAACTTTGCGGATGACACACGCGGAGATATTAAGAGTGAATCTAAGTAGAATGTTCAGTGATCAAGAGACTGGCAGGTGCTCTAGTCCTATTAGCAACTGTACAGTAAACCTGCTTCGCGATGCATATGGGGGAAGAGAACTAACCACAGAGTCTTCGTATTATATGGGCGTAATGTATTGAACATTGAGCAAGGAAGAAATGGGCTTGGGAATCATTATTTATAAGAGTGAAAAGCCTTCAGGGCAATATGCTGAAGCAGCAAAAAGCTAACTAAACTTTATAAACTAGGATTCGTTTTACGATATGGAGTTGTGAGTAGTTTACTTACGAGTTCAGTGTAGTTAGCAACCGTCAAGTTGGCTGGCTGTCTTGGATCTAGACCGCCATCGTATCCGGCTAAAACCTAACAGGAACGACCAAGTCGTGGAAATTACACAGAGAAAGAGATGTATGTTCTTTTTGCCGCAATTAAGTTTTAAATTTTATAAACACTTGTGGTATAATGTAGGCTTATCCACTTAAACATCGCCATAGTCACAGTTAAGAGAATTATAATTCGTGGATAAAAGCTGATTGAAGTGTTAGGTCACTTCACCGAAGAATAATATTCAGAATGAAAAGTGATGCAACTAGTAAGTAATGTAACTTTGATACCTTATATCATAGTGTGACTTTCAAAGAACAACTCAAGGCTAGATAGCCACATCCTTGTGGTTCGGAGTAAATTAGCAACCACTTCATCTAGACAAGACTAATTTATACTGGGAATTTCTCGTCCCAAAGTTTCCTTTACATGTGAAATGAAAGTTGCTAGCAATTTTAAAGTGATTAATGGAGTGTCATGATGAAAATGTTTTTGTATATATAGATCAGCATCGTTCGTACATCACTGTAACGTTTCCTTTCCAAGTGAATGAATGCTACTAGTAATGACAAATGATTACTTTAGTGACATCATGTAAATATATAATAGGCTATATATATATTATATATATATATATATATATATATCATATGGGCATCCTGCATAAAAGAAACACTGCTAGTGTAAAAAAACTGGCCAAAACATCATTATTTTGTCACATATTAGCCATTGTTCATATACAAACATTCCTTAAGTCTTTATGCTTCTTTCCCTACTTTTTATGTATTGCTTCACAATAAAGTTTTGCCTTTATCATGGAAACGAGCTGCATAAAAAACAACGAACTAGAAAGCTAGCAAAATCAAATATGAATACTGTACATAAAATCAAATAAAAATACTGTACAAAAATCCTGATCAAATATAAATATTATACAAGAAACCTAAAACAAATTAAAGTACTAATGTGAATAGTCAATATCTCAAAGCAGCTAGCCGCTGCCAAATCCCACCTCCAAGAGCAGAGCACAGTCTTTGACTGTTTTTGCCATTGGTCCTACATTGTCCAAGGTAGCTTCCAATGGAATGACCCCTGTGCAGGGCACCAGACCAGAGGTTGGCTTAAGTCCAACGACCCCACACCAACAGGCTGGTAGACGAATCGATCCTGCCGTATCTGTGCAAATGCCCATGTCGACTTCTCCGGTAGCAATCTGTTGCATGCCAAGTTATAAGTTATGTTTAACCATAACCATCAATTTATTGCTCCAAAAATTGACAAAGTAACATTGCGTTGTACAAAGAACAAAGATCTGTTGGTCGCAAAAGGGAACTCAGAACGGACCACAGTCCCGCTGGTTAGGGCCCCCTATCTTATATACATAGTCTGTTGTTAGATGGTTAACAGAGGCTATCTAGTAAAGTGCATTCATATAAAAAGTATCTAGTACATGTACAATTATTAGTGTACTAGTACAAAGTATTAAACCTTAACTAAGAAAAGCACAAACAGAATGGGGGATTAGAACCCAATTAATCGTTCTGATGAATTATCCATTGGCGTAACTTATGTTTAAATAGCTTTAAATTTGAGATACTGCGAAGGTCTTGGGGTATTCTATTCCATTCTTCTGGGCCAACACATCTGATCGAGAATTTACGAGTGTTTGTACGTGCAAACTCAATTCTGTATGAAGATAAGATTCTTGTATTATGTGAGTGAATGTCCGAGGCTAGGTTATAGAAGTTGGCATGAGAGCTATAGGCAATGCGTTGTAAATATATCGATGCATGAATTCATTAATCTGCAGTTGTTTGATTTGTGCAATTTTTAGAATCCCGAGCTGTATGAATAATTGTTTTGTGTGAGAATTATATATGGGGAGCCAGCTATTAATCTAACGACTCTTTTTTGCAAAACATTTATTCTGTGGAGTCGAGAATTGTAGTTTGATGCCCATATCATGTTGCAATAGGCAATGTATGGATAAATCATAGAATAGTATAGGCTGAGCATAATGTTTGTAGGTAACAGGTAAGATAAAATTATTCGTGTTAGTAGGCTATTCCTATGTTTTTGGCTATTTTTAGTGCTATTTGCTAAATATGATTGTTCCAGGTAAGATGTTGGTCTACGTAGACTCCTAAGAATTTTACAGATTTTACTTATGGGATGTCAGTAGTGTCTATTTGGACTTTTCCATTCTGTTGAGGGTTGATTTCCTATGAGAGCAGAAGAGAATATAATTAGTTTTTGCCAAATTAAGAGATAATTTGTTTGCTTTGAACCAGTCTGACACCAATAAAAGTTCTTGGCTAAGGATTGGAAATAGTTCATTGTAAGATTTGTGTGAGAAGAAGACATTAGAATCATCTGCAAACAGTACAAAGTGGAGGATAGAGGATGTATTAGGAAGGTCGTTAATATATATCAAAAACAATAGGGGAACCAGTATAATCGTAATCGTAATCTCCAAACTTCTAAAGCGCCACTCGAAAGCCAAGCGCAGGGCACCAGCTTATTCACGAGCGCTGCGTCTAGTCAGAAGGATTGTCCAAAAGAGTAGTCAGAGGAGGTCCGAGTCCGGTTTCCAGAGGATCAGAGAGGTCAGAGTAGCTGCTAAGGTGGGTGTCGTTTAGGTCGAGAGTTTGAAGGTAGATGATCAGTTGAGTCGGGGTAAGAGTTCTTGAATAGGAGAGACTTTAATTTAAGTATAGAATACCTTGGGAACTCCAAATTTAATATATATATATATATAGCAGCGATATATACATATATATATATATATATATATATATATATATTTATGTTATGCATATTCAGAATCTGCATAATGCACAAAATTATGTCCAAATAAAAAATGATAATTAGCAACTATTATTAGTATATTATTATATTATTATTATTATTATTATTATTTTAGCTGTAATAATAATAATAATAATAATAATAATAATAATAATAATAATAATAATAATAATAATAATAATAATAATAATAATAATAATAATAATAATAATAATAATAATAATAATAATAATAATAATAATAATAATAATAATAATAATAACAATAACAATAATAATAATAATAAGTCCCTGAGGGATCCTGTATACCTCGGGGCATAAAATAATAATAATAATAATAATAATAATCTTAAATGGCAGTGAAATGATGAAAAAGGTGACTTGTCTCGCGTGGGTCTCCCGTTGCCTCAGTGATACGGCTTGATCAAAGGTGCCTCTGAATGATACTGCATTGAAGCGCTGTGTGCAAATGGACAGACGCTGAAAAAGGTGACTTGTCTCGCGTGGGTCTCCCGTTGCCTCAGTGATACGGCGGCCCAGCTCCTGTAGGAATTCTAATCCGGTGCGGTTTATAGGGCCCAATGATTCGATGGCCACCGGAACGAAGTCATGCGTGGCAGGGAGGGTTGAGTATTTGGCAATCTTGCGTTCTGCTGCTTGTTCTGCTGCTCCTCCCGTGGTTGATGCCGTCAGGTGAATATATGATGATGCGCATGTGTGGATGGCTGTTGCGTCCCATGCTAAGTATCTACCTCGCTTCCTATCTTTAGGCTGGTTTTTGATCATTTCGCACTGCCATTTAAGATGAGCGATAATATGGTGTAGAACCATGCCAAGACGTTCCAGCCAATCACAGGCTAGCCAATCACAGATCGATGCACCTGTTGTAAACAAGGCCAGCGGTATTTGCAGCCGTTGCCTATCAGTTAGACAATTACACCTGCGCGACGGCACAGTTCACCTGCATGGCCCGCGGAATAGCCCTTGCCCTGGCTCGAAGCAGCCGCCGCTCACTCAGGCGCGACAAAGTGATGGGCGGGACGAACCGGTGACGGACAGGCCAGTATTGAGAGACGTCGCTCAGCAGGGGCCGGAGGTGCTGTCCCCGCCGGGTTCGATGGCTCTGAACCGAGAAGAACCAGGTATCAGCCACCCGAAGAAGAGGAATGGAGGCCTCATGAAACATGTTCCGAAAGGTGCTCGATTTGCCTGCTCACAAGCCCTCGAGAACATCCTGGCTTCCATCAACAGCAACCCAGGCGACATAGAAAGATGGCAGCTGCTGCTGCGCTTTGCCTCCAGCGTCTTGGGACAACCACAGCGCTCTGGCCGTAGACGCAACATGGCCAATGTGGTTAAAAAACGAATTGACAATAAGAACTACACGAGAGAGGAGGATGCAGAAACAGATGATGTGCCACGCACACGAAGGAAGGCCGATGCTAGAGAGCTGTTTCTGGCGGCGGTTAATGCAAAGGGGACGAGAACCTTTGACAAAGTAATTTAGTATCTTAGAGCCTGAGGGATCTTTTCTACCTCGGGCGAAAAATAAATAAAATAATAATAATAATAATAATAATAATAATAATAATAATAATAATAATAATAATAATAATAATAATAATAATAATAATAATAATAATAATAATAATAATAATAATAATAAACGTCCAACGCTTCAATGCCGTCGCGTTCCGGGGAACCTTTTCGGACAAAACGACTGACAACACCATTCCAGAATAATAATCTTCTCCAGCAGTCTCCGGACTTTTTAGGCCACCTGAGGGATCCTTGATACCCTCGCCGAAACTAAAAACATAATAATAATAATAATAATAATAATAATAATAATAATAATAATAATAATAATAATAATAATAATAATAATAATAATAATAATAAAAAAGAATGGGATAGCCGCTGGACAAGTAAGGCGTGGACAACTTTGCACGAGTCGGCGAACAATACACTAGACCGGGCTCGTCTCTTAGCCTCCCGGGCACCACACGCGGGAGATTGGTTGCTAGCGCCTCCGATTACTGCACTGGGTCTCCGCTTGTCTGATGAAGTGATACGGATCTCGGTTGGAATGAGACTTGGAACAATACTACTCTGCGAACCACATTTGTGTCACTGTGGCGAGAGAGTCGACGCCAGAGGACTCCACGGTCTTACCTGCAGAAAACACGCTGGCAGGCAACAACGGCACAACATGCTGAACGACATCATATGGAGATCGTTTGGAAGAGCCAACATCCCTTCTCAGAAAGAACCGTTGGGTCTCACCAGAGAAGACGGCAAACGACCAGACGGCGTGACACTTATCCCATGGTCACGCGGAAGGTGCCTCACTTGGGACGTGACCGTTTCTGACACATTTGCAAAGTCACATCTGGCAACAACATCGACCGAAGCGGGTGAGGCCGCAAACCGGGCAGCCGCCGCCAAGACATTAAAATACGCCACAATCACCAGAACGCATGCTTTTGTGGCGGTTGCATTGGAGTCCAGCGGTTCTTGGAGTTCTGAAGGACTGGATTTTGTGCTGGAGTTGGGACGAAGGTTAACCGATGCAACCCATGACACGCTCGAGACAAGCTACCTGTTTCCAAAGACTCTCGGTAGCTCTCCAACGCGGAAACGCCATCTGCTTTTCGTCGACATTACCATGCTAGATTCTCCATAATAATAATAATAATGATAATAATAATAATAATAATAATAATAATAATAATAATAATAATAATAATAATAATAATAATAATAATAATAATAATAATAATAATAACAACAACAATAATAAATAATAATAATAAAAATAAAAATAATAAAAATAATAATAATAATAATAATAATAATAATAATAATAATAATAATAATAATAATAATAATAAAAATAACAACCTTATAATAATAATAATAATAACTTCAGCGACTGGCTCTGAATAGCCAACGTTTCAATGCAGTGGCAATCGGCGGTTATTTTTGCCGCACTGGATCTGTATTTCCGGAGAGTAATTCCTATAGAACACACAAAATGCCAGCTTACGAGAACTGCGTTTCCGCTGCTGGATCCACCGGTAACTCTTTCCTTGTCATAAGGATTGAGGACAGGGCTTGGCACAGAGGAAAAACTGCTTCCCGCAGAACACATGTTTTCACAGACAGCTTTTCCCTTGATGAAAGCTCCTGAACACATACGAAAGCTGAGATAAATCCTGTTATTGGCAACAGTATTGTATTGTATTGTATTGTATTGTATTGTATTTGAACACTTGTTATAGCGCCCCTACCAGATTTCCCATTCAGAGGCGCTCCTGACTACTGCGCGGACGCTGAATCGGAGTTTCACGCCGAAGCGCATGAGCAATTGCGAGTGAAGGACTTGCCCAGATCTCCTACGCGGCGGCTTTGAGGTGGATTCGAACCCGCAACCCTCCAGCTGCAAGGCAACGAACATACCCCTACACCACCGCGCCCCAGTTGTATTGTGTTGTATTGTATTGTACTCCACGTTTATATTGCGACCGAGCCACCCGCAGTAAAGATCCGAGAAATTAATCTCTGATAAAACCGACCGACCGGGAAGCGAACCGGGCCGCCAACGTGGAGAGCGGGCTACCACCCACTCGGCCACTCAGGACCTCTCAGTATAAGACTACACTGAATGAATTTCTAGACTTGAACACTTCCACAAAATTAATAGCAAAACACACAAATTAATTCTTCTTAGATTTCCATAAATGATAGGCCTATATCTAATTTTAAGCATACGTATTTCATATATAAAGTTTATACAAATCAACCTTAATTTTTTAATCGACGCGTGTCTTTGATGTCAACACACGAATGAAAAGAACATGCACCGGAGGACCTGATGTGCGCAAGAGAGAGAGAGAAAGCGAGAGAGTAGGCCTACCCTAGTGTGAGTGACTCAACAGAATTGGACGATTAATCGATAACGGATTATTTGAAAAATATTGATTATAAGAACTTAAATTTGTTATTAGACTTTTTTATTTGAGACTTTCTATCAAGAGGTTTTTAACGCGTTAATTTTGCGTTAAAATAATTAATCGCAAATTTTTTTAACGCGTTAATCGCGGGCGTTAACGGCGATTAACGCGCAGCCCTAATATAAACCTATAGGCTATCTAATTTCATACATGTATGCCTATTCTTGATTTCATGTAATAGGCATACCTATTCTTAATAATAATATTCGGAAATATCTATACTTAAAATTGATCTTCCAAATTCTTATATTTGAAATGACCTCAAGAAATGACCCATCTCCATAATCATCATTTTCGTCGTAATCGCTACTATCATCGTCATTATTCAGAGTAGTGATGATGATGATGATGATGATGATGATGATGATGATGATGATGATGATGATGATGATGATGATGATGATGATGATGATGATGATGATGATGATGATGATGATGATGATGATGATGATGATGATGATGATGATGATGATGATGATGATGATGATGATGACTGATGATGATGATGATGATGATGATGATGATGATGATGATGATGATGATGATGATGATGATGATGATGATGATGATGATGATGATGATGATGATGATGATGATGATGATGATGATGATGATGATGATGATGATGATGATGATGATGATGATGATGATGATGATGATGATGATGATGATGATGATGATGATGATGATGATGATGATGATGATGATGATGATGATGATGATGATGATGATGATGATGATGATGATGATGATGATGATGATGATGATGATGATGATGATGATGATGATGATGATGATGATGATGATGATGATGATGATGATGATGATGATGATGATGATGATGATGATGATGATGATGATGATGATGATGATGATGATGATGATGATGATGATGATGATGATGATGATGATGATGATGATGATGATGATGATGATGATGATGATGATGATGATGATGATGATGATGATGATGATGATGATGATGATGATGATGATGATGATGATGATGATGATGATGATGATGATATATTCGTTTATTTATCAAGCAGGAAGACACACCGCTTCACAACTTACATACATAAAGGCTACTATAAAAAAAGAGGGAATAATGTTAGTTATTAAGATTTGGGTCAACGTGGTGGCTTAAAAATTCGCTTGTATAGAACTCTAGGTATAAAGTTCTTAGTGTCTTTTGGAGGAAGTACAAAGTCATGTGCACGAGGCCGGAGAGCGTAGGGGCGCAGCACAGGTGGCGGAAAGAAGCGTCGTAGGACGTGCGACTCATTCCAGATGATGGACTGGAGGAGGCGGTCTTCAGCTGACGAGACTCGCTCTTCGATGGTTGCGGTTCCAGATGGTAGATAACCCAGCCGTGCAGCTCTTGCAAGGCCGTTCAAGTCTGTTGCGATCAGCTGCTGACGCTAGGCCCCACCATGCTGGAGCCGCGTATAGCAACCTTGAGATGGTGGTGGCCTCGGCAACCAGGTGTAACGCCTTTGGTGGAAGACCATGCGCTCGGAGGACTCGCAAGGCGTGCAGGGAGGCAGAGCTGGCCTCTATGATTTCGTCCACATGGCCGATGACGCCGAAATCGCGCCCGAGGGTGACACCGAGGATACGCATTGAGTCGACTCGGAGCACACCATCAAGCAGGGGTGGCGTCTCAAAACAGCTCCTCCTCGCAACGAGCATCTCACGGGACTTGGTAACGTTTAGTCTGAGATTGTTTATCGCAGCCCATCTTGATACGTTGTTTAACTCCTCTGTGACCGTTGTTCTCGCCCTCGACCCCACCAACAGATAAGTATCATCCGCATACTTAAACATTTTGTTCTCTGGATTGACAGGATGTAGGTCTGATGCATTGATGTCATAGGTCAAGGGTCCCTAACCTGATGCTCTGTAGGCCCTCTTAAAACAGGCACTGTACTCATCATAGTATAGGCCTATAGGGTGTAGGTTACTCGTAGGACGAATGATTGCCGTCAGTGGTACGGCTGGACCGTACTTCTTCAGGGGTGATTCAATCGGAAAATTAAAGCCAGTAGATACATAGAATAATAAATCATACGCGTTGTTCTTAGAGCATTTATTACCAATGTTCGCTAACCTTCATCGAGAACACGACTAACGACTGTTGCATGGTAGGCAGGTACGTAGCCCGACATGAACTGTGATCCAACCATCATGGGAACTCCCGCCAATGATATGCTGTCCTTGACCACCAAAGTCTTTCCAGACAACTTTCCACCAGTTGCGCCTTTAGTGTTGGTCACGCGTGCCCTGAAATTGAAAATGTGTTTCTTCCAGTATTTTGACGACTTGTGTCTAGTTTCAATGTCTCCTTATCACTGAAAAGATTTCTAACCTCCACTGTTTTAATTAATTTCTGTGACGTTATATTCTTGTAAGTTGTGAGGTTGACATTTTCGTCCGTAGGCCTACATTGCTTCTGACTCTACTCGGCTTTTGACGAAACCTGGGACTATTATTACTGACGGGATACGTAGCGGCAACATGTCAGCCAATCAGAGATCGTCTTTTCTGAAACATAGCGGGCGATGTATGTGACGATCTAATTTTAGATTACACTGTCATCCGGGCACTCAGCAGGATAAATACTCTCGACGGAGCAAACGCAAACAACGCCAAATTAATCATTCTCGACGTTGTTTTTTAGTAATTTACAAGATACATACGTTGCAAATTATTTTTATTGATCTAAGTCGCTTTCGTTTCGTTACGACTATCGTCCAGAAAAGAAACGGGACTAAAACTGATCTGACCTGCAAAGGTCCCGGATGTAAAATCAGAGTCACAGACATAATCTAGGGCAATGACCCAATTTTCGTCCGTTTCGAATCCCTTCAGTAATAATAGTTCCAGACGAAACCTTCTGGCATTTGGCTTGGACAACTATTTTCCTCAGTTGCAACCATCGACTGATGCCTTGAGTATAATATTATCAGAAATGGCGCTATAGAAATTCTCAGATTAGTCTGTTACTATTGTTCCTGTAAGTTCTATAGCTTTGTTTTGGTGACTTATTGTGCTGATTTGTTGCAGATTGGAGAAGAAGATTACGTGGTCGATCGAGGACTACAGTACTAAGACTAGAGTTGTGGAGAAGAATCTCGTGGATTTAAATACTTGCCGTCGTAAAACCTGGGGTGTTATTTAGTCTCAGGACGGAACGTCGTACCGCTACGCTCAACTGACTTCGTCCCCTGAAGATAACTGTTGTTTTGTTGCCTTGGTTTCAGTGGCGGCGCTACCATGGACCTGCCTATTTGGGTATATTTCACAACCGGAGGCAAATTCAGAAATAGAATTAGAGGAAAATAAAGTCATGCAAAATTTAAAAAATTTCTTACACCAATATTTACATGGCTGTGCTAAAGCATAGGCCTACTTAATATTGAGCAGGCCTACTTAATATTGACAGATTTGGCCTAATTTTTCATTTCACTTTTTTTACTATGTGAAACACATACAACTTTGATTCCTAAATATTTACAACTCCGTTACATACTAAATACACACTACATTATACCGCCACTGTTTATATTTCGTGATTAATTAGTATTAAGTGTGCATTAAATTATTACACAGCAAAATAAATTATTATGACGATAAATTATCTACATGTACCATTAAATAAATTCATTTTAATAAAAAAATAAAGTAACAGAGTTGTAGTAGCAGAGTTGTAAAATATTAATAATTAGGTCTCCCCGCTTACCGGGCGAGTTAAGATATAAAACATAGTTAGTTTATAGTGGCCAGTTGTCAGTTTCAATATTATTGTTGAAAGAAAAAAATTATATATATACGCAAAATGCAATAATTAGGCTACAGTAACGGAGTTGTAAATCTTTTTTTTACTATAACATTACCGGATAAATTTTCGAAAATTGTCAACAGAAGCAAACATCCATATTGATTTCTTTTGGTAAAATCAATGCAGAAATGTTCCCTGCTATCGTAGATGTCAATTCAAAAAATTTGAGTTTACAATTTATTCCACAGATGGCAGAAACCCATTCGTAACGGAGTTGTAAGCAATATTTGAAGACAGAGGGTTTTATTTATTTTTTAATTATTTAGTTCGTTAATAAGTTAATAAAAACATATGGAGCAATGGATATATGTAAGTTAATGATCTAAAAATTATAAAACATCAGTTCAGCGCTTTAGCTGTTACCCTAACTGTCCTAACATAAAGTTGAATTGATGCACCATTAGAAAGGACAATGCAATTTCGGGTTAATATTGAACTTTATAATTTTTTTCTCATAGGCCTACTAATCATCTAAAAAATATAACAGAAATAATGTTCTATAACTAACTTATGCCCTATGGTGTATTAAAAATTAAAAATTAAAATTTTACACTTTGTGCAAGCCGCCGAAAGGAGAAAACGGAAATTTATCTAATTTGCCTCCAGTTGTGAAATATACCCATTTACTCTTGACCTGCCTTATGACCTGCCTACTTACTAACTACAGCACTGTAAAATTCTTTGAAATTTTCAATATCTTCTTTACATTTAATACATAGGCCCTACATCAACTGTCACCTGTCCTACAAGATCACTAGAGCAATAATTATTCTATCTAAACGACTTTTTTACGTTTTATCTGGTATGTCAATTGAAGTCTATGTTAAAACTCTAAAATTGAAATGCTTAAAAGTATTCTTTGCCGGCGTTGCGTCAGAAATGTGCATGATGCGTCAAACTCAAACATTAATTTCTTAGACCTGCTGAATAGGCCTAACTCCTATGACCCCGACGCGACCTACTGAAATTGTATAGCTGACGCTGCAACTGCTTAGTTTTCTAGTCTTGTCCAATTTTAATGTACTACTGCCATGTTTCTTGGCTTGTTTTCATATTTTGATGCCTTTGGCTCATCTGCATCCAGCATAACGTTACCTGGTCAGTATAGGCCTACGTAGCCTAGCTTTAGTAAGTAGAAAAGTCCAATCTTGAACTAAATTCAAATTAAATCAATTGGAAAGTAGATTATAGCCTGCATAGAACGACTAACTCAGTGTACTTATATGCCTACCATGCGTTATAAATGTTGTCTTCCTGCCTTGGCTTGTATCCAGGCACACTGGGATACTTGGTAGGCAGCCCAGGCTCTGGAATCTCTTCCAAGCGATCGTATATTCCAACGAACTTAGTCATGTTATCTGTCCAGCAATAACAACATATTTACTTTAAGGTACTGAGAATCGCTCATGCCAGTCACACACACACCTGGATAAAAGGAGGAGGGTTGGTCGGTAGGATGCAGATTCTTCCCATAGGCATAGCAAGGGGACGCTCCCACTGAGACCATAATTGAAAATCAAATACTGTGACCTGGAATCTGAATTATTTAGGCTAACATTGTGTATTTGTGTTAGGTACGATTTTGATTAGTTTTGATAATATTATGATCGTACTAAAAGTTGTTTACTTGAGACTCTGAGAGTAGTTGCGTCTTATTATTATATTGTTATTGTTGTCTACAACTTGATGGTGTTATGCACAACTGGATCAACTCTCAAAATTTCACAATTCATTTTCCATTACATCTGAATTATGTTATGCTTGCGTGGACATTTGGAGCAACGTTCTAGCCTATGAGAATGTTTAATAAATAACTAAAAATGCTTGAACCATCTAGCGACCCTGTTATGAACAACTGGACCAAGCACGTTCTGTGACTTGGTCCAGTTGTGCATAACAGGGACCAACAGGGACCGATAGCGCATTGGATAACACACTGCTATATAGAGAGCGAGAGGTACCGAGATCGAGCTAGGCGGACATGCTTTGTAGGCTGCTATTAGCCCCGTGTATTGCAGACTGTCTGCTCTGTTAGTAGTTAAGATTTATGTCTTCTGCCATTTGTATTCTTGTGAATTGTTAAATCGTCATAACATGTACATGTAGGCCTACAGCGCAGTGCGTTTGTCAGGCGCTTCTTTAAAGAATAAATGTTATTATTATTTACGCAGACAACGTCACACGAGCGCGACCGGACCAAACAAGTATCTCTCAGTGGAGGTACTGCTAGAAGACCTAAGAAGAATATTCGGATGGTCAAAGTACTGGCAGATAGCCTACTTTTCTCTGTGAAAAAGTGCTCAGTAATGCATATGGGGAAGTGAAACAAGGAATTTTCCTATGAAATGGGGTAAGGTTGTGAAAGTGAGAAACAAAGGGAATTGGGAGTGATCATGCAAAAAGGTGCTAAACTTTAAAGGCAATGTGCTAAACCTTCTAGACAATGTGCTGAAGCATCAAAAACGGCTAACTCAACGTAAAGTATGACAAGTAGGACAAAAGTAAGAAGAGACAAGGATATAATACTACGGTTATACTAATCACTGGTTACGCCACAGTTAGAATATTACATGCAAGTGCGACATCCACACCTGAAACATGACATTGAACCCCTATAAAAATGTAAAAAGAAGAGCTATAACAATGATTTGAGTTTACCAGGATTTGAGCTATGAAGAAAGGTTGAAACGGTGTGGACTATCGACATTAGAGGGAAGGAGGAGCAGGGGAGACCTAATTGAAGCTTATAAGATTATCACTGGAAAGGAGGCAATGCAGTGGGAGAGGTTCTCTGAAATATTGTATTGTATTTGATCAATTTTGTAAAGCGCTTCTCACAGCATAAGCCTTTCAGAAGGGCTCCCAATGCGAGGTAACCCAAGAGAAAATGAAGGTTTTAAGGTGGGAGAAAGTGGTAAAGATGCCACCAGAGAGGATGGTAGAGCGTAGAGAAGTGGAAGTACATTCCATAGAGAGGAACCTATACAGGCTAAGGATATGGATCTAGCTAATGTGATACTAACTCGGGGAACGAAGATGTCGAGCAGTCAGATGATGATCTGAGAGGACGCAGTGACGTGGAATGGATGGGACTGAGAATTTGGTGACAAAGATATTTTGGAACAAGACCCAGTTGAAATTTGAGCATGAGAATGAAAACGTTAAATTGGATGCGCGCAGAGAGAGGGAGTTAAGTTGTTCAGGCATAAATGTAGAGATGTCAGGGACTCGAGGAAGGCGAGCTGTCTCGAAGCAGCATTCAGTACGGACTGAAGAGGAGATAGACGAACCTTGGTTAAGCCAACAAGAAAAGAATTACAATAGTCAATTCGAGAACAGTCAAAAGCGTGGACAATTGAGGGGAAGGTATAGGATGAAACAGATCTGCGAATATCCCTGAGACACCTATATACTGTAGACCGAAATAAGAAGAACGGGTCAGCTTGAATATAAGTTCAGTGAAGGTGATAGATATATCTAGGGTAACACGTAAGTCACGAACACTAGAATTATGAGAATGTGTTCTCTACCGGACGTAAAATTAGAAAAGGGTGATGGACATAGCGTACTACAGGATAATGGAATAGGTATCTCAGTTCACGGAAACAAGATGGACAACCTGAGTTTTGTGGTTGACATTTGCCTGATTGATACAGCAAAAACTTAGAACTATAGGCTATGTATATTCAGGAATGTGTAGATGCAATGCGTATAGAGAATGGAACCCTGCGGGACTAGAATCAACATTAGTCAAACAACTTCGATGAAATTGGGTACTTATGATATTGAGATTCCCCTGGAGGCCAGATGGGCAGAGATTGATAATGTGGGTGAATTCATATATTATGGAACTAACCCCACTAGAGGTGCTTTGTAAATGTTTTGAATACAAATAAAGTATGCTGAATTGGAATAATAGCCCGCTCCAAAGAGATCAGATGTATAGTAAACTCGTCGGGAATATGGCGGATTTTAAGATGAGACGGACATAAGTGTAGATAACAAATCGAAAACCATCGGAACAAGTTATTCTATTTTCATTGTTCTGCTAAATGCTGATAAAACAGCTACACAGAGATATTTATGTGAAAACTGTAGTAGGCCCTATATGCTCTTCGTCCACGTTAACATGGCAGAATTCTACCTATTGCAGACAGTCTGTCACGCAAAACATTTATTATTAGAATGATTTATTCGTGATTAGCCTATATACTTCATAATGTACACCAAAGTGCGATTAGCAATTGGCTCAATAAAGGATAATTATAGTTGCCTATATGTGTGTAGATAAGTAAGTAAGTTTATCCTTAATTGCACCAATTCCTAACCGTATTGTTTGAGTTTCGTCGTCATCTTCTCTCACCTTTGATCTGTAGCATGTCTTCATTGCTGAAGTGTAGGTGATGTCTTGCTGCCAGGGACTGCAGTTCATCTAGGGTCGGTGCGGGTACAGCTGGTGAATGATACATTATGACTCAACACGAGCTTTGTGAAGAAGATCGTCCTGATGCACTCTATCAACCAAGCGTAATACATAGGCCTATCAGTTTGTGCAATAATTGCGCGGTCACCTAAGGGCGCTGTCAAATAAAGGCGCAGGCTAATAAGACCGTGTTCCAATATGAGCGCGCGCCAATATTATATTAATGGGGTGGCTGATTAATATATATATATATATATATATATATATATAATTATATACATATATATATGTCAATGAAAGCATACATAATACTAACATTTAATCGCTAATAAAAGCAATGACAATGCAGAAATTATTGTCCATAAAATAAACTCTTATTATAAGCGCATTTAAATCTATATTTATCCAACGAATACAAATGTGTAGATAAGGTTATATCTTAATAACTCATTGATTATGAAGCAAACATAATAATAATAATTTAACAAAGTTCCCATGCTAATGAAGTCGTTTGTAGATAAAGTTGTCTTTTCATAACACATTGATTAGGGAGCAAACAGATTTAAATGCGCCTATAATAAGAGGGTAAAACCGTAGTTTACGTTGCTAAATTATTTTATATTGTCAATTTAAATGGAAGCTGGATCGATTAAAATAATTGTTGGCCTAAATCAAAGTTGGATTGATTAAACTAATTCTTTGTTTAAATAGAAGCTGGATTGATGGAAATAATTATTGTTTCCATAAATAATTCTTGCCTAAATAGAAGTTATATTGATGAAAAAATTGTTGGTTAAATAGAAGTTGGATTGATGACAAAAATTTTGCTTAAACAGAAGCTCGACTGATGGAATTTTTTCTTAAATGGAAGCTGGATTGATGACCACAGTTATTGTGGACATTGGTAGACTGCTTACTTACCAACGTCAAGTACGGCATTGAAGACATTAAAATAATTTAGCAACGTCAACTACGGGATAACCTAATAAGAGTTTATTTTATTGGCAGTGATTTCTGCATTGCCATTGCTGTTATTAGCAATTAAATGTTAGTATTATGTATGCTTTCATTAATCACCGACCCCATTAATATTAGCGCGCGCTCATATTGGAACACGGTCTAATTAGCCAGCGCCTTTATTTGACAGCGCCCTTATGTGACCGCGCTCTTATGTATCGCGCCCTCTTGTGCGCGCCCTTTTGTGTCGCGCCCTTTTGTGCGCGCCCTTATTGAGGGATACCGCTAATTTGCAGTGGTTTTAACACTTAAAAACCTTGTTGTGTAGTTGACATTTGATATTTGAGCCATTATTGAATCACCGAAACAGATTTTACTGACATTTTGATTAGTGTAATTGAAGTGTTTGTATGTAGGCCTATGTAGCATGCATGCATGAGCTAGTTTCCTAGCATTCTTATACATGCAAGAAGATTGGGAAACGAGCCGAAAGTAATTAAGAGCCAACTCACCCCGTAGCAGAACGCTCTACCTGTCATCAGGAAGAGCATGAGTTCGAGCCTCCACTGAGATGTTCACTGTGTATTGCGTAAGGACCTTGAGCAAGTCCTTCACGCTTACTCGGCGTCATCGATGTTCTTTCGTATGGTTGTTCGTGGAGTTCCGAACTTTGGAGGAGGTCAATATCATATACAGTGTATTGTATATATTACTGTATATTGACAGTATGAATTTAATGCAGAACGAATACATACCAATAAACCAAGAATCAGTTGCCAGTTGTGCCACTCCTTCGTCTGCTTATCTCTCTGCTTCTGCTGATCCTGTCTACTGCTTTTGCCTTCACTGCTGCTGCCGCTCCTCTGGCTACAGTCTATTAACTCTGTACTTAAATATACCTTTCTGCAGCGGTCCAGGTAAAAATCATGTGACACAATTTGACTCGGTCGTGCGTCTGCTTGTGTCTCGGTGTATTTGTGTCTGCGTAAGCCTGGGTGTGCCTACATGCCAATGTATGTGTCCATACGTGTTTGCGTCGTTATAGTTTCATATCTGATCTAGACGAAGATCTTTCCACGCACGGGTCGGCCCATTACGCCGATCATGAATACGGGTGCTGTGACTTTTCTGTACGTGCACTCAACCAGCCGTGCTGTCAGTTGTTTATGAACCAGCAGTCAACTGACTGGTAAACAAGTACACGTAGGCCTAATATTTTTTTACAGTCAACTTATCACTCGCGTTCCTATAGAATCTGGATCCTGCAGACAGTCACTCCTATAATATTCAAATGAAACAAGTTATTATTATTCTTCGTTATTAGTGAGGGCTGTTAGCAAGATGAAAGGGAACGGTTGGACAAAAGCACCAAACTTTCTGTGTACTTAGGTTTGGTCATATGGTAATGGTTTTTG
Source organism: Aporrectodea caliginosa (assembly GCA_020284085.1). Classification (NCBI taxonomy): domain Eukaryota; kingdom Metazoa; phylum Annelida; class Clitellata; order Crassiclitellata; family Lumbricidae; genus Aporrectodea; species Aporrectodea caliginosa. The sequence goes on along the minus strand of JACEVL010000909.1, from coordinate 453,800 downwards.
GTAGGAGCCACGCGATCCGACCACGGGGTCACCCCTCAAAACCAAGATGGCGGCCAATAATGGCGCCAACACAGAAAACAGTATTATATCAGGTCATAAGTAAGCTACAAAAACAAACGAAGTATCAAATTTAACATTATCAAGGTCAAGGAATCGATTTATCGTAGTGGCAATAGTGTCCGAATGTTACTATCCAAGATGGCGTCCAATATGGCCGCCAACACACAAAAATATGTATATATCAGGTCAGAGGTAAGCTACAATAGCAAATGAAGTGTCGATTATAATATTTTCAAGGTCAAGGAATCGATTTATCGTAGTGGCAATAGTGCCCGAATGTTACTATCCAAGATGGCGGTCAATATGGCCGCCAAAACACAAAAATATGTATATATCAGGTCAGAGGTAATTAAGCTACAATAACAAATGAAGTGTCGAATATAATATTTTCAAGATCAAGAAATCGATTTATTGTAGATTGTAGTGGCAATAGTGTCCGAATGTTACTATCCAAGATGGCGTCCAATATGGCCGCCAACACACAAAAATAGGTATATCTCAGCTCATAAAGTCTGGATCGGGGGGCCTTTGGGACCGCTCTTCGGGGCCATAATCTTCTCAACACTGACGAAAACTCTAAGCGGACTGTCTCTGAGCTGTTTGATTCTATTTGTAGCGCCCACAACAGCAGAAGTAGATCCTATAAGGTTTTGACTTTGAAGATCTCTTTATGATTTCTTGGATTGTAGCATTCCAGCACTATTGCCACTTCATTTGTTATTGTGACTTACCTATCCATTCATTTATTCACGGAATTTGATATTATACCCCTTCAAGAGACCTACTCAGAGGCGCTCCTAGCCCAGTTCGGCACTAATAATTAGATTTGAGTAACTTATTAAATGCAGGGAACTACCCCTAGGCAGTAGACGAATCTCTAATGGGAGACCATTCTAGATGGAAGGTCCAACCATTGAGAAGGCACGGTGCTGCCTAATTGAGGAGCGAGCCCGAGGTACTAAGAGTTCTCCCCCAGCAGAAGATCGGAAGACTCGACGGCTGCATCTGTATCAGAAAGCGGACGACAAAGATCACTCCGATAGGCCGAGGCACAGCCAAGGATGCACCGCCAGACCAAAATAGTAACCCTGTTAGAGATGCGTTGTGGGACAGAGAGCCAGTACAATACATCCCACATATAATACAGAAACAGGAGCATATTTGGGAAAAACCCTCTAAGACGAGCAGCTGAACGAAAAACCGGTCACGACACCCAATTAGTCCAAGTGGCTCTGTGGCAAACCCACCAGGATCAAACTGCACTGATCCAATCTGCTAGTAACAAAGGCATGGATAAGGATCACATTAGCGTCACGGGATAGGGAGCGAGAAATAACCCTCAATTGACATAGCTGATAATAGCAGCTAAGGGCAAGCTCATTTATGTGCTGAGAAAAACAAAGTTCTTGATCCAAAGTTACCTCAAGTCCCGTACCGAATCCAATAAGGTGACATGCGGGAACTTTTCCGAAACCAGGCATCGGTCAATGCTCGCCAGCCGTCTACCACAACCCAAACAAATGAACTGATTCTAAGAGGCGTTTACCAAGTGGAAGGGCATCCAGAGCTTGGCACATCTGCTGAACGGCAGTCCACCCCGCAATTGAGGTGGCAATGGGTGTAGGTCTTTGCATCGTCTGCATATAGCTTAGATAGTGCACAAGCTCACGTGACGCCAGCAAGACCCCAATACCAGACGAATAGATAATATAAAGCATTGGGCCCACACTAAAACCTATGGGACACCAAAAGGGGCTAGAACCCAGCCGGACGTACAGGAGCCAAAGACTACACGATTAGTGCGCTCTGACAGAAAGGATCGTAGCCACTCTAGCGGTTTGTCTGTCAGCCCAAAAGAAGCAGAAAGGCGTTGAAGGAGTAACACTTATTATGGTCAAGTCTCAAGAGAGTCAAAAGCTGAGCTGACATTGAAGATGGTCAGGAGAGAGAGAGAGAGATGTCCGACATCTATGGCGCCATAGAGATCAGACAGACTTCAGGCGTTTTGGAGAGTCTACATAGAGTGATTCTTCCTAAAGCCAGACTGCTGGGAGGAAAGCAAACCATTTATATCTAGATAAACAATAGCAACAATACATTCCAGAACCTTAGAAGGAAATGTCACAATTGCAATCAGGTGGTAATTTGCTTAATCACTTGAATCCAGCCCATCCAGCTTTAAGACTGGGTACAGGATCGAGCTCGCGTTTTTGGCGCGATTAAATTGAGCATTCATAGTTCAGCACTCGTGACCTCTACAGGGTGGGCCAATAGGAATGCAACAACTTTGACGCCTCACAACTTGAACAATTTTTATCTGAACGTCTTGTCCAATATATCAGATTGAAGATAATTATCCATTTTATCATTCTCCAAAATATCTACGAGATATTATTACGACGTTTTGAGATAATGCTATTAATATTCGATGTGCCATTTTCGTGCCATAAAACTGCAAGAAAAAACAAAAGTCATAAACTTAAGATGTCAATTCTAAACAATCACTTAGTACTAACAATAATTATTAATATCTCGAGTGAATTTACCATCAGTCAAACAAATACTCAATAAAATTATGTCCACCACGTGCTTTAATGACTGCATCAACACGAGAGGACCACTGATCGATGGCTGAGTTCACCAGTGCTTGGGCTATCTCAGCCCAGCAGCAAAGAATCACTTCTTTCAAATGTTCAACGTCACGTATCGGTTCACGATAGACCAGTTGCTGAAGATAACCCCAGATCGAATAGTCAACCGGGTTTAAATCCGGACTGTTCGGTGGCCAGTTCTCCGGTTCAATTAACTCAGGTACGTTAGCGTTCAGATAGGCAACCGTATGACGTGAACGATGCGCCGGCGCTCCATCTTGCTGAAAGATGTAACCATCAACTCCAGACAGTTGGCGAATATCACGTAGCAGTCCTCTTGCGAGTACTTCATCGAAGTAATAAACACTGTTCACCTTAGCCTTTGGAGTAACAAAGAATGTTTCTTGACTGCAAATTAACTGTTGGACTTGTGCAGTGTTCGCTGCTGTGCGCGCAGAACGTTTGCGACCACAGTTGCGGCTGTTAGACGTTCCCGTAGCATCAATTTGTTTAATCAATCGATGTAGAGCATATTTATTCCATTTTCTAGAAGGGAATTCTATCATCATCTGATGTGCATTGTATCCTTTTTCTGCGATTAAAATTCTATCCTCTTCCGTGAGCGGCGCCATGATGTTCAATATTTATGTTCAAATTTGAGAGGTGTGCGCCGTACCAAAATGTTATAACAACGGTGCCGTATTATCAGTGCAAGATTTGACATAGTTGTAGAGTGGATGATTACCTTCAATTTAGTATATTGGGCACGATGTTCGGATAACAATTGTTAAAGTTATATCCATTCAAAGTAGTTGCATTCCTATTGGCCCACCCTGTATATTGACCGCCATCTTGGGTAGTAACATTCGGACACTATTGCCACTACGATAAATCGACTCCTTGACCTTGAAATTATTATATTCGACACTTCATTTGCTAATGTAGCTTACCTCTGACCTGATATATACATATTTTTGTGTGTTGGCGGCCATATTAGACGCCATCTTGGATAGTAACATTCGGACACTATTGGCACTACAATAAATCGATTCCTTGACCTTGATAATGTTAAATTTGATACTTCGCTTGTTTTTGTAGCTTACTTATGACCTGATATAATACTGTTTTCTGTGTTGGCGCCATAATTGGCCGCCATCTTGGTTTTGAGGGTGACCCTGTGGTCGGAACGCGTGGCTCCTACCAAAAACCATTACCATATGATCAAACCTAAGTACACAGAAAGTTTGGTGCTTTTGTCCAGCCGGTCCCCATCCGCTTAAATTTTCGGTCTAACAGCCCTCACTATATAGAGCTGAATACGATTCGTTCACTAAATAATATACCGATAAATGATTAGGTTGAAGTGTTGTTACATTGTCAGGCCCCATTTAGGCCTAGCAGACTATTTATGAGTTGTTGTTGTGTTGTTATCGTTATCATTGTTATTGCTCTTTTGTATCTCGCTTCTGTTCGAATGCGTATGCCACGTTCAGTACAGTGGCATCGTTGAAGTGTTGACCAACGATCATCATTCCAACTGGAAGACCCTCCGAGAATCCAGCGTTGATGCTGATCGCCGGATGACCTGTTGCGTTGTACGGCAGGGTGTTGTCGATCATCTGCATGTGAATCTTCAGAAATTCTGTTTAGGCGAAAACAATAGAATGTCAGCAATATGAAGAAGCAGAGAGGAAGAGTTAAAAGATCACGATTTCGTTTTGTAAAAGAGGAGCAAAAGTCGCCCAAGAAAGAAGTCACAAGGCCCTACAGAGTGAAGGTGGTCCCTCAAGGGCCCCTGTTTGGTCCTGTAAGGCGTAGCCTTGCGTTCATAATTGTCTCTGTGGATCCCTGGTGGTGGGCCCTGGTGCCTTGCACCTCTACACATATGATAGTTACGCCGCTTTATCTGTAGATTCTAAACAAGGCTTGATAATGTAACTACGAGCATAGTGGGTGAGGATTCAAACCGTTTAGATGCTATGGCTCCATTGCCGATAAATATGCAGGCATTAATAAAACTGTATTCAGTCTAATAATAATAATAATATAATATCTTTTCTATAATGAAGCGCCTGACAAACGCACTGCGATGTACATTAACATGTTATCACAATTAAACAATTCACAAGAACACAATAACAGAAGACATAAATCTTAACTACTAACAGAACAGACAGCCTGCAATACACGGCGCTAATAGGGCAGCCTACAAAGCATGTCCGCCCTACGGAGCTCGATCTCGGTACCTCTCGCTCTCTATGGCAGTGTGTTATCCTATGCGCTATCGGGGCCCGATAATAATGAAAAAAATAATAATAATAACTAAAAACATATGTAGTGTAATGTAGCCTAATGTGCTGTAATACATAACTTATATATAATGCCTCTTGAAGGTATCTTCTCATAAATGCCAAATTGGTTCTTCAGCTTGCTTTTAAAGCTAGTATGATTGGTCTAGCATCGCCGAGACTGCAGCCGACCAAACTGCATGGTTAGAAATGTCAACACAGTTGGCCCCTCAGGGGCTTCTGTGCAACTTCACTGGGGACAGCAGCGCGGTCGTCAAGTCCTCTGACAACGTACATGTAGGCCTAAGTCGACAAAGTTTGTCTTTCAGCAGCTAAACACGTGCGTAATAAAATATCACAAACCAAAGACTTCTTTGTGTTCTGTTTATACCAAAGAAGTAATAAAAAGAACAAACTATAATGAAATCGAGATTTATACGTGTACTTCTGAGGGTTTCATACAAGCCTATTGTATAGCACAAACTGTTGTATTTATTTATTACCTGACACTGATAAACCCGCTTTTGGATGTTTCGGAGCTTTGTACTTGATCGTCGGCATAATCAGTACATCATACTTCTGGAATAGTTTGTCGTATTCTTTAACAAAATCTCGCATGATGTTGGTAGCTTTGGCGTAGAAATGATGATCATACTTCTCCTGTCATCATAAAATTATTTTAAACTTATCATACCCTGCAACGGTGGAACAAATTTGGCCATTGTGAGGAGCGAGTTCGAGTTTAAGTACCCGATAGCTGAATACACTTTTAACACAATCTTAGCATAATAATAATTATGGTTCGTGTAGCTATTGATCGACGACTCGAATCTTGACTATAGGCTTTCATTTCTGAGTTTAGCTTCCTGCTCAGAGTCCGGCTGGAACATTTCTTAGCCTACTTGGCTTACTTATACTTGCATTTATTATTATTATTATTATTATTATTATTATTATTATAGTTCTTAAAATCATGGTTCTTAAAATAAAGGTTCTAGGGCCTCATCGAACCCAGGCACGCGATAGCGTTAAACCGCTGGATTGTAACTGAAATCTTTTGGAACAGGAAGAAAGTTTCTTGAAGATCTTCCGTTGTTCTTGTCAATCGTCGGCCGAGATCCAAGATGAAGGCCAGGCCTTCGCGGTCCATAGGCCCCATCGTTTCTATGGCGATAGGGGTAAAACAGTATCTCGTCTGCAGCTCAGCGTATTTGGATTGCTTTCTATTATTATTATTATTATTATTATTATTATTATTATTATTATTATTATTACTATTATTATTATTACTATTATTATTACTATTATTATTACTATATTATTACTATTATTATTATTATTATTATTATTATTATTATTATTATTATTATTATTATTATTATTATTATTATTATTATTATTATTATTATTACTATTATAACTATTATTATTTTTATTATTATTATTATTATTATTATTATTATTGTTATTATTATTATTATTATTATTATTATTGTTATTATTATTATTATTATTACTATTATTACTATTATTATTTTATTATTATTATTATTATTATTATTTTTACTGTTATTATTATAATTATTATTATTATTATTATTATTATTATTATTATTATTATTATTGTTATTATTATTATTATTATTATTACTACTACTACTACTACTACTATTACTATAATTATTATTTTATTACTATAATTATTAAATATTACTTTTATTATTATTATTATTATTATTATTATTGTTGTTGTTGTTATTATTATTATTATTATTATTATTATTCTTATTATTATTATTACTATTATTATTATTATTATTATTCTAACTTACAAGACAGAATACTGTCGAATCAATTAGTTAAGCAGTCGGTATAAGGATTTCAGTGAAGGAATTACGTTTCGATTGTTAGGTTCAGTGGGATGGGTTTACGATGAATTGAGCGCGCACATTTCGCCGACCTTCATCTCAGCGACCTCAATTCGTCGCCGCGAAACAGAGCGCCGACACAATTCGGCGCCATCAAACACAGCGACTACACAATTCGCCGCCATTCATTTCAGCGCTGCTTCAGTACTAAATACCGGACGTAAACAACACTAGAACTTCAAAGCAAAATCAAAGCAAAATTGTTTCGGCATCGTCGTCACGGAGCCGAAGTTGATTGATTGCTTCCGCTTATGGACTATTTGGACAACTTGAACCTCCAGGTTTAGCTATTGCCTAGCCTACTGAACATGTAACTGTTATCATAAGAGTCGCTTAAATGAACGTTTTATCATTAAAATAAACTTTGACATTGTTATCATAATAAACGCTTAAATGAACGTTTTATCAATAAAATAAACTTTGACATTGTTTTGGTAAGAGTCGCTTAAATGAATGGCGGCGAAATGAATGGCGGCGAATTATGTAGTCGCTGTGTTTGACGGCGCCGAATTGTGTCGGCGCTCTGTTTCGCGGCGGCGAATTGAGGTCGCTGAGATGAAGGTCGGCGAAATGTGCGCGCTCAATTCAACGGATACCAGTGGGATGGCATCAGATCCAATTAAAACAGATCAGATACTCCCATGTTAGATTATACAAACTGTTAATATGTTTTATTTCCCTAATACACTTGAAAACGACCACTTTGGGTCATGGTCAACCCGGCTTGAGCATCACTAATCACCATAAAGTGCTGCTTTTTACACGGTCTTGTTTGTTCTTGAAAATGCTTCACGCCGAGATAGGCTATATTATGTGAAATAGCAAAGACGATGTCAAAGGTTCCAGGCACCGTCTGATGCTTTTCAACTGCCATTATAGTTCAGTTTGAACTAGAGTAAGTTAGAGAAAAAAATACCTTAATATAGGATCCAGTCAGTATGGCGTTTATCGTTGAAACGGAAAGTGTATCGGCTTTCGACTTGGACGCGTTGAATAGGAAGTCATGGGTCAACGTATCCTTATATCCTTTGCTGTTGACCGGAACTAATCCTAATATGATCAGCACAGAGACGAGCAGATGTAACACTTAGTTCACTCAAATTAACGCTACTTGACTAACTGCTAGGATATATTTGGGACAAATAGAACAAATTGAAGAGCATTTGTGAATAAAAGAATTCTGGTGCAATCCGTAAATTTTGTAAGAGAATTTGAAGAGAAGCGTTGCTGAATGCACGATTCTGATGCAACGAGTAAATTTTTTAAGAGAATTCTAGTCGATATTTTCAGATCTCAAACCCATAGAACAATATCAGCTTTACCGTACAATACACCCTTCATACAAAGGGTAAATTAGATTAATTGTCTAAACAGGATTTATTTCGCGCTTTACACTTTAACGACGATCTGCGTTGGTTTCTCACTCGGTTTCAGTAGGACTACGTTGTCGTTGTTTAAAGCAATAATAATTATTCAAATTTACAGACTATAGATGTGCAACTTTGAAAAACAGAGGCATGATAATTACTTTTTTTTTATCTTAGAACTTACTCGGTTTTGCCAGTCGCTACTTTGTACATGAACCAGGATTTTGGTCGCTTGTCTCTCTGTACAAAGAGAGAGAGCTTACAACAGTAAGGGTTCTATTACACTCTTTTACTGCGTGACTGCGTACCGTGTTGTCTATACTAGGCTATTTCGTTTCTCAGCACACTTCATTTTACCTGACTTCATCTCACCTCGTCTCATCTTGTTTCATCTCATCTCACTCTTTCTCATCTTGTTACAGTTTCCTACATACTGGGTAGAAAATACGTTTGTTTCCAAAAGATGAAAACTAAGGAATTAGCCAGAAAAGACCACTATCTGCAATCCTATCGAGTCAGTAAGTCAACTAACCTCCGTTAACATATTCAGAGTAGGCTCCTTCAACAATGATAGAAAAAGCTGGCACTGAAACTGAACAACGAAAACCCGTTCACGGCGTTCAGTAATTAGGCTATAAGAAAGCAGCTAGAAGAAAAATTAGCAAATGACTTGGGATAAATTCGTAAAAGACTGAGAGACTGTCAAGGAAATGCACAAAAACGATCAGAAAAATAATTAATGCATTAAGCCTATAATTATGTATAGAACGTTCTTCTATGTGTATACATAAACGTTATTTTGATTAAGATCCTTCATTAATCTAAACTAATTCCAATAAGTTCCAAGACACCGTTATCAAAGAGCCAAAGACAGTAGTCGATGATCGCTTGAAGTGAAATGGCAATAGAAAATCATAATCCGCTGTAGAAGCGAGGTCGAAACAAGAAGCCAGGCTACGTGCATAGGAATCAATGGTTTACGTTGAATTGAGCGCGCACATTTCGCCGACCTTCATCTCAGCGACCTCAATTCGTCGCCGCGAAACAGAGCGCCGACACAATTCGGCGCCATCAAACACAGCGACTACACAATTCGCCGCCATTCATTTCAGCGACTCTTATGATAACAATGTCAAAGTTTATTTTAATGAAATAACACGTTAATTTAAGCGACTCTTATGATAACAATGTCAAAAGTTTATTTTCATGAAAAACGCACGTTCATTTAAGCGACTCTTATGATAACCAATGTACACGTTTTCTTCTTCCGAAAGGTGAATCCATCGAGGATCAGGGATCACTGCCCCTGCTACTCTTAACGTATTCGAGAGACATCTAAATGCTAGACAGTTAGACACTGACTTAGACCTATGTCGTAGTAAAAAATACTTCAAATATTTCGGTTCATGCACAGGTTTTATAGACGCCAAACCCCACCTTATTAAGAACAATTTTGCTTTGATTTTGCTTTGAAGTTCTAGTCAAGAACACGTGTTGTTTACGCCCGGTATTTAGTATTGAAGCAGCGCTGAAATGAATGGCGGCGAATTGTGTAGTCGCTGTGTTTGATGGCGCCGAATTGTGTCGGCGCTCAGTTTCGCGGCAGCGAATTGAGGTCGCTGAGATGAAGGTCGGCGAAATGTGCGCGCTCAATTCAACGGATACCGGAATGAATTAGTTAATCCAAAAAGGAACAATAGTATTCCTCTACCATCGCCATAATTAAATATTTGTTCACAGAGGTGGCATCAATCCACTAAATAAAATCAGATAAGTAGCTAACTGTAGCACAGATATGCACGATACATCAAGCTGCTTTTCATTGGTTACTTATAGTCTACAGTAAGTACACATACCAGCGACGTGTTGTGGAAAGGAAATTTCCTCGACAACAGCACCCAGGGATCCAAGTGTCCTCGCAGCCTTCTTCACTGTTTCAGCCACATCAGGTTCACAGTTTTCGAATCCCTCCTTGATCAGAGATATTCTGATTCCCGCCATCTTTCCAGTCAACTTAAACAACAAAATATATTAAATGACGGAAGGTGAGAACCTGCTTTCATAGTTTACCTAGATTTTTCAAGGGCATAAGGCCATGTACCTCATGTAAGCATGTGACACTAAAGAACAGGAACTAACTTGGATTTAAAACCGGTCATCAAAGAGAAGACAGAAGATGGGTAAAGGAGACAACTCTTCTGGCTGGGGAAGACTGCTAATTAATCAGAGTGCCACAGGGATAAGTGCTTGGGTTTTTGCTCTTCGTAATATTATTATCAGCAAAGACATGGGTTTTTCTAAACTTTGTATGTATATGTATGTATACGGCCACTTGTATAGCACCTTACATAAATTTCAAGAAGGCGCTAAACGTAGCTAACTAGCCACCCAACAGCTTTAAATAGACGCAAGTTAAGAATTGTCGAAAATGTTTCCTGAGTTGCATGCGGCAGTGTGATTCTCGTTAACGATAACGATAACGAAAATGTTCGTTAACGAAAATAAAATGATTTCGTTAACGATAACTATAACTATAACTAAAAATACAATTAACTATAACTATAACTATAACGAAAATAACACTAACGAAAATTCATCTTTATTTTCGTTAATGCAAAAAATAAAAATAGGAAGTGCAGTATGGACGATTCGACATAAATGAGAACGAAAAATGCGATATTTTTATTATGCAATTTGTCAGTTACTTTGGAAACTCGTGTATTCGTGAAGCTGAATACACCCATGCTTCAAAGGCTTTCAAATTGTGAAACAGCGTGTTAATACTCACAATTTTGCCTTTAGCCTTAATTATTGCAACTAAGTAGTAACTAAAATTAACTAAAATAAAAATCCATTAACTATAACTATAACTATAACTAAATAATAATACTAACTATAACTATAACTAAAATAAAAATCATTAACTATAACTGTAACTATAACTAAAATAAAATCTGTAAGGAGAATCACACTGGCGTGCGGTGTAATGATAATATAAGACTGTTCCAGTATGAAGGTCCAATGCAAGAGAAGGCACGGTGCGCCACCATCAATGCACGGGAGCCGGGGAGCGTGGGACGATCAAGACCCACGAGCTGCAGAGCTTAAAGATCGAGGAACTGGCTGGCTGGAGACGGGAATCGTAATCGTAATCTCCAAACTTCTAAAGCTCCACTCGAAAGTCAAGCACAGGGCACCAGCTTATTCACGAGCGCTGCGAATACAGAGCTCCCTGATGTACTCTGGTTAATACAAAGTTTCTAAGTTTTCGGATGACACACAAGTATGTTGAAAAGTGGCTGATGAAAGAAGAAGCGGAGATACTGCGAGAGAATCAAAGAGGAATGTTCAATGGTCAAGAGACTGGTAGATGCTCTATAATTTGCAAAACTAGGCCTACTCGGGCCGCGATGCAAATGGAGAGAGAACAGGGCCATAGAATAATATGGGCAAAAAAACGTATCGAAAATTGAGTGAGGAAGAAATGGGCTTGGGAATCATTGTTCATAAGAGTGCAAAGCCTTCAGGGCAATATGCTGAAGAAGCAATAGGCTAACTAAACCTTATAAACTACTGGTTTTACTATATGGAGTTGTGAGTAGTTTACTTACGAGTTCAGTGTAGTTAGGAACCGTCAAGTTGGCTGGCTGTCTTGGATCGAGGCCGTCATCGTATCCGGCTAAAACCTAACAGGAACGACGACCATGTCGTGGAAATTACACAGAGAAAGGAATGCATGATCTTTTTGTCACAATTAAGTTTTAAATTTTATGAATACGCGTGGTATAATGTAGGATTATCCACTTAAACATCGCCATAGGCTATTCACAGTTAAGAGAATTATAATTCACGGATGAATACCGATTGAAGTGATAGTTCACTTCATCGAAGAAAAATATTCAGAATGAAAACTTGATACATGTGCGCAGTAATGATAACTTATATCATAATGTGGCTTTCAAAAAACAACACGAGGCTCGATAGCCACATTTTTGTGGTTCAGAGTATATAAGCAACCACTTAAACTAGAAAAAACTAATTCAATCTGGGAATTTCCCGTCCAAAAGTTTCCTTTCCATGTGAAATGAAAGTTGATAGCAATTGTAAAGTGATTAGTAGAGTGACATGATGAAAATATTTTTGTATATATAGATCAGCATCCTACATCACTTTAGTGTTTCCTTTTCAAGTGAATGAATGTTATTTGTAATAGCAATGTGATTACTCGAGTGACATCATGTAAATCTTTGCACATCTATAGATATAGCTAGGGATCCTATACATAAAATTAACACATTGCTAACGTTGAAAAAACTGGCCAAAACATCATTATTTTGTCTCATATAATAGCCATTGTTCGTCTACAAACATTCCTGATATCCATGTTCTTCTTAATATTTCATTACTGTTCGTGCATCACTACACAATAGAGTTTTGCCTTTATCATTGAACGGTTTGAACCCAGTGGTATAAGCAAAACAATGAACAGACATGACTCACTAGAAGGCTAACAAAATCAAGTAAAAATATATTATAGGGCCTACAAGAAGGCTAAGCAAATTAAAAGTTCTAAAGCGAATAGTCTTTATCTCAAAGCAGATAGCTGCTGCCAAATCCCACCTCCAAGAGCAGAGCACAGTCTTTGACTGTTTTTGCCATTGGTCCTGCAGTGTCTAAGGTAGTTTCCAATGGTACGACTCCTGTGTGTGGCACCAGACCAGAGGTTGGCTTATGTCCAACGATCCCACACCAACTGGCTGGAAGACGAATCGATCCACCCGTATCAGTGCCAATCCCCAGATCGACATCTCCGATAGCAAGTAATGCATTAATGTTAAAATAAATATGTATCCGGAGATTTTTGGCTGAATAACACCTTCCTCGGAAATATAATAATATTATTGGCTTTCTGAGTAATAGCATAGGCCTATATATGGCGAAAATAATAATGGGCTGCAATACTTGTGTCTTGGGAGCAGTGCACGGTCCATATAATAAATATATGTTATTTTAGATGAGCATATTAAAACCCTATTTCCGGGGAGTAATTCCTATGGAACACGCAAAATGTCAGCTTACGAGAACTGCGTTTCCGCTGCTGGATCCACCAGAAACCCTTTCCTTGTCATAAGGATTGAGGACAGGACTTGGCATGGAGGAAAAGCTACTTCCCGTAAAGCACATATTTTCACAGACTGCTTTTCCCTTGATGAAAGCTCCTGAACACATAGAAAAACCGATAGAAACCCTGTTACTGGCAACAGTAAAAGACTAGGCCACACTGAATCAGTTTCTAGACACGAACACTTGCACAAATAGGCAAAACTCAAAGATTAAATTTTCTTAGATTTTCATAAATGATATATCTAATTTTAAACCTGGGGTGTACCTATTTCATATAAACCTATGCCCAAAATTCAGAAGTGATATATCTAATTTTAGACATACCTATTCTTGACTTCATTATACCTATGCCTATATATATCAGAAATATCTATAGCCTACCTAACAATTCTTTTAGGTCGAAATGACATCAAGAACTGAGCCAGCGTCATATTCATCATCGTCGTCGTTTTCGCCGACAACATCGTTATCAATCAGAGCTGTGATGTTCTGTAGGCCTACTTAAAACCGGAACCATACTCATCATACTGTATACATAACATAGGGCTTACCTGTAGGTCGATTGATTGCCGTCAGTTGTGCGATTGGGCCGTGCTTCTTCAAGTGGTGATTTAATCGGAAAACTTAAGGCCAGTAGATAGACAGAATAACATAATTATCACACGCAGTAATCTTAGACCATTTGCTATTTATTACCAATGTTCTCTAACCTTCATCGAGAACACGACTAACGACTGTTGCATGGTAAGCAGGTACGTAGCCCGACATGAACTGTGACCCAATCGCCATGGGAACTCCCGCCATTGTTATGCTGTCCTTGACCGCCAAAGTCTTTCCAGACAACTTTCCACCAGTTGCGCCTTTAGTGTTGGTCACGCGTGCCCTGACATTGAAAGTAATTTTGGTTCAGACCTTATTTTGAAGATTTGTGTCCAGTTTCATTGTCCTATACTGTTTATTAGTTTCTATTATTTTCTTTAACCTAACTGTCCTGTTAGGTTGTGAGGTTGACTTTTTCGTCCGTACGTTGTTTCCGAGTCTCTTCTCGACTTTTGAGTTTTTATTAAACCTTCTGGCATTTGGCTTACACAACTATCTTGCTCAGTAGCAACCATCTACTGATGTCTTGAGTATATCAGTGATGGCGCTATAGAAATTTTTAGATTACTTTGTTGCTATTGTTCGTGTATTTTCTGTACTGATTATTTTGTTGCATTGATTGGAGAAGATCACGTGGTCGATCTAGGACTACTAAGAGAGAGTCGTCAAAAAGAATCTCGCGGATAAAAATACTTGCCGTCATAGACCCTGCATAACTCCGCCACTGATCGTACTCTGTCAGTGCCAGTCCCAAGCCTGGATAAAGCAGGAGGGCGGCGCTAATGGTCTTTGTTACAGCAAAGTGGTCGTTAAACAGTAAACAAGCAAAAAGCAGACCCTGCATGGGGTTAGGTGGGCTCAGTGGAGAACTGCGTGGTATCTCATCGTGGACACCGTCACGCTCAGCTAAGTTCGTCACCTGAAGTTTACTGTTGGTTTGTTGCCTTGGTTTTCTAGTCTTGTCCAATATTAGTCTACTGCTTCCATGTTTCTTGGCTTCTTTTCATGTCTTGATGTCTTTGGCTCGTTTGCATTCAGCATAACGTTACTTTGGTCCGTATACGTATAACCTTAGTCAGTAGAAAACGCTTTCCCATCTTGAACTAAATTCAAATTAAATCAATTAGAAAGTAGATCATACCTAGAAAGACTAACTCAGTGTACTTATATGCCTACCATGCGTTGTAGGTGTTGTCTTCCTGTCTTGGCTTATATCCAGGCAAACTGGGATATTTGGTAGGCAATCCAGGCTCTGGCATCTCTTCCAAACGACCGTATATTCCAAACAACTTAGTCATGTGATCTGTCCAGCAATAACAACATATTTACTTTAAGGTACTGAGAATCGCCCATGCCAGTCACACGCCTGGATAAGATGAGAAAGGTTGGTCGGTAGGGTGCAGATTCTACCGGACGTAAAACCAAAAAGGTTCATGGATTTACCAAAGGATCATGGAATATGTATCTCAGTTCACGGAAACAACATCGACAACCTGAGATTTGGGGATGACGTTTACCTGATTGATGCAACAGCAAAATTAGAACTATTCGTCATTGTGTAAATGCAATGCGTATTGAGAATGAAACGCTGCGGGATAAGTTGATTAGTCAAAACAAAGTCAATGAAATTTGGTACTTAGAATGTTGAGATTCCCGTGAACGCAAGATGGGGCAGAGATCGATAACGTGGGTGAATTTATATATTGGGGAAGTCTGCTGAATTGGGATAATAACCCACTCCAAAGCGATTACGCTCAGCTAAGTTCGTCACATGTTCAGCGCTCGTGAATAAGCTGGTGCCCTGCGCTTGGCTTTCCAGTGGCGCTTTAGTTTGGAGTTACGGAGATTACGATTACAATTAGATGAATAGCAAAAGCATAGGGAATATGGCGGATTTTAAGATGAGACAGACATCAGTGTATAAATAACCAAGCGAAAACCATCGGAAGAAGTTGTCCAATTTTCAATGTCCTGCAGACTGATGAAATAGCTACACATAGAAGACAAGCAGAGATTGCAGGCATCTGAGATGAGTGGCAGGTATGTAGGGCCTATGCATCTAGATCGTTGTACGAGTTTCGGCGTCATCTTCTCTTACCTTTGATCTGTAGCATGTCGTCATTGCTGACGTGTAGGTGATGTCTTGCTGCCAGAGACTGTAGTTCATCTAAGGTCGGTGGGGGTACAGCCGGTGAACGATACATTATGACTCAACACGAGCTTTGTGAAGAGAATGGTTTTGCAGCACTCTATCAACCAAGCGTAATACATAACAGTCTGTGCAATATTTGTATATATATTATATAATGCGCAATATTGCAAGTACTATGCATACATGTAGCCTACTTCTTCTCCCTCTCCACTACTGTAACAATTGAAGAGTTCAGTTCAATTACCATATACGTCGACCTCCCTCTTTTTTGCTAAAAAGTATGCCAGTTTGATTGGAAAATAGTATTTTATATACCCTGCAAATTTGGCGCAGTTCATATTGTTTTCGGATAGTCTTTTTGAATAACATTGTATGGCTTTGTGCAGCCGGCATTATTCTACCATTACTCCATTTCAATATTCCGTTATAATAATAATTATATTCGTTTATTGAGAAAGACAACTCTAATTGGCACACCGCAATCAGTTACAATGTCAAAGAGTTATGATAGCAAGCAATGTCGTTTTTCTTGTAATCTCTGTGTTAAAAGCGGTGCAACAATCAGGTTATTTGACATGCCCGTCTTCTTGCACGATTTCGTACTGTGTAGTGTGTAATAGCGACCGTTCGGTGCAAGAATAAGGTTTCGGCTAACACCAGACGATATTATGTGGTATTGCAGCTGCTAGAAAACAAACTTTGTCCGCATAACCTCTGACTCGCTGCATATATGTATGTATGTCGGTTGGGGAAATATGCTGAAGGTAATCAAGCGTATTCAAATTGGATAGCCTATGTGCATCATTATTGAATCACCGAAACAGAGGTTACAGACATTTTCTTCAGTGCAATTGAAGTGTAGGCCTATGTACGGGTGTATATATGTGCTTGCCTGCATCGGCTAGTTTCCCCAACCTATGTATAAAAAGTTGGTGAAACTCTACGAAAGTAATCCAGAGCTAACTCGCATCGTAGCCGAATGGATAGAGCTCTCTACTCACTGGGAGTAGGCTATGGGTTCAAGTCTCCACTTACTGTGTTTTGCGTATGGACCTTGAGTAAGTCCTTCGCGATTACTTAGCGCCATCGATGTTCTCAAATCAAATCAAATCATATTTATTAGAATCGATTCAGCGATTAATGATAACACTGTATATCGTATCGTATCGTATTTAAATATTTGTAAAGCGCCTCTAGTAGGGTGAACCGTTCAGAAGCGCTCCCAGTGTGCTAAGCCCCGCGAAAATAAAAAGACTTTGAGAAAAGCGAAGGAAGAAGAGAGACTGCCAGAGAGAAGTTTTATCGAACAGAAGGAGAAAGAGCATTCCAAAGAGAGGGACCAATTGAAGCAAAGGAACGAGCCTGAGCCATAGCAATTCTACTACGGGGAACCAAGAGGTCAAGTCTATTGCAGGAACGAAGTGGACGGTGGGAGAAAGCAGAATGAGTCCGAAGTATTACGCCAACCAGGTATCGCGGGGCAAGACCCCTCTGAGCCTTGAAGATCAGAGAGAAGATTTTAAATTGTATGCGAGCATGCAGAGGGAGCCAATGAAGTTCGTCAAACATAAAGGTAGAGATGTGAGAGTACCGGGGAAGGCGGTATATAATGTTCTCTCGTATGTTTGTTCCTGCAGTTCTGAACTTTGGAAGGAGAGTAATGTCAGACACAGTTGTATTGTATTATTGTTATTAACAATAAGAATTTAATGTCAGAAATGTATACATACCAAGAAGAAACCGGGAAATACAAAAGCAGTTGCCTGCAAGTTGTGGCACTTCTTTATCTGCTTCGGTCTCTGCTACTGCTGCTTGACTGCTTAATACTCTTGCTTCACTGCTGCAGTCAGACTGCCACTTGTAGGCTATTGCTGCCGCTCCTGTTTCTACTGTCTATTCACTCTGTTGCTAAATTTACTTTTCTGCAAAGGTCCAGCTTAAATAAGGTTGCATGAGTGTATTCGATCGTCCGTTTGCTTCTATCTGGGTGTGTCTGTGTTTGTGTGTGCCTACACGCCTATGTATGTGTCCACACGTGTTTCTGTTTCTGTTGTTTTATATTTGACCTAGACTGCTCTATTCTAGATTTAGGTTGCCAAGGGCACTTTGCGTACTTTCTGAAAGGATCTGCGTGCCTCTCATTCTTCAGTTAGTCGACAGCTGTCTGATCTAAGACAATTTATCGCTCGAACCATCGACCTCGGTGTCCATGCTCTTGTCCTTTCCCGTCAGAATGACGCCCAGATGAATAGCATCTGCGTCTATAGGCAGGGCTGTACTAAACCAAAACCCATACGACTTTAACAGCGCTCGAATGCACTTTGTAACATATGCAAATAAGTATGCGTGCATGCATGTATGCATATATACACGTATGCATGTATTCAGGCATTTATGCATGTGTATGTATGAATGTATGTATTTATGTATGCGTGTATGCATACATGTATAATTGTATATGCAATTATGCATGTATTCAGGCATTTATGCAGGTATGTATAAATGTATTTATGTGTATGTTATTCATGCATGTATACATTTGTGTATGCATATTCGTGTGTACGCATGTATGCAGAACTATGTGTGTATGCAAGCATACATTTATTGAGGTGCAATCGGCGATGAAGCATATGAACCTTGAAATTGGCTATCCAGTTACTGTAGTCTAAACGACTTCAGACAGTCATTTGTTATTCTACCTTCATTCGGCCATGGCTCAAATCCAGTTTGTGTTCTATAAATAGTGCTTGTGGGTTTGGGTTTCTTTTAGAGAAATGTTAATAAATTGCGTTATAGGATGATGTCCTTGTAGTACATTACGTTAGGCATATATTATATTTTAGACAGGCGTGGCAGCCTATCTAATGTATTATGGACATTCCCATTAAAACCGCAATCTTTCGGAGAAGAGGCTGAATCCAATTTTAATGACCTTGATATAATTAGGCTAACAAATGTATAGACAATAAAATTTTGGTAACAAGCATTAGTTTTATTTTACTATTTATCGTACCCGTGAGCTGGGCTGTGAGCGCTCCTGAGTAGATTTCTTGAAGGGCGCTATATAAATCTCCAGAATGAATGAATGAATGCACATAGGACATATTTTGTTCTAACAAGACAAGTACGCACAAAAAACGAACAAGTCTACGGCTTATTGCGACACTCAACTATAATTCAGTCTTTCATTTGTATACGTTTAAAATATAGTCTACGCAAGTTTTGGGTATATATAAAAATTATTCCGCAAGTGATTTGGTCGTGGAGGAATGGTTTTAACCGCAGCCGGACTTTGCCCACTAGGATTTAGAACTAAACAGTAGCCTTATCCGTTTCAAAGTCTCCTCATCGTCAGCTGAACCTTAGGAGATAGCCCTGACCTACTACTCTGGCTATGATCTGTAAACTGAGGTATATTATTGTGTTCAAATTTCGACTTTGAACGTTGCAAATAACAACAGCATTATTTCATCCCGTTAGTAGGCCCTAACTTCGTTAGACCTGTACACAAAGCACGCGGCTAACCTGCATTGTCGCATCGTATATCAAACAGCACGATTCACCTACCAACGGAAACACTTCAATACAAGTTCCCTAGCGATTTTTAGTTTTTGTTGTTGTATTTGATATGCACTAAGGAAATCATAAGAATTTCACGCATGTACAAATTTACGGACGACACTTGTAGAATACATTCGCTTCTCTGTGAAAAACAATCAGATCCAGTCAATGGTGACAGATCTGAACTGGTGTGAACTGCTATTAATTCGAGGTTGGTTCGAAAAAGACTCTAAAGCGTGGACATGTACACGAAACAATTGGGGAAATCGTTTGGAACGAGGGAAAACTTAAGACCTTTGTGTGAAAGTCATCTAGGGAAAGAACGGCATATAATAAAGCTTAGATTTGCAATTAAGTCTTCGCTATATAACTGAATATGATAAAAAAAGTGAATGCATAATACAATGAAAACGATATCAGTGACTATAATGTTACAGTTTCTTTGCGTCTCTTTCTGTCTCGAATGCATATGCCACGTTCAGTACAGTGGCATCGTCGAAGTGTTTACCAACGATCATCATTCCAACTGGAAGACCCTCCGAGAATCCAGCGTTGATGCTGATCGCCGGATGACCTGTTGCGTTGTACGGAAGGGTGTTGTCGATCATTTGCATATGAAGCTCCAGAAATTCTGTTTAGACGAAAACACTCGAATGCCAGCAATATGAAGAAGCAGAGAGGAAGAGTTAAAAGATTTCGTTTTGTGGAAGAGGAGCAAAAGTCGCACAAGAAAACTGTCACCAAGCCGTATATGAGCTCCTGCTTGGCAACGTAAGGCCTGTAGCCTTGCGTTCTTAATTATTGTCTCTGTGGGTCCCTTGGAGGTGTTGGGCCCTGGTGCTTTGCATCCCTACACAACAGTGCATATTTTAACAGTATAACTACTGGGACAAATGTCCCAATAGTTTTAGAATTTGTTCCAGTAGTTTTGGTGATTTGTCCCAGGTAATACTTTACTTTCAATGATAGTTTCGAATAACACTGAAAGTAGAGTAGCAGACTTTGTCCCAGTACTCCAAACCCGTTAACATATGCACTGCTACACATAATATATGATAGTTACGCCGCTGTATCTGTAGATTCTATAAACAAGTCTTGACAATGTAACTACGAGAATTACATCCGATTAGACCCTATGGCTCCATTACCGATAAATATGCAAACAATAATAAACTGTATTCGGTTTATGTAAACTTAAAACATAATTATGCCGTGTCGTCTATCTTCAGCAAATAATTGTGGTGTAATGTGCAAGGTATCTTCTCATAAATGCCAAATTGGTTCCTCAGCTTGCTTTTAAAGCCGATATGACTGGCCTAGCATCGCCGAGACAGCAGCCGACCAAACTGCATGGTTCGAAATGTCAACACAGAGGCTTCTGTGCCACTTCACTGGGGACAACAGCGCGGTCGTCAAGTCGTCTGACAACGTAAGTCGACAAAGTTTGTCTTTCAGCAGCTAAGAACGGACGTAATAAAATATCACAAACCAAAGACTTGTTTGTGTTCTGTTTATACCAAAGAAGTAATAAAAAGAACAAACTATAATGAAATCGAGATTTATACGTGTACTTCTGCGGGTTTCATACAAGCCTATTGTATAGCACAAACTGTTGTATTTACTTATTACCTGACACTGATAAACCCGCTTTTGGGTGTTTCGGAGCTTTGTACTTGATCGTCGGCATAACCAGTACATCAAACTTTTCGAATAGTTGGTCGTATTCTTTTACAAAATCACGCATGACGTTGATAGCTTTGGCGTAGAAATGGTGACCATACTTCTCCTGTCAGCAGACAAAAGCAACTTTGTAAACTTATTATAGGCCTACTCTGTAACGGTGGAACAAATTAGGCCATTGTGAGGAACGAGTTTGAGTTTAAGTACAGCTTAATACACTTTCCACATAATCTCAGCATAATATGGTCCGTGTAGCTATTAACCGACGACTCGAAACTTGACTATAGGCTTTCATCTCTGAGTTTATCTTCCTGCTCAGAGTCCCGCTTCAACATTTCTTACTTCGCTTACTTATACCTGCATTTATTATTATTATTATTATTTTGTTTGCCCTGAGGTACTTCATTCCCCCAGGGACTTATAAATTATAAAAGCAATGTGCATTTATTATTATTATTATTATTATTATTATTATTATTATTATTATTATTATTATTATTATTATTATTATTATTATTATTATTATTGTTGTTGTTGTTGTTGTTGTTGTTGTTGTTGTTGTTGTTGTTGTTATTATCATCATCATCATCATCATCATCATCATCATCATCATCATCATCATCATCATCATCATCATCATCATCATCATCATCATCATCATTATTATTATTCTATCCTATAAAACAGAATGGGGTCTACCGTGTTGGTTAAGCTGTCGGTATAAGGATTTCAGTGCAGGAATTATGTTTTGATTTTTAGGTTAAGTGGGATGGCATCAGAATCATCAGATCAAATTAAATCCGATCAGGTACTATCAGCTTAGATTATACTAACTGCAAATATATTTAATTTGTCTAATACACTTGCAAACGACCACTTTGTGTCAAACCGGCGTAACTAATCACCATACTGTGCTGGTTTGTATCTGGTCTTGTTTGTTCTTGAAAATTCTTTACGCTGAGATATATACTTTGTGAAATAACAAGGACGAGGTCAAAGTCCTAGACACCGTCTGATGCTTTTCAACTGCCAGTGTAGTTCAGTTAGGACGAGAGTAAGTTAGAGAATAATGTACCTTTATGTAGGATCCAGTCAGTATGGCCTTTATCGCTGAAACGGAAAGTGTATCGGCTTTCGACTTGGACGCGTTGAATAGGAAGTCATGGGTCAACGTATCCTTATATCCTTTACTGTTGACCGGAACTAATCCTAAATATGGCAAGCACAGAAACGAACAGATGCAAACTAAGTACACTCAAATTAACTTCATTTGAAAAACTGCTAGGATACATTTTGGGACAAGTAGCGCAAATTGAAGAGAATTAGTGAATACAAGAATTCTGGTTCAATCCGTAAATCTTTGTAAGAGAATTCTAGTCGATATGTTCAAACCTCGAACCCATACAACGATATCAGCTTTGCCATACAAAACACCCTTCATACAAAGGGTAAATTAGATAAATTGTCTAAACAGGATTTATTCTAGCGTTTAACTTTAACGACGATCTGCGTTGGTTTCTCATTCGGTTTTAGTAGGTCTATGCCTACTAAAAGCGAATGACGAAATTAAATTTATTGTCTAAAAAAGATTATTTTCGCGTTTAACACTTTACATGCGAGCTGCTTTTGTTTCTCATTCGCGTTTAGTAGGCCTACATTCTCGTTGTTAAAAGCAATTATTCATTATTCAAATTTACAGCCTCTGTGCATAATTTATTAGAAATTCAGAGGCATGACAATTACATGTTTATCTTTAAACTTATGGTCGTGGATACGGTCACGCCCGACGTGAGCCTATACCTGGGACTAGAATCACGTCCGCCTCGCAATTGGTCAGTGCATGTCACATGATTGTGTGTACCTGAAACGAACCGACCGATAAACATTCCAGATTGCGGTTGAAGGTTGTTCACCGTGTTTTCTAAAGACGACACTAACCCTGACCCTGACCCTAACCGACCATCACGACGCCTAATCTGACCCTAAACGACCCTCACGACGCCTAATTTGACCCTAAACGACCCAACGAATCTTAACCTGGCCCTAACCGACCCTCAACATGTCCGCCATATCAAAATTCCACGGGAAGACAACAAGTTCACGTGACAGGCTTTAGCCAATAACGCGACGGGCGTGAATGTAGTGCTGGGATTCCGCTAACGCCCGGGGCGTGAACGGATCCACTACGTAAACGTATTCGGTTTTTGCCATTCACTATTTTGTACATGAACCAGGATTTTGGTCGCTTGTCTCTGTCCAAAGAGAAATAAATACAGTTCTATTATACTTTTTTTACTGAGTCCCGTGTTGTGTCTGTTATTACCTATCTCACCACACCTCATTTCATCTGACCTCATCGTTAGAGCGCCTCTCGCAGCATAGATTATTCAGAGGCGCTTTCAGCGCGGAAGTCCCGAGAAAAAAGAAACGCCTTGAGAGAGCGAGAGGATTCGGACCTAATCTGACATCGCCTCATCTTATTTCATCTCATCTCACTCTTTCTCATCTTGTTACAGTTTCCTACATAAAGGGTACGGTAAGGAACACGTTTGTTTGCAACAAAGGAAAAGTAAGAAATTAGCGAGAGAAGACCACTATCTAAAATCCAATCGAGTCACTAAGTCTACTCACCTCCGTTAACATATTCAGCGTAGGCTCCTTCCAGGATGATAGAAAAAGCTGGCACTGAAACTGAACAACGGAAAACGGCGTTCATTAATTAGAAGAAAGTAGCCAGAAGAAAAATTAGTAAATGACTTGGAATAAATAGGGAAAAGATATACAGTGCCTGTCAAGGAATTAAACACAAACGCTCAGAAAAATAATAAATGCATTTATGTAGGCCTAGGCTACTGTAACATAGGACGTGTTTCTATGCCTACGTAAGAGTTATTTTGATTCAGATCCTTCATTAATCTAAACTAAATCCAACGAGTTCCATGGCACCGTATATCAAAATGCCAAAGACAGCTGCAGTCGATGATTGCTTGAAGTGAAATCGCAAAAATCATGATATGTTGTACTGTAGAAGCGAGGTCGGAAACCGATTCATCAGAGACACCAGAAGCCAGGCTATATACGGTGGGTTTGTAAAACACAGTTCCAGACAATTGAGACAATGAGACAGGCACCTGCATAGGTATCAATGAGTAAACCCAAAACAGAATAATACTGTTCCTCTACCATCGCCATAATTAAATATTTGTTCACAGAGGTGGCATCACTTCACTAAATAAAATCAGACAAGTAGGCCTATCCAACTGTAGCACAGGATATGCACAAAACAGCAGAGCTGTTTTGCATTGGTTACATGTAGTCTACAGTCTAAACATACCACCGACGTGTGGTGGAAAGGAAATTTCCTCGACAACAGCACCCAGGGATCCAAGTGTCCTCGCAGCCTTCTTCACTGTTTCAGCAACATCAGGTTCACTGTTTTCGAATCCCTCCTTGATCAGAGCTATTCTGATTCCCGCAATCTTTCCAGTCAACTTAAACAACAAAATAATATTTAGCTTAATACACCTGCAACTGTCATTTAATAATTTATATCAAATGACGGAAGGTGAGAACCTGCTTTCATAGTTTACCTAGATTTTTGAATGGCATAGGGCCATGTACCTCATGTAAGCCTGGTCGAGAAGTTGCAAGCATGCAAGACTAAAGAGCGGGTACTAACTTGAATTCAAAACCGGTCATCAAACAGAAGACAAAAGATGGGTAAAGGAGAAAACTATTCTGGCTGGGGAAGACTGCTAATCGGAGTGCCACAGGTATGAGTGCTTGGGTTTTTGCTCTTCATAATTTTATTAACAGCACAGACGATGTTTTTTTTAACTTTCTACGTATATGTATGTATACGGCCATTTATATAGTGCATTACATAAACCTCACGAAGGACCTAAACCAACAGCGTTAATTAGATGCAAGTTAAGAAATTTCAAAATGTTTTCTGAGCTGCATGCGGTGCAGTGTTCTGAATTATTAATGGAAGACTGTTCCAGTATGAAGGTCCAATGCAAGAGAAGGCACGGTGCTCCCCAATCAATGCAAGGGAGCCGGGGAGCGTGGGACGATCAAGTCTCCACGAGCGGAAGAGCTTAAAGATCGACGAACTGTCTGGCTGGAGACGGGAATACAGAGCTCCCAGATGTACTTTGAGGAATACAAACTTTCTAAGTTTGCAGATGATACACAACTATGTTGAAAAGTGGCTGATGATAGTAGAAGCGGAGATATTACGAGAGAATCAAAGAGGAATGCTCAATGGTCAAGAGACTGGCAGATGCTCTATAATTTGCAACAGTAGAACCAACCTTAGAGTAATAGGGGCGTAACATATTGAAAACTGAGTGAGGAAGAAATGGGCTTGGGAATCATTATTCATAAGAGCGCAAAGCTTTAAGGGCAATATACTGAAGCAGTGAAATGCTAACTAAACTTCATAAACTAGGATTCGTTTTACGATATGGAGTTGTGAGTAGTTTACTGACGAGTTCAGTGTAGTTAGGAACCGTCAAGTTGGCTGGCTGTCTTGGATCTAGACCGTCATCGTATCCGGCTAAAACCTAACAGAAACGACGACCATGTCGTGGAAATTACACAGAGAAAGGAATGCATGATAGCGGCAATTAACTTTTCAATTTTATAAACACTTGTGGTGTAATGTAGGACTATCTACTCAGCATCCTGCATCACTGTAATGCTTCCTTTGCAAGGGAATGAATGTTATTTGTAATAGCAAAATGATTACTCGAGTGACATCATGTAAATGTTTGGATATATATAGGGCTATACATGATATCCTATACATAAAATGAACACATTGCCAATGTAGAAAAAACTGGTCAGAAGTCAGAACTACATTATTTTGTCTCATATTAGCCATTGTTCATAAACAAACATTCCCTGAATCTAGGTACTTCTGAATATTTCCCTACTCCTCATATTTCGCTTTAAAATAAAGTTTTGCCTTTATCATGGAACCGATCTGAATAAAAAAAAACAGCTCACTAGAAGGCTAGCAAAATCAAATATGAATACTGTACATAAAATCAAATATAAATATTATACAAGAAGGCTAAGAAAATTAAAAGTACTAATATGAATAGTATATATATCTCAAAGCAGCTAGCCGCTGCCAAATCCCACCTCCAAGAGCAGAGCACAGTCTTTGACTGTTTTTGCCATTGGTCCTGCATTGTCCAAGGTAGTTTCCATTGGAATGACCCCTGTGTATGGCACCAGACCAGAGGTTGGCTTCAGTCCAACGATCCCACACCAACTGGCAGGTACACGAATCGATCCTCCCGTATCAGTGCCAATCCCCAGATCGACATCTCCGATTGCAATCTGTTACATGATGTCAAGTTATATATATTATTAGGGCCTACTAGTTAGTTAACTAGTTAAGAGTTGTTCTTTGATAAATCATTCTTTGTTCCCTGTCTTTTAAAACAGAGACTTATAGCCTAGATATTTCCCGACCACCTTATCATCAGCATTACTTTACTTTAGGGTGACCCTTGTCAGCGGGGCTTAGGCCATTTTAGGACTCCCCCTTTGAACCAACATCATCATTGATTATCATCGTTATTGTCAATTACTTTGTTCAACTGGTTTCAATAAAAAAAAGCGTGGTTATCTAATGGTTATCTAATATATTCTGAGTAATGCATAAATGTCCAAATAAATAAGTCGGAAATATAATAATAATTAAGGGCTTACTAAGTAATAATTAATATTATTTGGCGTGATAATAATGGGTTGTAATACTTGTTCATTCTTTCGTTCTGTGAGATTATATAGCGCCCCTTCAAGAAATCTACTCAGAGCGCTCCCAGCCCAGCCACTTGTGTCTTGGAAGCAGAGCACAGTAAGCCTACATATTAGAGAGACATGGGGAATTTCTCCGCGGGAAAACCGCGGTGACCGCGGTAAATCCCATAAGAATGGGGAAACAATTGCGGTAATACCGCGGTAATGGGGACAACAATTGCGGCAATACCGCGGTAATGGGGTTTCTCTGGCGGTAATACCGCGGTAATGGGGAATGAGCCGGCAATAAACCCGGGTGATGTTAAGAACTTGAGGACTGATAAGGAGATTTTCTTATTTCGTGAAGCCTACTGGTCAGAAATAGTCAGAACTTTGTTAATGCAAACTGTCGATAAGATAATAACAGACTAATGCAGTCAACAATACAAATTACCTTGTAAGCTAAAAATGTTACTGTAAAATTTGAATTGGTGTAAACTTTTTGCGGGAATGTGATGTCGTCCTGCGGGGATGGGGTGGGGATGGGAAGAAAACCTGCGGGGATGGGGCGGGGATGGGGACAAACCCTGCGGGGATGGGGTGGGGATGGGGAAGACTTACTTGTTACGGGGTGGGGATGGGGACGAGGAAGTCTCCCATGTCACTCTCTACTGCATATAATAAATATGTGTTATTGCATAATAAGCATCTTAATATCATGTTTTCGGAGAGTAATTCCTATGGAACACACAAAATGCCAGCTTACGAGAACTGCGTTTCCGCTGCTGGATCCACCGGTAACTCTTTCCTTGTCATAAGGATTGAGGACAGGACTTGGCATGGAGGAAAAACTACTTCCCGTAAAACACATGTTTTCACAGACTGCTTTTCCCTTGATGAAAACTCCTGAACACATACAAAAACCGTTAGAAACTCTGTTATTGGCAACAGTAAAAGACTACGCTTAATCAATTTCAAGACTTTAACACTTGCACAAATAGGCAAAACACAAAATATAAGTTTCCTAGATTTCCATAAATGATTATAATAGACAAATCTAATTTTAAATATTCCTATTTCATGCAAGCCTATGCTTAACATTCAGCAATGATATATCTAATTTTATACATGCCTATTTTTTAACCTCATTTATATGCCTAGAGATAATTAGGCTACTGAAACCTATAATTCAGAAGTATCTACATCTAACAGTTAATATTCCTTATTGTTTAGGTTGAAATGACCTCAAGAACTGAGCCATAATTTATTCGTCATCGCCGTCTTTATCGTTAACAACATCGCCATCATAGTGATGCTTTGTAGGCCTACTTAAAACAGGCACCATATTCATCGTAGCAAGGACCTAAGTGTGGGGAGATTGATTGCCGTCAGTGGTGCGGTTGGGTTGGACCGTTCTTATTCAAGTGGTGATAATATGGGAAAGATTCAAGTCAGTAGATAGACAGAATAACAGATCACACGCGTTAATCTTGGACCATTTGCCATTTATTAGTTACAAATGTTCTCTAACCTTCATCGAGAACACGACTAACGACTGTTGCATGGTAGGCAGGTACGTAGCCCGACATGAACTGTGACCCAATCGCCATGGGAACTCCCGCCATTGGTATGTGGTCCTTGACCGCCAAAGTCTTTCCAGACAACTTTCCACCAGATGCGCCTTGAGTGTTGGTCACGCGTGCCCTGACATTGAAAATGTGTTTCTTCCAATATTTTGAAGATTTGTGTCTAGTTTCATTGTTTCCTTATCTTGATTTCAATGGTTTTTAAGCTATACTGTTTAGTTTTAATTTCTGTAACAAAACTGTCCTGTTAAGTTTTCAGGTTGACTTTTTCGTCCATAATTATGTTGCTTCTGAGTCTCTTCTCGACTTTTGAGTTTTGATCAAACTTCTGGCACTTGGCTTGGACGACTATTTTGCTCAGAAGCAACCATCTACTGATGCCTTGAGTAGGCCTATGTCAGAAATGGCGCTATAGAAATTCTTAGATTAGTTTGTTGCTAATGTTCGTGTATTTTCTATAGCTTTGTTTTTGGTGACTTGTTGTGCTGCTTTGTGCACTGATTGGAGGGAGAAGATCAATTGGTCGATCTAGGACAGTACTACTAAGAGAGAGTCGTGGAAAAAGATCACGCGGATATAAATACTTGCCGTCATACACCCTGCATAGGGTTAGGTGAGCTGCAGGACAGAACTGCGTGGTGTCGCATCGTGGACACCGCTACGCTCAGCTGGGTTTATCACCGGAAGATTACTGTTGTTTTGTTGCCTTTGTTTCTAGTCTTGTCAAATATTAATCTACTGCTTCCATGTTTCTTGGCTTGTTTTCATGTCTTGATGTCTTTGGCTCGTTTGCATCCAGCATAAAGTTACTTGGTCCGTATACATACATTGTAGCCTTAGTCAGTAGAAAACACTTTCCAATCTTGAAATAAATTCAAATTAAATCAATTAGAAAGTAGATCATACCTAGAAAGACTAACTCAGTGTACTTATATGCCTACCATGCGTTGTAGGTGTTGTCTTCCTGCCTTGGCTTGCATCCAGGCAAACTGGGATACTTGGTAGGCAATCCAGGCTCTGGAATCTCTTCCAAGCGATCGTATATTCCAAAGATCTTAGTCATGTGATCTGTCCAGCAATAGCAACATATTTACTTTAAGCTACTGAGAATCGCCTATGCCAGTCCAACGCCTGGATAAAAGGAGGAGGGTTGGTCGGTAGGGTGCAGATTCTAACAAGGGTGATTGACATACTAAAGGATAATGGAATAGGTATCACAGTTCACGGAAACAGGAATGACAACCTGAGATCTGTGAATGACATTTACCTGATTGATGCAACCAAACATTAGGCCAAGTCATCATCATCATCATCATCATCATCATCATCATCATCATCATCATCATCATCATCATCATCATCATCATCATCATCATCATCATCATCATCATCATCATCATCGTCATCATCGTCATCATCATCATCATCATCATCATCATCATCATCATCATCATCATCATCATCATCATCATCATCATCATCATCATCATCATCATCGTAGACCATGGGTTCAACGCCCGTAGGTGTCTGATGCCGTTCTCACTATGTTCTTCCACTGCTGCCTCTCCATCGCAGCGTGTGTTAGTTCTTGTAGCGATGCTCCGCTCCATTGAGTTTTGTCATCCACTCACTCTTTGTGAGGTCGTCCTCTCTTGTTTGTGTCATACGCTGGAAAACGTATCGGAATGGCCCGTGAGGAACAATCTTCGACTGAACGAGAGCAAATCCCAGGAAATGATCATCCACCGTCGACGTGTCAAAGGAACATCTGACCCACCCACCTCAGGAATCGTGAGAGTAACATCAATGCTCATGCTCGGAGTGACAATTACAAACGATCTCAGCGCTTCTTCCCATGTTAACAGGATTCTAAGTGCATGCTCTGGTTCGCTCCACGCTCTCAGAGTCCTCAGGGCACACGGTCTCCCTCTGACAGCGCTCCATGAAGTCGCACGTGCAACTACCATCTCTCGCCTTCTCTATGCCTGCCCCGCTTGGTGGGGAATCACCACCGCAAGCGACTGACAAAAACTCCAACGTTTCCTGCAAAAGGCCAAACGATTGGGCTACCTCCCTCCTCAACACCAGGATTTAGACCGAATGATGGAAGAGGCAGACGTCAAACTCCTGCTAGCGGTCAACCGGAACTCACAACATGTGCTCAGAGGCCTCTTTCCTCCGACCGTACGCAGGCCATATGCTCTGCGCCCTAGGCCTCATGGATATTAACTACCCAAAAAAGATTACCACAATTTCATCTCTAGGGCTATATATCGGACCATTCGGGATGTTAAGATTTAACTCTCAATGACTATACACATAAACTTATAGTTTTTAATTTCATTACTTTCATTATCCCATGTAAACAAGTTGCGGTATATCAACTTAGCTTCTTAATAAACGAAATCTACTACTATCCATCATTCCGAACAGCAGCGTTTTGATTTTCCTGTCGTTGCTCATTCTGCATATGTGAGCAAAGGCCAATTGACATAAGCCAATTCAGAATTGTGTAAATACAATGCGTATAGGAAATGGAAGGCTGCGGGATATGAATCAACATCAGTCAAACAAAGTCAATGAAATTTGGTACTTAGGATATTGGGATTCCCGTGGACGCAAGATGGGGCAGAGATCGAGAATGTGGGTGAATTTATTTATTAGGGAAGTCTGATGAATTGGAATTATAACCCGTTCCAAAGAGATTAGTTAAATATCAAAAGCATCGGGAATATGGCGGATTTTAAGATGAGACAGGATTTTTATCACTGCAGTTTGTCAGTCACTGACTCAGTCTGTTTTATTAAACGAAGATATATTTATATCAGTGTACCGCTACTTAACAAAGCGAAAACCATCTGAACAAGTTGTTCTATTTTCATTGGCCTGCTAAATACTGATGAGACAGAGAAGACAAGCACAGATTGCAGGCATTTGAGATGAGTGGCAGGTATGCATGTATCTAGATAATTGTATGAGTTTCGATGGTGTCTTCTCTTACCTTTGATCTGTAGCATGTCGTCATTGCTGATGTGTAGGTGATGTCTTGCTGCCAGAGATTGCAGTTCATCTAGGGTCGGTGGGGGAACAGCCGGTGAATGATACATTATGACTCAACACGAGCTTTGTGAAGAAGATCGTCCTGATGCACTCTATCAACCAAGCCTAATACATAACAGTTTATGCAATATTTTGTCCTCATAACCTGTTACTGCTCCCGTGATGATACTGGTGGTTAAGTGTTTTTTATGTCTCAGTAGCCCGGTATGAAGCAAAGACTAGTGTCGTATAAAAAGCAATAATGTTATCTTTCGCATTGCATCACGTAACAGTTTCGTGAAAGACAATAATACTCACATGGTGCTTCAAACAGCGTGTCGATATGTCTTCAAGAGGGTCAAGTACAATAGTTTGAAGTATCAAAATCTTTAAAGTCATTTTCCGAAACTCATGATATCTCACATACCCGGTTATTGAACTGAATGCTTTTATACTATGCCACTCGATGATCGTTCACTTAAAATTAATTCCCTAATTACCATTAATATGCTGACGACACTCAATTGTGACAGTGGATTTTGTCTCTCTGCGTATATGTATGGCGGTTGGGGACATTCGCAGAAGGTAATAAAAGTATATTCACATTTGATATGTGAGCCATTATTGAATCACCGAAACAGATGTTACATACATTTTCATCAGTGCAATTGAAGTGTATGTTCACCGATTGTATACATGTGTGTGTGCATGCATGCTGGCTAGTTTCCCCCAACCTTCTCATACATGGTTGTGTATGCAAGCACGTATGTATAAAAAGTTGGTGAAACTAGACGAAACTATAGATGATTACGAAAGTAATCCAGAACTAACTCGAATCGTAGCCGAATGGATAGAGTTCTCTGCTCACAGAGAGTAAATGGGTTCCAGTCTCCACTTACTGTGTTTTGTGTATTGACCTTGAGTAAGTCCTTCGCGATTACTTAGCGTCATCGATGTTATCAAATCAAATCAAATTTTAAATTTATTAGAATCGATTCAGCGATTAACGAACACACTGTATAATATTATGTTCTCTCGTATGTTTGCTCCTGCAGTTCTGAACTTTGGAAGGAGAGTAATATCAGATACAGTTGTATTGTATTATTGTCATTAACAATAAGAATTTAATGTCAGAAATGTATACATACCAAGAAGAAATCAAGAAACACAGAAGCCGTTGCCAGTTCTGCCACTCCTTTACTCTGCTTCTGCTGCTCCTGCTTGCTACTCTTGCTTACACTGCTGCTGCTGCCAGACTGCCACTTGTATTGCTGCCGCTCCTGTTTCTCCTGTCTATTCACTCTGTTGCTACAGTTACTGCAACGGTCCAGCTTAAATAAGGTTGCATGAGTGTATTCGATCGTCCGTTTGCTTCTATCTGGGTGTGTCTGTGTTTGTGTGTGCCTACACGCCTATATGTATGTGTCCACACGTGTTTCTGTTTCTGTATAGTTTCATATTTGACCTAGACTGCTCTAGTCTAGATTTAGGTTGCCTAGGGCACGTTGCCTAGGTTCTGAAAGGATCTGCGTGCCTCCCATTCTTCAGTTAGTCTACAGCTGTCTGATCTACGACAATTTATCACTCTAGCCATCGACTCCGGTGTCCATGCTCTTGTCCTTTCCCGTCAGAATAGTCTGAATAACGCCAAGATGAATAGCATCTGCGTCTATAGGCAGGGCTGTACTAAACCAAAGCCCACACGACTTTAACAGCGCTCGAATGCACTTCGTAACATATGCAAATAAGTATCCGTGTATGCATGAATGCATATGCATGTATACACGTATGCATGTATTCAGGCATTTATGCATGTGTAATACTGTGTATGTATGAATGTGTTTATTATGTTATTCATGCATGTATACAGTTTTGTATGTATGTTTGTGTGTATGCATGTATGCAGAACTATGTGTGTATGCATCCATACATTTATTGAGGTGCAATCGGCGATAAAGCATATGAACCTTGAAATTGGTTATCCAGTAGCCTAAAATTTAATGACTTCAGACAGTCATTTGTTATTCTGCCTTCATTCGGCCATGGCTGAAATCCAGTTTGTGTTCTATAAAATTAATAGTGCTGGTGGGTTTGGGTTTCTTTTGGAGAAATGTTAATAATTAATTGCGTTATATGATGATGTCCTTACATTAAATTACGTTATATTAGATTTAGACAAGCATATCAACCTATCTAATGCATTCTGGAAATTCTCATTAAAGCCACAATCTTTTATTATATTCAGTTATGTAGCGAAGAGGCTGAATCCAATTGTAATGAGCTTGATACAATTAGGCACACATTTGAATAGACAACAAAATTTTGGTAACAAGCATTAGCTTACTATTTTACTGTTTATCGTATAGACTACATATATTATATATATATATGACATTTGTTCTAAAAAGAAGACAATCACGCACAAAAAACGAACATGCCGACTGCTTATTGCGACACTCAACTATTCAGTATTTCATTTGTATACATGTACGTTTAAAATATAGTCTACGCAAGTTTTTGGTATGTATAAAAATTATTCTGCACGTGATTTGGTCGTGGAGGAATGGTTTTAACCGCAGCCGGACTTTGCCCACTAGGATTTAGAACTACACAGTAACCGTATCCGTTTCAAAGTCTCCTCACCGTCTTCTGTGCTTTAGGAGATAGCTCTGACCTACTACCCAGGCTATGATCAGTACAAATGAGGCATTGTGTTCACATTTCGACTTTGAGCGTTGCAAATAACAACAGCATTAGTTTCATTCCGTTAGTAGGCCCTAACTTCGTTAGACCTGTACACAAAGCGTGCACGCGGCTAACCTGCATTGTCGCATCGTATATCAAACAGCACGATTCAACTACCTACGGAAACACTCCAAGCTCCCTAGCGATCTTTAGTTTCTAGTTGCATTTCACATGCACTAGGAAAAAAATAAGTTTTGTTTCGTATGTGCAAATTTACGGGCGACACTTGTAGAATACATTCGCCTCTATGTGAAAAACAATCAGGTCCAGCCAATGGTGACAGAACTGGTGTGAACTGCTATTAATCCGAGGTTGGTTCGAAAAAGATTCTAAAGCGCGGACGTGTACACAAAACAATTGGGGAAATCGTGTCGGAATGAGGGAAAACTTAAGACCTTTGCTTGAAAGTCATCTATGGAAAGGACGGCATAGACTATAGTTAAGCCTAGATTTGCAATTAAATCTTTCGTCATATAATTGAATAATTATGATAAAATGCATGCATAATACAATGAAAACGATATCAGTGACTATAATGTTACAGTTTCTTTGCGTCTCTTTCTGTCTCGAATGCATATGCCACATTCAGTACAGTGGCATCGTCGAAGTGTTTTCCGACGATCATCATTCCAACTGGAAGGCCTTCCGAGAATCCAGCGTTGATGCTGAGTGCTGGATGACCTGTTGCGTTGTACGGCAGGGTGTTGTCCGTCATTCTCAGGTGAATCTTAAGACATTCTTACGACATAAAAACACAGAAGAATGTAAACCATGCAAAGTCCCGAATACGTTGAAGTAATACGAAGTACAAATATTGATAGTCAAACGTTTCGATAGTAATTAGGCTCCAAATGAGGGTGTAACGACCATCGACTGAGCCTTATGCATTATAACAACAATGCTATAGAAATCGTGAGACTACAGAAATGTGTAAGTCGAGTCTGCGTAAAGTCTGATATAATGCAATCAGTCATTAGTAAACCTAGACGCCTCTTTCAACGATCACGTTTTCAAAGGCTTTGTACTCTATGTCGAATGACTGCAGCACAGACATAACACATACAATCCAATAACAGGACAACACTTTCCTTTCAGGTTACATTGCTAAGCAATATAATTAACGACACACAAGGATTCCAACCCTGACCGCAGAGGAAAAAGACAGACGCACTGCAAGAGCATCCACCGTCAAACCCATCTTAGTGACGCTGAAAATGATTTACTTGGCTTATGTCGTTGTAAGAAGGCTGCTAAACAAAGAGTTCTGCTAACCACAGCTCAAATGAAGGAGAGTGAATCCATTCTATTTTTCACAGTTTCCCATTCTCATTGTCTGGACACCGATGGCCTAGTCTGTTTGCTGAGAGGACAAGGTTAAAATAGCCTGGTTCATTGGCACTTGACGGTATTACCGATCATGCCCTCGAGTGGCTATCTACAATTTATGTCTTCTGAACCACTTGAAACCTTTGTAATGCCATGTTGCGTTATGACACCCCCTCTCCCCCTAGGTGCATGACGTCATTTAAGGACGACCCCCTCTCCCCCTAGGTGCATGACGTCATTTAAGGACGACCCCTATACACAGATTGCATTGTTCTGGACGCCTATGGAAATTTATCAAGGGAGAGCAGAGAGACAAAAATATTGTATAATTATATATTACCTGCACTTGATATGCCTGCTTCTGGGTGCTTCGGAGGTTTGTACTTGATCGTCGGCATAATCAGTACATCATACTTTTCGAACAGTTTGTCATAGTCTTCAACGAAATCGCGTATGATGTTCATAGCTTTGGCGTAAAAATGACAGCCATACTTCTCCTATCATCAGATGCAAGCAATTAAATACTTACTGTTGATATATGCACTGAAACGATTTCCTAAACAAACCACTACTCGTATCTACGTAATGTAGCCTACTCTTAATAGTTAGGCATTACCCGATGCTTCGAGCCTTCGGCAACGTTAGTCACTCTGTAGGCCTAGTTTCGTAATTGAATTCTTAATAAAGATATAATTATGCTAGGTATCCGACGATCAACGAGAGTGTTAGTCGGTGAGCGGAACCTTGTGTTGCGGACTTCAATCAACATATTGTCATTCCTCGTCTTCAGTGCTACATGGACCAAGCTCTCTGAAAGAGACTTCGGTTTACTTGGGTTCTATTTGTGCGCGAGAGTTTACTGATGGTGATGTTTCCAATTATCTAAGCAATATTTACAGATGAGCCTGCTACTCTTGATTAAACTTTGATACCATAATATGTATACCTAAAATTAGCCCTATAGAAAGTTACTGAAGAGTCGCTGTGCTGACTAGATGCAACACACATTTTAACACGTACGCACATATATAAACGTGCATCCTTTTCGCCTCATGGTGCTTCTGGACCGGTTGAGTTCACTTAGGAATACAGTAGGCCTAAGTAAGTAAGTAAGTCGATGTACCCGAATGAAAGCTCCTGCAAGAAGGACGTGTTTCATTGAAAGAGGAAGTGAGTCGGCTTTCGACTTGGCTGCGTTGAAGAGGAAGTCGTGTGTAAGAGTGTCCTTGTACCCTTTGCAGTTGAGCGGACTTAGACCTAAATAGGACAATAATAGAGACGAAATGATTTGCCAAATTATTTCAATTACAGATTCCCATTTACAGTTAGATGCAGACCACAATTATAATGGTCACACATCGGCCTTTCAACAAACACGTGTTAGATCCCCATTTCCAGTTAGATTAGAAACTAGAAAGCACGGACTACGAAACATTCCCGGTTAATTTGCAGTGATTCTAACACAGATTTGAGTTTGTTAACCACTAACAGCCCTGGTATTGTTAATCTTTCCTGAAACCGAATAAAGTGAGGAAGGAGCGACTTTACGTTACGGTAGCCGATTGATAAGATAGCATGCCTTTGTACAGAGCAGAGTATGAGCTGTAACTCCCTCCAATGCGGCCACTATAATAGGATCTTCGACAAGTCCTTCACGCACAACTGCTCA
This sequence comes from Aporrectodea caliginosa, assembly GCA_020284085.1. NCBI lineage: Eukaryota > Metazoa > Annelida > Clitellata > Crassiclitellata > Lumbricidae > Aporrectodea > Aporrectodea caliginosa. Next base: position 416,327 of record JACEVL010000909.1, on the reverse strand, counting down.
GCACCATCGATGCTATGTAGCTTGGATAAGCGTGTACTCTGAAGGAAGAGGAAGGAGGAAAGAAGGAAATATTAAAATAAATAAAACTTGTCATACAGTTGCATACTATACTAGAGTCTCTGACCTCCGTTAATGTACGTGTCGTAGGTTCCTTCACTGATCAATGCCATAGCAGGTGCTAAAACTTCACCAAATAGAAACAGTCATTATACCTACAGTTCATTAACAGATTGAACCCTAAAATTAATAATTGCAACAGAATGAACAATTTAGTGATTAGCATACAACAGGTCGATAAATTCAGCAGCATATGCTGGTAATGAGAACCGTATTATCTGTTTGGACTGCATGTCAGCTGATAAAAATGAAAGCATTTCTAGCCAGTATAGGTCTAACTGTATACAGGGTCCGATTTGTCAAAAAAGAAGCAGGGGGGTCGGGAACAGTGGCGGATCCAGGGTTGCTTATGTGGAGCAAGGGTTGTTTTTGAAGGGCGCCACGTTCCAGGGCAAAATTGTAATTAACTTTAAATGATAGTAGGCCTATAGCCTATATTTGAAATAATGGCATTATGAGCAATAGTTAGTGTACCCGGTAGTAGACTATTATATACGATCCTACAAAATACTGTTTGAAATTGGCGTTCATTTGTGATGCTGGATCGCAAGTAATTTTTTTCATTATTTTCAATCTGCTCAAAGTTCTTTTTGCAGTTTCAATTACCAGCTGGCCCGAAAGCGGCGCCGTATAATAGGGCGCCGTAGGCCTACTGCAGTGGCCAACGTAACAGGAAGAGTGAGATATAATATTATTTTATAAAGTAGCCTACTGATAGCCTAGATTAATTAGGGCAGTGATTCCCAACCTTTTAAGATCATGGCATCTTTACAAACGGCAGATCAGCGGCACCTTTGACCTTAATTTCAACTATTTTTCTTGAAGTTAGTTCTTTATTTTACTGATAAGAAACGTTTCTTTTATTAATCATGCGGTTTACGACTATTTCTACACTACTTTCAGTTTAAAAAAATATTTATAGGCCTATGTTAGTAGCCTAGTTATAAATTTTAAAACTTTTCACATAAGAAGCTGCACAAATGTTATGGTTCTACCTTTCTGACATCCAACCTTGAGCAGGTTCACGGGGCCCTTTCGTGCAGCGAAACTCAGGTTGGGGAGAACTTGATTAGGGAGTCATTATCACTTAAATTGTCTGAGACAGTTCCAATGCAAGTGATTTGATCAGTGGCGTGGGTAGGTATTTTAGCGCCCGGGGCGAATAACGGCAAGCGGCCCCAAATGGACATTTCGAATTTTAGCGAAACACAGTTAGTCAAACGCTATATTGAACATTACTCGATTATATGAACATGTGGCTCTTACCAGACTCAGAACTTTTCTATCCTTGATATATCTGCAACGTCTTTCAGAACTTCAGCAAAATTAATAGAAGCGTTACTTCACTCTGGCTGATGAAACTGCTGTGGCATGATTGGGTTCAATGTCTTGTTCATCTGACATTGCTGAGCAGTGCCCTTCAAAATAGCTGCTATTAACTCCATACTGTAGAACTTGATGCAGCTGCTGCTCGTTTCTCTGACAATTTCTTAAACCTAGTTCCGTTCAGCTTATGTCGCTTAATTTTCGATAAAGGCAAGCGATGTGCAGACAATTTTATAAAAAACAAATAGTCTACACATAAAACTGGAATTTCGAATAGACGACAGACATATATATTCCACGACTTATGACTCAGCGGTCTCAGTGCCACTGTCCTGGCCATAGGGAAAGGGGAAAGGTCAGCAGGGCGTCTATCCAGACTCCTATAATAGCCATGGGAGGCTTGAAGCGTGTTATAACCGGGGTGCTCGCCTGTAGCATGCTACATGGAAACCCGATCCTTTGGGCCTGAAAACTGTAATGGGTGTTGAAATCTTGTTCAAAGATAACTTTCTTCTTCCTTAGGCCCCTAATCCAAAAGCAGATGGTGCTTTGATGTGACACACATATATCAAACTGCAAGACAGAGAGAAAGAGGAGGAGAGTGGTCGAGTAGAGAGAAGAAACATTACTAGTCTACTATAAGACAAAGGTGACCATTATATATACATATATATATATATATATATATATAATATATATATATATATGAATATATATATATATACACATATATGGCATATATCGGTGCGTGGGCTTTCAGAGAGAGTAGGAGAGAGGGAGGTAGAAGCTGGGTCAGGCTGATTAGTCATAATGGAGTCGTTTGGTGTAGGACTGTGGGCAAGATCTTTCCACTGGAGAAATCTTGGACTGTGGGTAATGAATTTGAGGGGGTCAAGCCGACCCCCTCGGGGGTCGGCCAAAGACTAGAAGCAAGGGGGTCAATAAGAAGAAGCAAGGGGTCCAACCCCCGACCCCCCCGGCAAATTGGACCCTGACTGTATACGAGTTTTGAGATTGAAACTTTGAGATTGATACATCTCTTAATGCTTAACAGTGCCAACACTGTATATTGAATTCAACCTATTGTGAAGAACAACTTACAACACGTAATTTCTACAATAGGGTCTATTCTTTTTCCTCATTATATTGATCCTATTCTTCGCTGAAAATCTTTCGGACCATATACTTAAAACACGTACCTTCGATGTGTTGTGGAAAGGAAATTTCCTCGATCACTGCACCCAGTGACCCAAGTGTATTCGCAGCCTTCTTCACTGCTTCAGCAACGTCAGGTTCACAGCCTTCGAATCCCTCCTTGATCAGAGCTATTCGCATTCCTGGGATCTTCCCAGTCAACTTTGAACATATAGATCGCCGACAGAATTATGGTGAAGGTGAAATATATATTTAAGAAATTTCTCAGTACCAAACTAAAGTTGCGCCACAAAGACCAGTTCATTCATCTGCGATAGGTCAATACAAACCGCAAAAGTCAAATTCGCCCGTCAAATGCAAATTCGCTACAAGCCCGTTCTAAGATGTATTTACTGTTGATCTCATTGGGCTTTTAATCAAAGACAGAACCTTACATGCTCTTTCGCTTTAGTTCTACATCATCGATCACGAAATTCTCTTGCAATGTTATTTCGTATCGAGGGTGGTCCACTGCTGTGGATGCGCTCAATCATTTCTGATATTGTCGACTCTGTCTCCCTCCTGGGTTTTACTCGCGCGCGCGCACACACACACACACACACACACACACACACACACACACACACACACACACACACACACACACACACACACACACACACACACACACACACACACACACACACACACACACACACACACACACAAACACGCCAGTGAGACCCCTCTGCCAATATGCCCACATGGAACCTATATAGCCTGTATGGGTTCCATGTGAGCATATTGGCAGAAGGGTCTCACTGGCGTGTATATGATATAGCATATTCGTACCTTGGACCCATATAGAGTACATATGGGTCCCATCTTATGCCCACCAATCTTCATACATTTGCCAGCTCTAATTCCGGTAGAGACGGATCGGAGCACTTTGTTTCTGAAGCAATTAAGTCTTTCTTCCGTCTTTCTTTGCTGCTTAACTGCTCAGTAAGTTGAAAATGACATGATCAAACTTATTAGCAAGAAATACCACTTCGCCACCAAATCTTCATACATTTGTCAGCTCTATATCTCATCTAGACTTTTACATTAATGATTGCTCTGATCCTGGATTGCTACTAGAATGGAGCGTAGGCTCAGGACAATTGTGGTAACACGTGACTTTAGGCATAGGTGAAAATGAACATTCCGCTACAGTAGCGGAGTGTTCAATTTCACCTAAAAATGACACACTATGTAAATTCATCAAGTAGTACAAGAAATACAACTTAACAAGCTAGTATGCCAATTATGAGAAAAAAATGATTCTGAGACGTACCAAACTAAAGTTGCGCCACAAAGACCAGTTCTCTGTTCTACTTACCAATTTCAGAAATTGGTAAGTAGGCTATGCATTTGAAATATCTGTTTGGAAAATAATTAGAAGCAAAAAGTTAAAACCAAATCGGGATTTTGTGAGTAAACAACTAGTTTTAACTTGCATTTCAGTTAAGCAGTTAACTATTTCTCAAATATTAGTCTAATATACCATTAGATAATTAGTTTAATTACTAGTGCTCATTTCAGTAGCTCTACCACAACCCATAACTAGAAAGATACCAGTACAGACCTGCGCTCTACGTTACTTACGAGTTCAGAGTACTTAGGGACAACCAAGTTCGCCGGCTGACGAGGATCCAAACCACCATCATATCCGGCCATAACCTGCACGAAGAGATCAAAGCAGCATGGACATTAGATAAACAATGAATGGATAAACAATCACAGAATTTGGTTCTCTTTAAATAGCCTACAACACTCTACGCATTGTCAACATGATCACTTTTGAGCAATGTAAAACTTAATGAAGAGTTTGGTATCACTGAAATGACACGATTTTGATGGAAATCTATACAAAAACCGTTGCGAAACTAGGTTGTCTATTGAGTCACCTCCAAGAGCAGAGCGCAGTCCTTGACTGTTTTTGCCATCGGTCCAACATGATCCATGCTGCCTTCCAAAGGCACGATCCCCGTGTATGGCACCAGGCCGTAGGTCGGTTTAAGCCCAACGATGCCACACCAACAGGATGGAAGTCGCACAGATCCTCCTTGATCAGTTCCAATGCCCAGATCAACCTCGCCAGTTGCAATCTATTAGGCATACCATACATACTGATCGAGCACAGGCTTGGAATTTAGGAAGTTGCAACATAAAAACAGCAAAACATAAACACAGAGAAACATAAAAGCAGCAAAAAACAAAAATCAGCCGAACACATAAACAGAAAAGCATGAATATGAAAGTGAAGAAGGTTTCTTTAAGGTATATTTGGACCTACTGATATACACTTATACATGTGGCCCAAATGGTCTCGAGCCAAATGTCCAAACAGATATATTCTTGTCGTTGAAACATCTTACGTTATGACCCACCATAAACTTTGTAAAATCGTAATTTCACAAAAAGGGAAATTTTTAACAAGGCTGCTTAAAGAAAGTACTTGATCAATACCATTTGAAAAGCCTAACCGTCATACAAACCTATTCCATCAGCGTAAGCGTAATTACGTTGTTTGAATAGTCGCGTTGAACAGTGATACCCATTATAAAGAACTCGTCTAACAATCCAAGTCTTGAAAGAGCCTTACACCATTTCATGTCTTTCTTTTAAACAAGGTTATTTCAAGAGTGTCAATGTTAAAGCAGCCTATCTAAGGGATGTAATTGCTATTATAGATATACTGCGCTTTGAGATTATGACTTTGCTCGTGGATGTGCGTGAATAGACAGAGACAGCTTACGAGAACTGCGTTTCCGCTGCTGGATCCACCAGAGACTCTTTCTTTGTCGAAAGGATTGAGGACAGGATTTGGCACAGAGGTGAAACTACTTCCGCTGAAACATAGGTTTTCACAGACTGCTTTTCCCTTGATGAAAACTCCTGAACGCATACAAAAGATAAATGTAACAATAACAAGGCTAAGCTCAATATCTAATGTCCTTTTACTAGAAACAAAATATGCCTCCGAATGTATTACTAAGACTTCCTAAAGTCGTGGTAATGCCAGGTAGCCTATATCAAGAACTACGTCTGCCTGCATTTGATATTTGTTTTCTAGTACTAAGCCTGACTAAAATAATTTTTGAAATTTAGTAGAGATAAGATTCTTAGTTGCTCTAGCACGCATCCATAGCATGTAACTGGCTGATGACCCTGCAGCACTGTTGGCACCTAATCGAAAAAGAACTGCCAGAACTTACACACTCATTGGTTAACATTTGAACAAGTTATAATTGTAATCGCAAATTTATAAAGTGCCACTTAAAAATCACTAGGTAAGATCTTAGGCCTGCGTCTGAACAATACGCTACAGCATAGACCAGGTAGACCTAGCTACTGTTTTACTTTCAATTGCATCACCGATGCGCCACTGTGTAAGGTAAGATGTAGAGATTACCTCTGAACAATACATCACAGCACATATGTCTAGCTATACTGCCTTAGCTACTTAACACTGCATCACACATCAGATTACCGCGCATAGCTGTAGCGAAATATAACTTATCAAATCTATTGTTAGTTTACTTAATTAATTAATTAATTTCTAAGGTTAGGATAAGATAGTCCATTACAAGTGGCATTTAGTTAATTCATGAGTGGCTTTCATTAATACGTTATTAACTGCCTAGCGAACCGTTAAAACAGCGTTAACGGCTCCATGACGTAATACGATTGATCCAAGCGTTACCGTGACGACGTAATGAAGGAACGAATAGAAATGCGTTGAGAGAGGACTTGAAATTTAGAGTTCAAGCGAGTTGAACGATTGGAGACGTTCCTGCGATTGGAAGGACGTTTTCGGTGAATGAATCGTCAGTTTCGAAGTTCTAGATGACTATGCATCTTGCGATGGATGATAGCATCATTGTGGCGGACTTTTAATCGAACTTAGGAGTAGCCGTTGAGCATAAAAGGGCCAACGAGTGATCCTTTCGATAAGTCTACTTGGAAGCGTAGAACGATTGAGTTGTCGTTGTTTCTACGTGTGGATGATTTGAACTGCGGACGTTTACGAAGGATTGATTAGTCTTCGTACAACAACTCTAAAGCAAGCGATACGGATTTACCTAATTCCGGTTTGTCTGTTGTTGTGACGATCCTTTTCAACTACTACTTCGACGTTGGACGAACTGGTTGGAAGACGAAGCATCGTTACGATTAGGCTACATGTCTTTGCCGCGACGCTTCAGAAGAAGATTCACCTCCGTTGAAATACATATCCTTCGACGAAACCTACTCCTACATTGAAACCAGTTTCTACGGACTCTACTGCGGTGTCATCGAAGCGAGTCTGAAGTTGTCTGAAGGATCAGATAAGCTCATAAAACATAATTATATCATTTAATAAATAATGCCACTCATAGGTAGATAGGTATTTATTTGAATTGTATGTCAATTGATTGTTTTTTCTAATTAATACAATACAAGACTTTTCTACAAAGATGCCTAGTGTTTCCTATAACCTTACTTGAAGTAATGTAATGTTCTACTCTGCCATTACGGACGCAGCAAAAAGGCGACTAATCCACATTAGGGCTACAATAGCCTAATTGTCAGTTGCAGCGATTTTAAGTGTATAATCGATGTTAAGTTACCTTCATCGAGAACACGACTAACGACCGTTGCATGATGAGCAGACACGCATCCCATCATGAACTGTGAACCAATCGTCATGGGAACTCCCGCCAGTGCCACGTTGTCCTTGACAGCCATCGTCTTTCCTGCCAGTTTTCCAGTACTTGCACCTGGAGTGTTGGTTATGCGAGCCCTGGCAAGTGCAATACAACTATGTATGTACGTATGTATGTATGAGCACTTGTCATAGCGCCCCTTCGAGATTTCTACTCAGAGGTGCTCCCGACTACAGCGCGGAAACTGACTCGGAGTTTCACGCCGAAGCGCATGAGCAATTGCGAGTGAAGGACTAGCCCAAGGTCCCTACGCGGCGGTTTGAGGTGGATTCGAACACGCAACCCTCTGGCTGCAATGCACCGATCTTAACCCTACACCACCGCGCCCCACAACTAGCCATATACATGTACATATCGGAAGTTAGTGCCACATTATTTTTCTTATCTTTTAATAAAGATAAGTTTCTATACTCTAACTGTCTGTCTAAATTATTTTCAAACATTTCTGACATTGTTCTTTATACTTTGGCTACGGTTGACTATTTTGTGAAATTATCTTGTTTAATGCTTCCTTTTTCTTGTTTGTTGTGATGTTGCTCGATTTTGTTATCATCTTTTGCTATTCTAATGTCTCGTTAACTTGCTTCTTGCCTAGGTGACTTGTCTTGTTATCCAAATATGTTTTGTTGCTTTGTTGCTTTGTCAAAATTATAGAGTTAGTCAGTAATAAGCACCGATCATACATACACATATATATATATAATATATATTCGTTTTATTGAGAAAACAATCTGACAAAAACGCAGAAATGCTAACATGAGTGACAATAATTAAAGTTAGTTAGGAAATTTTAAAATAAACTAGTAAATATTCTTATAAAATGATGCCTGAATCATTTTACACTTAAAAATTAAACTAAATTGAGGTAAAAGAGGCCTATAAAGAGACCAAATGAGACCATTCATTCGTATGCCTACCATGCGTTGAAAGTGTTGTTTTCCTTCTTGGGCCTGTATCCAGGCAAATTTGGATGTTTTACAGGCAATCCAGGCTCTGGAATTTCTTCCAAGCGATCGTACATTCCAAATATCTGATTCATTTCGCCTGTAAAAATAATTAAGTGAATAGCATAAGCTTATATATGCAAGTCTCAAATCAGAGCAAAACGCGCACTGATCATTTTCGTAATACCGTACTCGTAGAGCGCTTTAATTACCAGGACAGTAGGCGCTCAGCCTCGGTACATGGAACTTGGTTCCATTGTCAATTTACTCTTTTTGTCACAACAAGTTTAAGTTCGTGTAAATGTAGCCTAGGGGTCGAGTGTTTACACCATCATCCATTACCTCTGATTTGTTCCATGTCATCGTTGCTGATGTGTAGGTGATACCTTGCTGCCAACGACTGCAGCTCATCTAAGGTCGGTGGAGACACAGCAGGTGAACGATACATTGTGACTCAAGACAAAGAAAACGGTAGAAATCAGTCCTACAAATCAAACAGAACTCTCAGTACTTTTAAATTCTGTAGTCTTCTGGTTAAACTGAGTGTAACTGAACAATGCAAGCGTTGAACTGAACTAGGTCGCCTTTCATCTATATCAGTGCATATCCTTCGACATGGAAGGACTTCCTACCCGCGAAGTCGTGAGCTTTGTCAGCAGTGTTGTATCAATTACAATCTAAATGTAATTCAATTATAATTGCAATTACATGCTTTTAAATGTAATTGAATTACAATTACAATTACTTGATTCTGAAAGTAATTGAATTACAATTACATTTTGATTGTAATTCAATTACCGCCTCATTCTCATGGCCTATATTATGCCGCTATGTAGCTTTGATGCGCGAGTTTATGACCTACCTCGGCGACTTGCTCTTTGAATCGCACAATTAGATATCTTCTTTATCGGAAGCGTGACCCCATTTTATCGTGCGCAACTGGCAAACGCTATATTGTAGAGATATGCAGCTTAAAGAAAGCATTGGATAATCCTAGTTATCGGTATAGGCCTACTGCTGTTTTTCTAAACTTTTACACAGAGATGCTTACCAGTAGCCAGCCCATCATTCAGTCTAAAGGCAGGAAACGTAACTGAAAAAACGTCGGATTCGCTAACACATTAGTGACACTGCAACTGCCTTGTAAAGTAAAGTGCTTTTACACGTGTTTCAGCGCACACTAATTTATACTAAAATAGTTTCTACGGAGAATCCAGCTAACTGCGGCCCGCTAGTCTGTTAGTAATCAACTTGGTCTCGTTTATGTAGGCTAGTAAACACAGATGCACACAGAGGGGCAGGCCGACCCGACATACGCTGCTTAAACGTGTACAACCGTGCATATAGATCTACACATGCAAACATGTGCACAGATAAATATACCAACACTTGCTTTATATTATATGTATACATTATATCGTTGTACATATGTATGCATATAATATTATATATATATATATATATATATATATATACTGAATGTCATACAGTTCTGCGGGTGGCTCGGTCGCAATATAAACGTGGAGTACGAGGTTGCTTTCTGCCTCCGACACTAATCATCTTCGATATGAAAAAGTGTCGTTAAGCCGAAATACAAAAGTTCTGTACAGCCTAAACTTAACCCCGTTTTAGTTTTAAGCAAGGCTGTATGAGTTCATAGTATAAATATCGCAAAGGTCAAGGCAAAGGGTCAAGATTATTCAGTTTCTGAATATTGTGGATGTGTGTGTGTTTGTGTGTGTGTGTGTGTGTTTGTGTGTGAAGTGCGTTAATGTATACGTACATGTGCATGTGAGCTTGGTTGGTTGTGTGCGATGGTACGTGGGTAAGAGAGTGTGCGTGTGTGGTTAGACGATAGATCATTACAGGTCTTAGTCGACACCGATGGAGGACTTTAGACTTAACAAAAACAAGTGTTCTGCATTCAGGCTGAACTAGAACATTTTAGATCTTTTCGCACGCAGGCATCCATAGGCTATTTGGGTAGCCTAATGTGTGCTAGGTCTAATAAATTACTATCTTTTTATTTCTAACCGTAACTCTAACATCAGTTGCCTCATTACAAAGTGCAACTTCCACGGCTACCGATTGGTTAGAGCGGTCGGTCTGTAACGCGGAGAGTACGGGTTCGAGCCTCGCCCGAGGCAGTTACTTTGTAGGAACCGTGAGCAAGTCCTTCACTGACAGTTGCTCAGCGCCATCGATGCTCTGTCGTGTGCACTTCTGAACTTTGGAAGGAGGGCAACATCAAAAATAGAGTTGTAGGCTACTGTATTGCATTGTATAACCGTCGTACTAAGTAGGCTACTACATCAGAGTGATCAGACCGCACTACATACAAAATTCGAAGACCGCTACATTAGCTAGAGCGCACATCAAGGTGCCTCTGTGTGGCGCATGCCAATGGTGGCTGGTTCAGAGATTTGAATCTCAGGTTAGCACGGTCCGCAAACGATCCAAAAATGAAGACCATTTATTCGTACATATCACCGCCAAAAGGCTGGCGTTAGATAAAGAAACCCTTTCTAACTAGTTACCGACCGTCTCCAACCTGTCATTCCTCTCTAAACTAACTGAACGCATTATTTCCTGTCTCGGATCAAATTTCAATGACTGCCAGTACCTGCCATTCAACTTCCTTAAACCACATCAGCCTGATCTGTACAAAACCTACTCACTTCCCTCTACAATAAACTTGTTTCTGCCATCTCTCATCAACAAGCCACTCAAAACTTAAACACTGCCTTTTTCACTAATCCTATCCCGATTCTTCCTCTTCCCCTCACCGCCCTCGACATTTCAACTCCAAACACCATCCACCTTCGCCGTCTGACTGTCGACCTGCCTCAGGCTGCCTGACCGCTTTGGATCTTGACCTGGAACCGGTTATACAGGTCACGAAATAGGAGTTCTTCATTATATATGTAATTATGTATATGCGTACATATAGGCCAACACAGCGATATAATCTATGTATACATATATAGATGAAACTTCTGTTTGTATAATTATATATCTATGCATGTGTATATGTACGGTTGTACACGTTTTAGTAGCGTATACTGACCCGCCTCCTGTGCATATATGTCTACTACGTAAACAAGGCCTAGTTGATTACAGGCCGCAGCTTCTGTGTGGTGAGTTAACTGGGTTCTCTGTAGAACTATTTTAATCTAAAATAGCGCGTACTGAAACGCATGTAAAAGCTTTTTACTTCACAAGACAGTTGCTTTGAAACTGTGTCAGTGTCACTAATGTTTTAGCGAATCCGACGTCTTTTCAGTTAGGCCTACATTTCCTGCCTTTGGGCTGAATGATGGGCTGGCTAGTGCTACTTGTAAACATCTAAGTGTAAAAGTTCAGAAAAACAGCAGTATACCGATAACTAGGATTATCCATTGCTTTCTTGAAGGTGCATATCCCGACAAGATAGATTTGCCAGTTGTGTACGATACTATGGGGCATGCTCCCGATTAAAAGAAGAAAGTTATTTATGCGCTTAACAGAGCAGGTCGCCGATGTAGGTCATAAACTCGAGTCTCGAACATCAAAAGAACATCAGCATAACATAGGCCTATAATTTACAGTTGGGGCGGTTTTGATGAGCGAATTTAAGAGAGACTCTGGATACAATAGTCCAATTTATGATTTGACAGTGGATGAGAATCGATTTATATAGCACTATTCGAGTATCAATTCGGAGCCGCTTCCTATACTAGTGTGGCGAAACTTGGCGAATCTGTGGCGCGACTGAGCGTAACTCTCCCTTCTCTCTTGCCGTCGCCGTAGGGCGAATTCCGTTCTCTCTTCGGTCACCAGGATAGCGTCTTTGGAATCTTCCCTCTTCTGTCTCGTCTGCTGAGCTCGGCCTTTCCCTTCGGGCAAAGGGCTTAAGCGTGCCACCGACGATACCAAACACTAGATTAACTTGGAAGACGACAGCAACTCGGATCGACACAGCAAATTGTATTGTCAACGTCAACATGTAAAAGAACCGAATACACTTCAACAACTACACTTCAACACTGCAACTACTCTACAACAACTGACTAACTCGAACCAACTAATGAACTGAACACTCTCACGCAACAGGCGTCTCTATTTATAGTGTTGCCAGAGGGGACGGGGTGGGGAGAGGGGACGCAGCCAATTGCTGGCGGCGGAGGGAGAGGGGACGCAGCCAAATACACGCAAACAAGAGCCTTGGAGGAGGGAGAGGGGACGCAGCAAAGCGCTTGCAGCCAAATGCTCTCGGCGTGGGGAGAGGGGACGCAGCCAAACGCATGCAGCCAATCACTCTCGGCGTGGGGAGAGGGGACGCAGCCAAACGCTTGCAGCCAATCACTCTCGGCGTGGGGAGAGGGGACGCAGCCAAACGCTTGCAGCCAATCACTCTCGGCGTGGGGAGAGGGGACGCAGCCAAACGCTTGCAGCCAATCACTCTCGGCGAAGGGGAAGGGGACGCAGACAAACGTCCGCGGCCAAACGCTCGCGGTGGAGGGAGAGGGGACCCAGCCAAGCCTCTACAGCCGAGGGAAAGGGAGAGGGGACGCGGCTAAGCGTCTGCGGCGGAGGGAGAGGGGACCCAGCCAAGCCTCTACAGCCGAGAGGAAGGGAGAGGTGACGCAGCTAAGCGTCTGCGACGGAGGAGAGGGGACGCAGCCAAATACACGCGAACAAGCGCCTTGGAGGAGGGAGAGGGGACGCAGCAAAACGCTTGCAGCCAAACGCTCTCGGCGTGGGGAGAGGGGACGCAGCCAAACGCTTGCAGCCAATCGCTCTCGGCGTGGGGAGAGGGGACCCAGCCAAACCTCTACAGCCGAGGGGAAGGGAGAGGGGACGCGGCTAAGCGTCTGCGGCGGAGGGAGAGGGGACCCAGCCAAGCCTCTACAGCCGAGGGGAAGGGAGAGGGGACGCGGCCAAGCGTCCGCGGCGGAGGGAGAGGGGACGTAACTAAACCCCTATTTGGCATAACGCCACAATACTTCCTCCACCAGAAAAAGGGGAATGCCCCCATTCCGTGGCTAAGCAACACTCAAAATAGCAATCCTACGCTAAATTCAATGTCCATCTAGCGAATATAGTCATGTCCTAAACAATGCACATCAACTAAGTCCTGTAAAAGGAAATAATGTCCTGCAACCATCCCCTGGCATTTAACTAAGAGTCCATCAAGGTTCAAGAAACGACTAGTTCTTTAATCTACATTAACTAAAAGCTTGCAAAATAAAACAGAGCCCTACAACTATTTCCGGGCATTTCACTAATCAAGTAAGCGTCTATCTAATTAATTGGGCAGAATTAAGTCCGCATTAATTTATCGAAAATTCCATCAATGCAGAACTAAGCAAAGCCCTAACAACCAAGAGTCTATAAAATTAATCGGCAGCATTCCGCCGCTTGGATTCATCGAAAATTTCATCAATGCAATCATAAACCGCCATCATCGAACATTGCACGGCAAAATGATTGTTCTACAAATTAATGACAAGACTTGTCTTCTCAGCCATGAAGTTCAGACAATCGCATGGCTGTTCACTGAGGGGGGAAAGGGGACGTAAGTGAGCGTCGCACAAGCCGCGATGGTATTGGTTGCACTGAGTGCAGCACTGGCAAAAGCGCCTCACGTCCCGGGACCATCCGACCCAAAAGGCCCGACGCCTTACCTGCGCCCGGGTTCTTCGGACGCCCAGGTGGCCCCCGGTCATTCCCGTGTGGGCGAGCCTCATGTACTGATCCCGCATAGCCCTGGGCACCACTAACTGATCAACCCCGTCCGGTGTCTTCCGATAGATCACCTCCTCGTGCAGGTACAGGCGGTCTTTCTGGTGCCAGTACACCTTCACGGCTTCGTTCTCCTGCAAAATATCCACCAAGTCTGGCGCCTGGGTACCTATTTCCAGCCACGGGCGTATCACCCGAAGATCAACAGTACGTGCAGTCACTAGAGGGCGCCACGCACGCTTCACTATTACTGTTATAATTATGTTTGTTATTACGCTATTATTACTATTATTATTATTACTAGTATTATTATTATCATCATAAAAATATTATTATTTCTATTATTATGATATTATTATTGCTACTATAATAATTAGGATTAATGATTATTCCAAGAACTGAACTATGTGCTAATGATAACCCAGAAATGTGAAGACTATAACACAGAAATAGGGGACTAACTCTATATAAGCGTTAGCTTCTGTAGGGCTCCTTTTGTACTAGACTGAGATTATGCCTGTTTTGATGTGATCAGTTGTACAATAAAAAGAAGGAATATTTAGACTTGAAAACTCTCTCCTGCAACTAGATGAAACCTGCTCTATCCAGCCTTCTAATGTAGTTCGTGATCTTGGAGTTTTTCTTGATAGTAAACTTTCTATGTCTAATCATATTGGCTCTATCACTAAAGCTTGTTTCTTTCATCTCCGACGAATACGCCAAATCAAGCGCTGCCTTAATGAGCATTGCCGTCATATCTTAGTCCATTCACTTGTATTATCCAGGATTGACTACTGTAACTCAATACTCTATGGACTGTCAAAATCCACCCTTGCACCGCTTACCTCTGTTATCCACACTGCAGCTCGTCTAGTCAAATACCTTGGCCCGAGAGATCACATCACCAACTCCCTTCAGCAATTACACTGGTTACCCTTTCAGGCTCGGATATCGTTTAAACTCTGTCTTTTGATGTTCAAAGTAGTGTCAGGTTCTGCTCCTCCCTACTTATCATCTTTAGTCACACCATGTGCTGCTCTTGAGTCAAGACGTGGATTACGATCAGCTTCAAAAAGAGACTTTGTTATCAAAAGAACAAATCTACGATTTGGAAACAGAATGTGTGAAGTAGCTGGTCCAGCTGAATGGAACTCATTACCAGAACCAATCCGAAGATCATCCTCAATTAATATTTTAAAATCTAAACTTAAGACTTATCTCTTCTCTAAGTACTATGATTAGTAACTACATTGCAACGCGTCCTTTGAGTAAGACTCTGTTTTATTAAGGCGCATTATAAATACAAGTGGTAATGTATTGTATTGTATACTTAGGGGAGGGTGGGGCAAAACGCCCCCTTTAAGGGAAATTGTGTCCAGAGAGCAAAACATAATAACATTTGAAAAACATTTATGATCATCAACAACACCTGCACTAATGCTACAATATCACTAAATTTAAAAACTTAAATGGATTCAAATTTCGGCACAGAATTGTCTTAAAATTTTTTATTCAACATGGGCATTTTGCCCCATACATGGGGCAAAATGCCCACACCCTGGGCATTTTACCTCACAGGTAATATATACTAGATCTTTTCTTTCTTCTTCTTGGTTTTCTGCCTTGCTATAAGGCAGGTTCGTACGTGCAATGTCGCCATTCATCACGTTGTCTGGCTCTCTCTTTCAGCTTGCTGTAATCCTCCTCCATCATCCAGTCCAACAACATCGTTCTCGGTCTTCCTCTGGTCTTCTTCCCCTCCATTCTTCCCTCAATTATAATTCTTAGAAGGGAGTCTCCCCTCAAGATGTGGCCCAACCATTTTCTCTGTCGGCTTCTGATTATCCCTATCAGGGATCTTTATCGTCCACCACTTGTAGTATGTCTTCATTTGTCCTCCGTTCCATCCAGCTGATTTTCTCCATCCTTCGCCATATCCACATCTCGAAGGCCTCCAGTCTTCTGATGTCTTCCTTCCTCAGGGTCCATGTCTCTGATCCGTATAACACCATACTACATATCATAGACTTGATAATTCTTTTCTTCAGATTCTTATTGAACTTTCCTCTCATAAATTCCTTTCTTTTTTAGAAAGCATCTATTCCCATGGCTATTCTTCTCTTTATTTCTACATGGCACTTTGCGCCATTTGTGATCATACTTCCTAGGTAACAGAAGTTTCCGACTTGTTCCAGTTCATTACCATCTATAGTAATCTTTGCTGTTGTTTCCTTTCCTTTCCTTATCTGTGTCTTTGTGGTGTTTATTTTCATATCATACTCCTTCGAGATCTTATTTAGCCGATCCATCATCCTTTTGTAGCCCATTCTGGCTACCTGCCAACATTGCCTGGTCATCTGCAAATCCTAGTGCTTTCGTCAATCTTCCTCCTACCTTTATGCCCTCCTTCACCTCCTCCATCGCCTCTCGTACTAATTTCTCAATGTAGATGTTAAAGAGTATTGGTGATAGCGGGCACCACTGTACTCCTATCACTCCTAGTTCTGAAAGTTTTCCTTCTAATTTTATTCTATATACTTTCTGTCCCATGTATAGGTTTCCTATGAGTCTTCTGTCTTTCCAGTCCACCCCTATTCTGCTCAGTGCATGCATTAATTTCTTCCAATCGGCTCTATCAAAAGCCTTTTCATAATCCACAAAGCATACGTATACAATGCTCCAATTGCATTTCTTGTGCCCTTCCCTTTCTGAAATCGCACTGGTCCTCTCCTAAACAGTCATTTGTTTCTACCCTGGACTGCATTCTCTTTGTGACCAAGCTGGCAACTAAACCTTTTAGATTTCTAGTAAGAGTTGTACTTAAAACTTTATAAATTTGTTCTGCTTTTCTCTACTAATTTCGCCCGATCTGACTTTTGTCAGAGCAATTTCCAAAGTTTCAAGACCATATTCTCCTCTCATTGTTTTTCTCTAATAGTTTCGTACCATTTTCTGTAACGAAACACTTTAAGTGCAAAACATATAAAATGTTTGCAAACAGCAGATAACACAAATATTTAAATTGGGGTAAAACTGGTAGGCATCTTTGGTGTAGACGCGAAGTCAATCAGATGAGGTAAGACGCCCAGTCACATGAGGTAAGACGCCCAGTGAGGCAATACGCCCATGAGCATCTGACCCCACAACAAGAGTAGTTACATTCCAGACCATACACCAAACACGACTACTTCAATGGCGGGTTCAATTGCACTGTAACATTTCTAAATGTGTGTGAATCCAAGTAATCATACATCTTTGGGCAACTGTAAAACCGTATAATTTACACACACAAAATTAAAACAGGAAATGCTTACATCAGCTTTCGCAAAATTAGGTTTTTGTTGAAAACGAGTGATCTTTTCATAGGAAACACGAAAGTACAATGTCTTTCAACCGGAAATGCAAGTAACAAAACGGTTCCAAGTAAAATTTGGATTAAGTTTATTAGGTGACTGAAATAATGCTCATGGGCATCTTACCTCTCATGGGCGCTTTGCCCCACCCTCCCCTACCTCAGTTACCTGAAATATTTCTAAACATCAGATGCCCATATTAAGGACACTGCGAAACGTTTGAATGGGTATCACGCCAGTTGATATTCCCGTATGTAACCTATTCGGGGAGGATCGTGCTAGTCGGATATTAAAATCTCTAAAACGAGTCACAGTCGGAATATTCACGCCCATAGGCATTACGACGTACGATCTAATAATTGTACATAACCAGTACCCGTAGCCATCCTTGGAATTGTGCGTTTACATGACATTATGTGTCACTGATTGTCATCTTCATAGTCAGCTACCAAATGTAAAGTGACTTTAATTTTTGTATCTTGATTACTTAAACTGAAAAATCAGAATCCGCCCATCGCTATTTGCGTTGTCGGCCACAAACAGTCGACCATTTGACTCATCCAGAAGAATCCTCTGTGGATCTCGTAATCCGTGCTTTTCTTTTGACAGAATTTCTCTCTTAAATTCCAAATCTGAATCCAATAACAAAACCCGACTGTTGAATCGGTCAGCGACCAACACGAATCCATTTCCATCGACGGAAAAATAGACTGGAAGATTCATTTGTCCGATGATTAATCTACATTTTTCACAGAATGACTTTATAAGATTCCCATCGGCATCCACTACACACAATGTGTGCAGGTTATCAGAAATTGAGCCATGACTGACCACGAAATGACCATTGATAAGTTTTATAGCATGCATTGTAGAACAAATATCTGCGACTGATGATAGATTCATTTCTCGGATCAATTGTCCATCTGGCGAATATTCATTTAATTTATTTTTATTATAAATAACTAAAATGACATTCGCTTCATCTGTAACAGATAGACCGTATCCACTACCGTCTCCGGTTGACCATTTCTTAATTAACTTTCCATTTGGATCAACTCTCAAGATTTCATTCGACTGTAATCGGTCTTTGTAATCGAAGAAATAGAGACATTTATTTCTGTCGCAGGATCCTATGTCCCAAGGATTAATCAATTCTTTCAAATTCAATCGACGACTGAAACTGAATGTCATCGAATCATAAACTTCAACTTCTGAACTCCATTCACTTACAACAAACAATTCTCTGTCTAAGATC
Source organism: Aporrectodea caliginosa (assembly GCA_020284085.1). NCBI lineage: Eukaryota > Metazoa > Annelida > Clitellata > Crassiclitellata > Lumbricidae > Aporrectodea > Aporrectodea caliginosa. The sequence continues at coordinate 397,723 of JACEVL010000909.1, read as the reverse complement.
GTCAATCCACGGATCGATTTCTTTCCCTCTTCAGCGGCCTTTGTTCTGATCGTCTGAACTAAGACTGGATCCGATTTGTATTTCTCTGGAAATTCACCTGAAAATGGGAGCAAACTATTTAGTTCATAATGCTACATTAAACAATTCGTTGGGCCATTGTGTAATATGGTCCTCTACTGTTTATCCCATCTATCATGTCTTCGGAGAGCTCTTATTCGACATACCGGTGACCGCCGGATTTAGATCAATGAAATTCTGCAGTTGGGACATTTTTTTAACAAATTTATTTACAACTGCGTCAAGGTTTATCTTCGCTCTGTACTTGTGAAAGGTGAGGGCAGCTAGATCAGACGCGACGTCATTCGCAGCATTGCCTTGCAAGATTTCACCGTTTTCAACATTTACAGGATTATCGTTTACATCCTGCAATTCGCTAGCATTATTATCGTTCAGAACTACACCAACGTGGGCTTTAACAGTCATATCATTCTGCTTAAAGCGTTTTTTGCAAGATTTATTTCCGAAGAAATCTTCAATGTTGCAGCACTTTATTGTTACTTATTCATTTCTTTGCTAATGTATAGCATTGTTGCAATTCGTAAACAACTGAAAAGTTTAGTTTCAGACAGAGGATTTGTAGCGGATGCGCAAGACTTCAAGCATAATGTAGAGATATGCGCAAAGCTACGAGACTAGCTGAAGCATTTAAGACCAGTTGAAGAGGGAAAGACGCTGTTTCGGGAGGCAAAAAAGTGAGTTGCAGTAGTCTAGGCGGGTACAGACAAATGCATGAACTATGGCAAATGGAGAGACACATCGACTGATGGCCCTCAGCAGCCTCAGCTGAAAGAAGTAGGAGCAGGTTATACATATTCTTCGTAAACGTGAGGGAGGAGTCAAGTGTGACAACCAGTAGAAAGTGGATAAATTGGCGTTGGTGTTAGCAATGACAATAGTTACGAAACAAACAGAGAGGAATGGAATTAATCAAAGAGAGCAGAGACAGAGCAAGAAGACAACAGAGGAAAGAGAAGCACCATGAAACATGGGTGATATTAAGAGCAATATGTCGGCTCAAGGTCACTTAGCCTCATGTATGGAACGCCAGAGTGCTACAAAACGCTTGCTGATATTCAATGATGAAATTATTTCTTAAATATCACTAGCATGAAATTCATGCCATGAATGAGTGTCCATGTCAACAATAATACAAGAAGCTAACTATCTAGTCTTCGCGTCTAAATCATTGCGTCTCGCCCGATAAGATACATTTTTTAGACCTCGCACTAAGGAACTTCTTTGCCTGAGGATTCTGGTCCGCCTTGTAATTGTGATCTGATATTTGTAAAGCGCCACTTCACCAACACATTCAACAGTGCTGCTTCCGACCCGAACCAATGAATTACTGTCGAAGAACACAGACTTCAGATACTTGCGAAACTGTGTAAGGGACAAACTAAGGAGCTCGAGCCGCAGCTCTCCAGAAAGGTGATTCCAGATGGTGGCATATACCCAAATCCCAACACGTACAGCAGTTCATAAATACATTGTTCTAGCAAGGTTTGAGGTTGGATGATCGATGAAAACATGGTTTTAATGCTAAATTATTTCAATAACACTAGAGGTTGAATGAGCACTTTAAAGCAAAAGTAGAAGTTGGATTACCGCTGAAACCATGGCATTGATGCTAAATTATTGAAGCAAGACATTATGGTTACAATTGTAATTTTCTATTTTGCAACAAACATGTGTATGTGCAAATCTAGTATTCGTAGTTGCAGTAGACCTATCAGTCTAGAAATCGTTGTCAAAATGTCGAAATTCTTTTGCGCCCAAAGTGGCGCTAACCACCTTATTCGCGAGCGTCTCGAATCAAAATTTACAGGCGGATAAGATGAGGTTCGTCTCTGTGTGAGATTGGAAGAAAGTCAGATCGCTATGGCGGATGGTATTTAGAATTTGGTCATCTAGGACAGGTACAGGGGTAAGAGAGAGCAATCAAGATAGAATTTCTGGAAAGCATTATTTTCAGTTTCGAGTGAAGCAACTACCCAGAGATTTCAAAAGGTGCAGCTTTGGTGACAACACTGGAATAGGATGAATCAGTTAATTTGTCTAAATTTTATTGAGGAGAATATTCCTGAAGCGCGGAACATGTATCTCTATGGAGAAATTTCAAGAGTTAGGAATAATTTGGCATGTGGGCGAAGAAGTCTTCATAAAAGCGCGATACAAAAATTAATATCGGCCATGTTATTTTCATGTTCTAACTTCAGAAGCATTGTCGTTTGCATAATAATTATTAGTTGGAAATCGGAATAGATTTAGAACTTGCGCAAAGCCCCAGAAGAATTATCACGTAGAACACAATGTAATGGCCTACATTAGGGTGCTCCAGAATCTAATGTATTTTTAAAAAGTTCCTAAAAATACTGCTCCCCGGCAATTTTTCCATTCCATTTTTCACTTTGTACAACGGTACCAATTTTCAGACCAATTGAAAAAGGTGAAGCCTCGCCCCCGGCACACAAAATTAGAATATGTAAAAATATGAACATTTGCATAAAATAGGCAATATCATGGAAGAAAAACGTAATTATTTTCATGATGATTAACTTCTTTTGTGAACTATTGTATGCAGAGGTGTAGTATTGGTACTTGTACTTGTACTCAAGTCCAACTTGAGTACAGTCTTTAAATGAGACCTAAGTGAGTGTTTCTACAAAAAGTGTCCATTTTGCTGTCCGCGGTATTTAAAATATTTTTTAAAGCTTCTGTGACAACATATGACAATCCGTAACGTAGGTTTGTTTCAGACAACCAAATAAAACTAAAAGAATTTTAAAATTGGCATGTTCATAAATTATTCAGGATGTTTTATTACCTCACAGTCGAAGAATTTCAACAAAAACTGTGTTGTCCCAGATGTGTAGGCCTACCGAAGTCGGAAAACCTGTTTATTTCCAATTGTGCATATAGCCGAACCGATAATTTACTATTCATTTTCAATAACATATTGTTTACAACATAAGCCATGCTTAATATATTGAGTTTGAGTTTGTTTGAGTGAACAATTAAATTTTAATGGGGCAAATTCCAGTGTCCTGCATCCAAATGTCAACTCCATGACAGCTACAAAACTCGTGGCCAACTTGTAATGGCTAGTGTTTTTTACATTGTTTACCAGATGATATTTGTCATTTGTCATTGCCAATGCTGCTGTTAAACATGAGAAGTTTATCTTGTGTTTAATTTTTTAAACAACAAAAATATTAACAACATTGTTGCACCGCGTATGTTTAATTGATGTCAACTCCATGACGCAAATATTCTAGAATATATAAATAAAACTTTCAATGTAATGTGTCCTTTGTGGAAGTGATAGGGTCCTGTCTTTGTTGCAAACATCATTGAAATTATTTTGCTTCGTGTGTGCCGGTTTTTGCCGAAAACTAATCGATTTGTCAACTCTGTGACGGTCAACTCCATGACGCGCACCCACGTCATGCATTCGACAGATTGTCAGAATCCACATTTTCAAAAATCTAGCAGCATTTAAATGTTATAAATATAGTGCCCTAACAAACATATGATATCTGTATTGTAATCGTCATTTCATCATCCTTATAACCATCGATATACAATGAGTTGAACTTCGTTAATGATAATGTTTCTGGTACTGACCTCATTCATTTCTTCATGCGTTTTATGCTCCCTCATTACTTCTCCCATTTAGGGCCGTTTTGCTGTTTTTGTCTTGCAATTATGCCTCCATTGTCAGTAGGCTGCGAAAGTGTACCTTCAGCTGACAGTGACTGATTATATATTTCTCATTGTTGCCTGAAGGTACTCTTAAAATGTGAAAGTCAACTGTGTGACGCGAACTCCATGACGCTTGTCAACTCCATGATGAATTTTGAAAAAACACATTTTCACAGTTTTTGACCGAAATAATGAATTCTGTGCATTGCTGCCTATCACACATCTTGATATTATTAATATTAATAGATTAGCACTTTGAAAAGTAAAAAAAAATCGTTAGTGATTTTTCTTTAAAATCCGAGGCAAAAGTGCCACATATTGTAGAAACCCTCAAGTACTTGTACTCGTATTGAGAACTAAGTACTTGGACACAAATGACATTTCCACAGGCACTCAGATACTTTACCAGTAAGCTTTGTCTTTAAGTCATTAATTCTTAAGTTCTGGATATTGGATATTTTGGCAGTTCTGTATGGACCGAAACTTGATCACAATTTCTTCCGGTTGTCTTGCTAAAATAGCGGCCACGAACGGTGATAACGCTAACAATAAAAATACTAATATTCCTAGATCGGTGAAGTTTGGTAATGATAATTTCACTTTCAAGGGAAATGCTACTTCTGCTAAGTGCAACTTTTGTAGTGAGAAAACTATCATTGAAGGAAACATCTGGCACAACATCAAACTTTGTTAAACACTTGCAAAGACTCCATACGGAGAGGTGAGCAGTGACTAACAAATCATTTGAACTCTATCGAGTAATATAAGTGTAAGTCGTCGAACTTTCTCAGCACCATACGAAAGCCGCGATAGGGAAAACAGCATATTCACCGAAATAATGCATTTTATTAATTGTATTATAGGAGTTCTATCAATAAACCACTGAACCTATGGCTAATACATGGAATTCATGTTTTTCACACTTGTGAAAATTGTGAGTTTTCTATGTTCCTCTGTGTTCTATGATCCTCTTGAAAAAGTCTTCCGCTACTTGTGCGAGATGTTGGCATGTTGCATATAACTCTGTTAAGAAAACATTGTCATCTTTCTCAAAACGCACTTTGTTAGGCCACTTAGGTAGTCATAATGCGAATCACTTTTCTGTTTTACGTAATTAAGGCAGTTTCTTTGTGTTTCTCCAATAGTCAAAAACTCCCTACAACTAGTATGTTCTTATTTAATGTGTGCAGACATGATTATGTCTTATGTGAATTAGACTCATGCTTTGTTGGGGACTACATCAAGTTTCTTTGGCTGTGGTGGACCAGGTGCTACGAAAACGCCTCATTTTGGCACGATAATCACAGATACGGTTGCAGCAACCGAAACTGCAGACCTCATGCATCAAAAATTCTAAGCTATTTGGTCACTACAGTAACTGTACACGATGTTCTGTGAAACCGAACACCTGACAACAAGTGACAACTTGGTTGAAGATCAGAGGCCAGAATGACTTTGATGAGATTGATCGTTTGGACATTTGGAATGCAGCAAAACTGTTCTTGACAAATCAGCGTTTAGAGTTGTGAGTGTGCCTGCATGTAGCGCTCCGGTTGAAAGTGTGTTTAGTTTAATATTAAAACACTTTCGATCGAATCTGAGTGACAAGATGCTCACATGCATTATATTTAAAAAAATTATAAATGAGTGCATGTGGCAATACACCATTGCTTTGTCAAGGAAGTAAATCTTTGCTCTTGCAGTAGCCATGTGAACTTGTACTCTTACTTGTAGTCGAAACCTTAGTACTTGTACTCGTACTTGATACTTAAGTATTTGTACAGGTACTTAAAACCTCATTGCTTGTATTTGTACTTGCAAACTTTTATGTTCTGGCCAATAAATATGAAACATATTAGTTTTTTCATATAACACTTAAATACCGGTTATTTGTGTTTTCAACCGAAAAATTGCTAATATTGTTAAAACTTCATCGTGCTTAATGTAAAAGCCTAAAATTTGGATTTTTAGACTCCTCTGTATGAGACGCATGGGAAAATGCCCGGGGAGCAATGAATTTTCAGCTTTTAATTTTCTGGAGCACCCTAGACTACATGGCATTTTTGAAAGATCCAACCAAATTTCAACCCGTAAACATAATACTTTGAGGCAAAGCCAAAACAAGAATCGTTAGTTATTTGTCGTTTATTTATCCCCTTTAGTGGTTTTGGGAACTTGAGAACCTCCAAAAAAGCTTCCTCCCATACATAATCCACCTGCAAATGCACTACCCGATTTCTTCACCACTTCTACCAAAAAAATATTAAAGATCTCCTTTTTTAATTGTTACCCGCAACAAATTTGAGTCAGAACAATCATACAATGAGCAAAAGACATCATATCCGCCGTAAGAGTGACGAACGATTTGGCTGAGAAAGAAGTAGCTCTCCTGCATTCCTTCGATGAAGCCGTGGTCCGAAATGAGGAAGAGAAACAACTTGTTCTGGAAATTGTTGAGTACCATGGGAACAAGTTCTCAAAACCACTAAAGGGAATAAATAAATGACAAACAGCTAAATGGTTCTAGTTTTGCCTTTGCCTTAAAATATTATGTGTAAGTGTCGAAATTTGTTAGGATCTTTCAAAACTTGCGTTTTAATCTATTACATTGTTTCCAAGTGATTATTCTTCCGTGAATTTTCGCAGGTTCTAAATATATTCCGATTTTCATCTAATTTGGCAAACGACAATGTTTTTCAAAATGGAAAATGAAATAAAAAACTGGCCGATATTAAATTTGAAACTTCATACTTTAAGACAAACCCTAATGGCTGTGAGACAATTTTCAACATTTTGGGATAATGTGACATAATTATGGGCGGAGAAGTCCTCATAGAAGCGCGATACTATGATATTTAAGATCTTTGCTTCGCGGGAAGTTTTATGATTTATGAATTTTTTTCTGTTTCGGCATTGTACTAGTCGTGTCGTTGGTCTCTCGTTGTGTGCCACTTCATAGCTTTGATTTGGAACGACATCGATTCAATTGTGCGTAGTTCTGCCAAGCAGAGCTTCTATCTGCTATGCTGACCAAATGCCCCGAATGACACAATTAGACTAAGCTAAATTTAAGCTAAATATTGCATTTAATGATGAAGGCTAATCATAATTCTAGGTGAGAAATCTCATGTATGTTTTACCTATTTATGAACTTCAAAACATACTATAAACATTAAGCAAACAACGGCTTCAACGTATACCTCTCTCTGTTTGGTGTTCTAGTAGTTTCTTTAGCTTGTCGTTCTCTTTCTGGTGTTTTTCTAATTTCAATTTCAGTTCGAAATAATCCTCGTTCCAGGCTATGAACAATACAGTGCAAAAACTTATCAAAAATAAATCGATCAAAAGATGTAATAATATTCAGCAAGATCAGTCGAGAGAATACGTTCTGAATACATTATAAAATAACTTTAAAATTGCATCGCTTAAAAATGCCTTTGTAGCATTTACAATATTAATGGAAATGTTCGAACAAAAAAGTGAGACAAGATGAGAGATAAACATCGACGGTTACAGAGAGACACAGAAGGTTAGAAACAGAGACACGAAGATATGCAGAGACTGACAGAGTAAGCTTTCAAGTACATTTTGAAAGTCAATGAGCAAATATTATATGTAAAGAAGTAGAAGTGTCTCCAATTTCAAAGAAAACCAGGCATTACAGGACAGAGCAGCAGCCATGCAGAGAGTGACTTTAAGTGCAAGTTCAAGGGCACCTTGCTTCATGTATGGATCGACATTGTGCTAAAAAAAACGCTTGCTAAAATTTAATGATGAATTTCTGTCCTAAATATTACAAGCATGAACGAGATTTAAAAATCTTTAAAAATAATTACTAAACTGATTAGGTCATGTCAACGACAGCACAGGAAGCGAATTGTCGTTGCGTCTAAAGCATTGCGTCTGGCCCGTTTGGAAGCATTTTTAGACCTTACATCAAGGCGTCTATTTGCATGGGGATGCTGGTCTGAATTATAATTGTTATCTGATATTTATAGAGCGCCACTTCAAGAATAAACTCGTCAGTGGCGCTTTCCACCCGAACCAATGAATTATTGTCGAAGAATACAGACTTCAGACACTTGCGAAACTGTGTAAGGGACAAACTGAGGTGCTCTCACCGCACCTCTCGCGAAAGGCGTTTCCAGCTGGTGGGTCAATATGAGTAAAACTTCTGGACTGAGCTGTAGCAGTATGCATAGTTGGGATAATCAGGAATAAATGGGCAGCCAAAAAAGGGTGCCTCGACCCAGGACCGAGAAGACCGAAATGCAGAAGTACTTTATTTAAGAGATTTGAATCTTGAGCAAATTCGGTCCTGTGGTGAATTAAATTAATTGAAAATGAGTCATATCAAGGCAATTCGGTCGTTATGGAAAAACATTATGGTTACAATTGTAAATTTTCTATTTTGCAACAAACATGTGTATGTCCAAATCTAGTATTATTAGTTGCAGTAGACCTATCAGTCTAGAAATCGTTGTCAAAATGTCGAAATTCATTTGCGCCCAAAGTGGCGCTAACCACCTCCTTCCCGAGCGCTTAATCGAATCAAAATTTATAGGCGGATAAGATGAGGTTCGTCTCTGTGTGAGATTATAAGAGAGTCAGATCGCTATGGTGGATGGTATTTGGAATTTTGTCATCTAGGACAGGTACAGAGGTAAGAGTAATCAGGATAAAATCTGTGGAAAGCATTATTTTCAGTTTCTAATAAATCACCTGTTAGAGATTTCAAGGGTGCAGTTTTGGTGACAACATTGGAATAGGACGAATCATTTAATTTGTCATCATTTTATTGAGTAGAATATTCCCGTGACACGGAACATATATGGCTTATTAGAATGTTTATAAAATATGAAGTTTCAAAATTAATATCGGCCATGTTATTTTCATGTTCCAACTTGAGAAGCATTGTCGTTTTCCAAATTGTTTGGAAATCGTTATAGATCTAGAACTAGCGCAAAGCCCCGGAAGAATTATCACGTAGGACACAAGGTAATAGCCTACATCGCATTTTTGAAAGATCCAACCAAATTTCAACCTTTAAACATAATACCGTACCCGCTTGACCATGCTGACAACCTTACAGAAGCGAGTTATTCGAATCATATGTAATGTACCCTACAGAGCTAGCACTAAACTTTTATTCCTGAACATGAAAATACTACCTTTCGAATGCATTAATAAACTGCAAGTGGCGTTATTTATGTATAAAATTCATTCGCGTCAAATATTATCAAACTTTGATCACTGGTTCTGTAAAAATTCTGAGGTGCACGACCACTATACAAGATCATCAAGCAATTACCACAAAAGAAGTGTGCACACCAATCTTAGGCAGCATAGTATCAGCACATACGGACCGCTGCTTTGGAACTCCCTGCCCAAAGAACTTACTTGTCTACCCACAGTCTATCAGTTCAAAAATAAATTAAAGGTTCACCTTTTGACTGCAACTGTTTAAGATTTACTACATGGATTGTGCATGCATTGCTATGTTTTTGTTGTTGTTTTTTATAATACTAGTTAACTTTGCATTTGTTGTTTGAAGAATGTTTTATTTCCTGTAAGAATAACTATGGACACCATAACAAGGATTGTTTGAAGACGTACTGTTGTAAATGATGAATAAATAAAATACTGTTAGATTAATGATTGATGAAACTAGGGTGACCCTGCTAGCGGAACCTTATGTTCCTTTGGGTCTACCTATTGACGCCACTGCACTTGAATGTCTTGATTGTGTTTATTTGTGAGAGTATTATGGTGATCAATAAAGAACTGATGATGATGACTTTGAAGCAAAGCCAAAACGAGAATCGTTAGTTATTTGTCGTTTATTTATCCCCTTTAGTGGTTTTGGGAACTTGAGAACCTCCTAAAAGCTTCCTCTGATACATAATCCACCTGCAAATGCACTACCCGATTTCTTCACCACTTCTACGAAAAAAATATTCCAGATCTTCTTTTTTAATTGTTACCCGCAACAAATTTGTGTCAGAACAATCATACAATGAGCAAAAGACATCATATCCGCCGTAAGAGTGACGAACGATTTGGCTGAGAAAGAAGTAGCTCTCCTGCATTCCTTCGATGAAGCCGTGGTCCGAAATGAGGAAGAGAAACAACTTGTTCTGGAAATTGTTGAGTACCATGGGAACAAGTTCTCAAAACCACTAAAGGGAATAAATAAATGACAAACAGCTAAATGGTTCTAGTTTTGCCTTTGCCTTAAAATATTATGTGTAAGTGTCGAAATTTGTTTGGATCTTTCAAAACTTGCGTTTTAATCTATTACATTGTTTCCAAAGTGATTATTCTTCCGTGACTTTTCGCAGGTTCTAAATATATTCCGATTTTCATCTAATTTGGCAAACGACAATGTTTTTCAAAATGGAAAATGAAATAAAAAACTGGCCGATATTAAATTTGAAACTTCATACTTTAAGACAAACCCTAATGGCTGTGAGACAATTTTCAACATTTTGGGATAATGTGACATAATTATGGGCGGAGAAGTCCTCATAGAAGCGCGATACTATGATACTTAAGATCTTTGCTTCGCGGGAAGTTTTATGATTTATGAATTTTTTTCTGTTTCGGCAATGTAGGCTACTAATCGTGTCGTTGGCCTCTCGTTGTGTAAGTAAGTAAGTAAGTAAGTATGGTCTTTATTACTCCATTTGCAAACGCACAATGGGACAACAGTTATGCAATGATAATTGTAAAACATCGAAGTAATAATATTGATAATAATAATGGGTAACAAGCTAAATGCAGGTGGAAGATAATTAATAATTGTAAAGCATCCTGGTGATAAATCCCTACCTAGTAAGGGGGTCAGGGTGCGGAATGGTACGATTGTGCGAACGAGGTCTTAGGGAGTATCCGGTTTCGCGGATAGCAGGGCGTAATCCGTGTAGGACATGTCCAGGATCCGACAAAACCGCGGAGAAGAGAGCTACGTCTGCTTTGGCACACAGCTCTTCAATTGTAGGGGTACAAGTAGGTAGATATCCCTGGCGTATAAGCTTCATTATCAGTGCAGTCATGCGTTCTCTCCCCCTCAGTACTAAATCCCCACCAAGAAGGGGAGGAGTACAGAAGTTGAGCAAGTGTGGTAGAGCGAACAACGTCGTGAAGGCGGTTACCAGTGAGACCATGGTCCATGGGCCACAAGAACTCTCAGAGCAAAAAGGATTGCTTAGTGTTGATGCAAGTTTTATTGATACAGTATGTGAGGAGAAGCCAATTCGTTCTGAAAAGGTTACTCCCACATTTTTAATTTCATTTACACGTTCAATCCCTTCAATTGGCGGGATGGTTTCATGTATCTTGGTGTGGGGTCGCCTGATAATAATTTCGCAGGACTTGCCAGGATTAAAGCGTAGATTGCAGTTTCTGGCCTATAGAGCTATATGGGAATATTTCACAACCGGCAGCAAATTAGATAAATTTTCCGTCTTCTCCTTTGCACGGCTTACACAAAGAGTAAAATTATAATTTATAATTTGTAAACACATTGTAGGGCATGGGTTATTATACACAATTATTTCTATTATATTAATCAGATGATTAGTATAAGAAAAAAAATTATAAAGTCCAATTTTACCCTAAATTTCATTTTCCTTTATAATGGTGAGCCAATTCAACGTTACGTTGAAGCGCTGAGCTGACGTTTTATACTGTATTTTTTTAGATAATTAACTTACATATATCCATTGCTCTGTATGGTTTTTATTAACTTATTAACAAACTAAATAATTAAAAAATAAATAAAACCCTATGTCTTCAATTATTGCTTACAACACCGTTACGAATGTGTTTCAGCCATCTGTGGAATAAATTGAAAACTCATTTTTTTAAATCGACATCTACGATAGCAGGGAACATGTCTGCACGGATTTTACCAACCAGAAATCAATATAAATGTTTGCTTCTGTGGACAATTTTCTGAAATTTATCCGGTAATGTAATAGTATAAAAAAGATTTACAACTCCGTGACTGTAATTATTACACTTATATATATATAATTTTTTTTCTTTCAAAAATAATGTTGAAATTGACAGTCTGGACACTCTAAACTAACTATTTTTTTAATCTTAACTCGTCTGATAAGCATGGAGACTTAATTATGAATATTTTACAACTCCTTTACATTATTTTTCTATAAAAATGAATTTATTTAATAGTACATGTAGATAATGTATCGTCAAAATAATTTAGGCTGCTGTGTAATAATTAAATGCACACTTAATACTAATTAATCACTAATTATAAACAGTGGCGGTGTATTGTAATGTGTATTTATTAAGTAACGGAGTTGAAAATATTTAGAAATCAAAGTTGTAAGTGTTTCAAACAGCAAAAAAACTAAAATAAAAAATTAGGCCAAATCTTTCAAATTTAAGCGCTGCTCAATATTAAGTATGCTTCAGCACTCCTAATAAAATATTTGTGTAAGATTTTTTCTATTTTGCATGACTTTCTTTTTTTCCAAATCTATTTCTGAATTTGACGCCCGTTGTGAATATACCCATAATGTCAAGTTCTGAGTCAGTGTTACTATGTCTAACTATGTTAGATGCTGGAACGACCAAAAAGCATTGATTTTTATAGCTTTGATTTGGAACGACATCGACTCAATTGTGCGTAGTTCTGCCAAGCAGAGCTTCTGTCTGTTATGCTGACCAAATGCCCCGAATGACACATTTAGTCTAAGCTAAATTTAAGCTAAATATTGCATTTAATGATGAAGGCTAATCATAATTCTAGGTGAGAAATCTCATGTATGTTTTACCTATTTATGAACTTCAAAACAAACTATAAACAATTAGCAAACAACGGCTTTAACGTATACCTCTCTGTGTTTGGTGTTCTAGTAGTTTCTTTAGCTTGTCGTTCTCTTTCTGGTGTTTTTCTAATTTCAATTTCAGATCGATATAATACTCGTTCCTGGCTATGGACAATACAATGCAAAATCATTTTCATCTTCAAATAATTCGATCAAAATATGTAATAATATTCAGCCAGATCAATCGAGAGTATAGATTAAAAAATAACTTTAAAATTGCATCGCTTAAAAATGCCTTTGTAACATTTACAATATTAATGGAATTTAAGAAATGTTCGAACAAAAAAGTGAGACAAGATGAGAGATAAACATCGACGGTTACAGAGAGACACAGAAGGTTAGAAACAGAGACACGAAGATAAAATTTAATGATGAATGTCTGTCTTAAATATTACAAGCATGAATGAGATTTAAAAATCTTTAAAAATAATTACTAAACTGATTAGGTCATGTCAACGACAGCACAGGAAGCGAATTGTCGTTGCGTCTAAAGCATTGCGTCTGGCACGTTTGGAAGCTTTTTTAGACCTTACATCAAAGGCGTCTATTTGCATGAGGATGCTGGTCTGAATTATAATTGTTATCTGATATTTATAGAGCGCCACTTCAAGAATAAACTCGTCAGTGGCGGTTCCCACCCGAACCAATGAATTATTGTCGAAGCATACAGACTTCAGACACTTGCGAAACTGTGTAAGGGACAAACTGAGGTGCTCTCACCGCACCTCTCGCAAAAGGCGTTTCCAGCTGGTGGGTCAATATGAGTAAAAGTTCTGGACTGAGCTGTAGCAGTATGCATAGTTGGGATAATCAGGAATAAATGGGCAGCCAAAAAAGGGTGCCTCGACCCAGGACAGAGAAGACCAAAATGCAGAAGTACTTTATTTAAGAGATTTGAATCTTGAGCAAATTCGGTCCTGTGGTGAATTAAATTAATTGAAAATGAGCCAGATCAAGACAATACGGTCGTTATGGAAAAACATTATGGTTACAATTGTAAATTTTCTATTTTGCAACAAACATGTGTATGTGCAAATCTAGTATTCTTAGTTGCAGTAGACCTATCAGTCTAGAAATCGTTGTCAAAATGTTGAAATTCTTTTGCGCCCAAAGTGGCGCTAACCACCTCCTTCCCGAGCGCTTAATCGAATCAAAATTTATAAGCGGATAAGATGAGGTTCGTCTCTGTGTGAGATTGGAAGACAGTCAGATCGCTATGGTGGATGGTATTTAGAATTTTGTCATCTAGGACAGGTACAGAGGTAAGAGTAATCAGGATAAAATCTGAGGAAAGCATTATTTTCAGTTTCTAATAAATCACCTGTCAGAAATTTCAAGGGTGCAGTTTTGGTGACTACATTGGAATAGAATGAATCAGTTAATTTGCATTAATTTTATTAAAAGGAATATTCCTGAAGCGCGAAAATGTATGGTGGGGTATCCAGAAAAATGATACATCACAGAAAACACCCATTCTCAAGTTTTTTCATTATTCTATTCATATGTCGTCTAAAAATATTTTTACAGCATTTTAAAATGTTTTCCTGAGGTACGCCCAAAGCCCCCGAACATAGACTACTTACATGTAAAGACCCAGGACTGAAGGCGCCCACGGAACTTAGGTTCATTGTCAATTTATTCATTTTATCACAAAAAATTAAAGAGTCAGATTTGGATGAACGTTTTAAGTTATGCTTGCCTCGACAACAGCTGCCTCTGAGAAAATATTGACACCAAAATCATGGTCATTCAAGGTCATTTCAAGGTGAGAAAAATGCGAAATCTAGCAAAAGTAAATAAATGTCCAGATCTCGGCCAATAATTTTTGAAATCGACTAATATCTGCTTATGTTTCTCATCATGATGAGAATTACCTGTGGTAAGAAACAAAGCAATTAAATCTAGCTCAATTCAAGGTTATTTATGGTCAAATGTCAATAAAACAGAGAAATCAAAGGAAATGGCCATAACTCAACCAAATAAATCTCCATTTAGGTGATTCTTTTACCTGTTTGCTCGAGCTGAAAAGGGCCACGGTACTAAAAGGCTAACAGAATCCAAGGTCACTTCAATGTCAAAAAGTAAAAATCAAGAAAAAATGACCGAAACTCGGAGTCACCCAAATGAAACAATATTTGGCTGAGCTACACCCATTTTCCCATGATGTTAACCTTTTGACCTTGAAGAGACCTTGAATTATGCTAGTATTTTGAACTATATCTTCGCATATGTAGCCGTAATCGTCCTGAGCAAACAGGTAAAAGAATCACTCAAATAGAGCAATATTTCACTGAGTTATGGCCATTTTCTTTAATTTTTCTCTTTTATTGAACTTTTTGACCTTTAAATGACCTTGGATAGTCTTAAATACAGTGGCCTTGTTTCTTAGCACAGGTCGTTGAGATCAAGTCGAAAAACATAAGAAGAAATTGGCCAATTTCAACAATTATTGGCCGTGATATGGACATTTTGTTTAATGTTTCTTAGATTTGGTTTTTTCTGATCTTCAAATGACCTTGAATCACCGTGGTTTGTGTGTCTAAATTTTCGCCAGATGTAGCTCTTGTCAATGCAAACATAACTGATAAAGGTTATCCAAATCGGTCTCTTTGTTCATTTTTTGCGATAAAAAGAGTAAATAGACAATGAACCCAAGTGCCAAGACACGAACATGGGCGCCTTCAGTCCAGGGTCTTTAAGTAGTCTATATTTGGGGGTTTTGAGCGACCTCAGGATAGCATTTACAATTTGTGTAAAAAATGTTTGTAGACAGCATATGAATAGAATAATGATAAAAACTTGAGTATGGGTGTTTTCTGCCATGAATCATATCTCTAGACACCTCTAATGTATGGCTATGGAGCAATTTCAACATTTACGGACGATGTGACATATGGCCGAAGAGGTCTTCATAAAAGCGTGATAATATGATATTTAAGATCTTTGCTTCAGCGGGAAGTTTTGTTATTTATGAATTTGTTTCTGTTTCGGCAATGTTACAGTACTAGTCGTGTCGTTGGCCTCTCGTGGTTTGCCATTGCCATTTTATAGCTTTAATTTGGAATGACATCGACTCAGTTGTGCGTAGTTTTGCTAAGGCAGTGATATGATCTGCTATGTTGACCAAATGCCCAGAATGACACATTTAGACTAAGCTAAATTTAAGCTAAATATTGCATTATTTTAATGATGAAGGCTAATCATAATTCTAGGTGAGAAATCTCATGTATGTTTTACCTATTTATGAACTTCAAAACATACTATAAACAATAAGCAAACAATGATTTCAACTAATACCTCTTTCTGTTTGGTGTTCTAGTAGTTTCTTTAGCTTGTCGTTCTCTTTTTGTGTTTCTTCTAATTTCCATTTCAGATCGATATAATCCTCTTTCCAGGCTATGAACAATACAGTGCAAAAACTTTGTAATCTTCAGAAATAATTCGATCAAAAGATGTAATAATATCCCGAAAAATCAGTCGAGAGAAAATTTCTTAATACATTATAAAATAACTCTAAAATTGCATCGCTTGAAAATGCCTTTTGTAGCATTTATAATATCAATGGAATTTAAGAAATATTCGAACAAAAAAGTGAGACAAGATGAGAGATAAACATCGACGGTTACAGAGAGACACAGAAGGTTAGAAACAGAGACACGAAGATATGCAGAGACTGACAGAGTAAGCTTTCAAGTACATTTTGAAAGTCAGTAAGCAAATATTATATGTAAAGAAGTAGAAGTGTCTCCAATTTCAAAGAAAACCAGGCATTACTGGACAGAGAAGCAGCCATGCAGAGAGTGACTTTAAGTGCAAGTTCAAGAGTACCTTGCTTCATGTATGGATCGACATTGTGTTAAAAAACGCTTGCTAAAATATAATTATGAATTCTTTTCTTAAATATTACAAGCATGAATGAGATTAAAAAATCTTTTAAAAATAATTACTAAACTGATTAGGTCATGTCAACGACAGCACAGGAAGCGAATTGTCGTTGCGTCTAAAGCATTGCGTCTGGCCCGTTTGGAAGCATTTTTAGACCTTACAACAAGGCGTTTATTTGCATGAGGATGCTGGTCTGAATTAAAATTGTTATCTGATATTTATAAAGCGTCACTTCAAGAATAAACTCGTCAGTGGCGCTTTCCACTCGAACCAATGAATTATTGTCGAAGAATACAGACTTCAGATACATGCGAAACTGTTTAAGGGACAAACTGAGGAGCTCTCACCGCACCTCTCGCGAAAGGCGATTCCAGCTGGTGGGTCAATATGGGTAAAACTTCTGTACTGAGCTGTAGCAGTATGCATAGTTGGGATAATCAGGAATAAATGGGCAGCCAACCAAAGGGTGCCTCGACCCAGGACCGAGAAGACCGAAATGCAGAATTACCTTACTTAAGAGATTTGAATCTTGAGCAAATTCGGTCCTGTGGTGAATTAAAATAATTGAAAATGAGCCAGATCAAGACAATACGGTCGTTATGGAAAAACATTATGGTTACAATTGTAATTTTCCATTTTTTGCAACAAACATGACTGTGTATGTGCAAATCTAGTATTCGTAGTTGCAGCAGTAGACCAATAAGTCTAGAAATCGTAGTCAAAATGTCGAAATTCTTTTGCGCCCAAAGTGGCGCTAACCACCTCATTCTCCTCATTCCAAAGTATGGACACGTCTCCAGCTACATGCTGGAGGTTGTCCACTGGCTCCCTGTCTGCCAGCGCATCGAGTACAGGGTAGCTGCTTTGGTTTCGCGCTGTCTCAAGGGCCTCGCCCCAACTTACCTCCGTGAGCTCTGCGGTTTGATTTCTGTTGTCCCAGGGCGTCGCCTCCTACGCTCCGCAGAAAAAGGAGTTCTTATGGTTCCTTTTGCTCGTACTGCAACAATGCAGAACGGAGCTTTTTCTGTGGCAGGCCCAATGATCTGGAATGGTCTTCCTCTAGAGCTGCGTCTACACCTTGGGAGTCTGCCTGAAACTTTCCTTACTAAACTCAAAACTGTTCTTGTTGGGCGCGTTGGAGTCGGGAGCGCCTCTGAGTAGTTTCCTTGAAGGGGCGCTATATAAATTCCCGAATGAATGAATTCGCGAGCGCTTAATCGAATCAAAATTTATAGGCGGATAAAATGAGGTTCGTATCTGTGTCAAATTGGAAGACAGTCAGATCGCTATATATGTATCTATGTCTGTATGTATGTATGTATGTATGTATGTATGTATGTATGTATGTATGTATGTATGTATGTATGTATGTATGTATGTATGTATGTATGTATGTATGTATGTATGTATGTATGTATGTATGTATGTATGTATGTATGTATGTATGTTAGGGTGTTTCTTATTTTTCAACTTTGGATTTCTCAAAGTCTCACCCCCTAAACTTGTTCCTTTGGTCAAATTAATAGCTTGTACAAAATTGTAGTAAATTTGGGTAACATTTAGGGGTCGCTCAACAGAGTTGAATTTCTTGGGGTAGGCCTATGCATGTTTTCGGTCTTCAACACAAACTACGCAATACAAATAGGAGTTCAATAATAAAATTTAGATTTCTTTGCTTCTACCTATTTATTTCTTTTTTTATTTTACTTATCTGTTTTGTTCAACAATAATAATAAAATCTTATTGTATAATAATAATAGCAATAATAATTATAATAGATATTCGAGTGCCATAATTCGTATTAAATCGATAAATCAGAGAAACAATTCAGAAGTGTATGATTGTTATATTTACTTCCAATCCTCCATACTAACTTACAAGGAGCTGTTGGTGTACTCACAACACCTGCAAGCTGTAGAAAGAGGACACGAGTTAACATTATGACAGCCAGCTTATGGCTGCAGTCCTCAATTGAACCAAATTAAGCGACAGAAAGGCTACGTCTGTATTAGCAACAAAAGTCTTGGTCATGATGTCTATAAGTTAAATATCAACCATTCGTCAATTCACAGAAGAGCACAGCACTATCGAGCTAAAATTGTTTCACAGCTTAAAGAACAGTTTCAAGGAAATGTCTCTCTTGAGATCCACTGGGATGGTAAACTCCTGAGATACTTCACTGGGCAGGATGTTGTTGATCGATTGCCAGTAATAATTGTTGCAGGAGCTGGAGTGAACCAGTTGCTTGGTGTTCCAAAATTGCCTTTCATTAGGCTACTAGTGAAGCTCGCATCTCAGTCGTAGCCCGTTTGATAGGAAATTGGTGCCTTGTAGATCGCATTGCTTCCATGTGTTTTGATACCACTTCCAGTAACACAGGAAATAGAAATGTCGCTTGTATTCTGCTGGAACAGAAACGCGGGAAGAATCTTTTACACCTGGCATGTCGGCACCACATAATGGAGTTAGTTCCAGATGCAGCCTTTCACGACAGTTTGCATTGACCTCAGGGCCAGACGTTGCCACCTGCCTGTAAACATTTCCAGATTAACTGGACCAACGTTGATCAGACCAGCTATGCACCTGAAGCAGCTCATGAAGACGTAACATCTGCTGAAAGATGACAAGGACAGCCTGTTGGCATTTTCTGAAAGCCAGCTTCACTATTATCAGCCCAGAGATGATTTTTCTCCTGGAGCCATACATCATGCCAGATGGATATTAAAGGCAATGCACTCTTTAAAGATGTGGATGTTTCACGGCCAATTTAAAAGAAGAAAAGGGACTCCGGATCATGTGCATCTTCATTATTCGAAACTGTGTCAAGGCCTGGTTCACTTCTCCAAATCCAATTGCATCTTCAAATCATGATCTCCTTTTCCTTCAGCTCTTGGACCCGTACGAAACAGTGAACAAGTCCATATGCCAATGCCAGAAGAAAGAAATTTGCTGATCACCTTTGGTAGCTCAGTAAAGAAATCACTGGCTTTGCCGTTTTTATGCGACAGTGCCTGCTGAATCCAACGAGCAGTGGTAAAGGCAATTAATGAGAAGAAAGGTTTTGAAGAGCCTCTAAAACGGGACAAAATATATAAGGTAATGCCAAAACATGCGAATTGAGGACTCGTGACAAAAAATACGATGCAATTCTTCTGCCGGCTTGGAATTCCGGCTGGATTCCTGAATTGTGACTGGGACTTAAGACGTCATCGAGACGATTACAAGGATGACATCAAGACTGTTGAACATCTGAGGTTGTCAGTGGCACTCCTGAAAGAGGCGTTGCCCTCATTGAGGAGTAAGCCCTACAGCAACATTATTACGAAGATAGAAAATCAGAAACAGTATTGACTTCAAGTCGTCCAGGGACACCGTCGACTATTTCCAACTTGCAAAATATACTTCTTTCCTGCCAGGTCATTGCCAGGAAATTTTTTAGACAAGTAGACAATAGGCACTCATCAGTAGACCTGTAATCAAGAATCCTAGACTCTCTACAGATAATGATTGTTAATTCTTGCTTGCTTGAAGCTTGCTAAAATATATATCTCCTTTGCGTACAAAATTCAAGATTTCACAGAAATTAATGAAAACTAAAGATATCTTGAGCGCCCTCTAAAAATTCAAATAATTACCTACAACTTGGCAGGAGTTGTTTCTATACTAATTGGAACCAATCTGGGTGGTGAGACCGTAAAAAATAAAATGTTTATATTTTTCTGTGCTGCTAAGAAACACCCTAATGTATGTATGTATGTATGTATGTATGTATGTATGTATGTATGAGCACTTTTTTTATAGCGCCCCTTCAAGATTTCTACTCAGAGGCGCTCCCGACTACAGCGCGGACACTGAATCGGAGTTTCACGCCGAAGCGCATGAGCAATTGCGAGTGAAGGACTTGCCCAGGGTCCATACGCGGCGGCTTGCGGTGGATTCGAACCCACAACTCTCCAGCTGCAAAGCACCAAACATACCCCTACAATACCGCGCCCCATGAAATGGTGAATGGTAATGTAATTAGTAATTTATATAGCGCCGCTCACAGCCGAGGCCAATCAGTAGCGATGGTATTTAGAATTTGGTAATCTAGAACAGGTACAGGGGAAAGAGTAATCAGGATAAAATCTGTGGAAAGCATTATTTTCAGTCTAATAAATCACCTGTCAGAGATTTCAAGGGTGAAGTTTTGGTGACAACATTGGAATAGAACGAATCAGTTAATTTAATAATAATAATAATATCTTTTCTTTAATTAAGCGCCTGACAAACGCACTGCGCTGTACATTTACATGTTATGCAATTGATACAATCTTAACTAGTTAACTACTAACAGAACAGACAGCCTGCAATACACGGCGCTAATAGCAGCCTACAAAGCATATCCGCCCTACAGGGCTCGAACTCGGTACCTCTCGCTCTCTACGCCAGATGTTATCCAACGCGCCACCGGTCATCATTTTATTGAGAAGAATATGCCTGAAGCGCGGAACATGCATGGCTATGGAGTTATTGACAACAGTTACGAATAATGTGGCATATGGGCGAAGAAGTCTTCATAAAAGCGTGATACTATGATATTTAAGGAGTTTTTGCTTCCGCGGGAAGTTTTGTTATTTATGAATTTGTTTCTGTTTCGGCAATGTACTAATCGTGTCGTTGGCCTCCCGTTGTGTGCCATTTCATAGCTTTGATTTGGAACGACACCGACTCAATTGTGCTTAGTTCTGCCAAGCAGAGCTTCTATCTGCTATGCTGACCAAATGCTCCGAATGACACATTTAGACATAGCTAAATTTAAGCTAAATATTGCATTTAATGATGAAGTCTAATCATAATTCTAGGTGAGAAATCTCATCTATGTTTTACTTATTTATGAACTTCAAAGCATACTATAAACAATAAGCAAACAATGATTTCAACTTAAACCTCTTTCTGTTTGGTGTTCTATTGGTTTCCGTAGATTGTCGTTCTCTTTTTGTTTTTCTTCTAATTTCAATTTCACATCGAAATAATCCTCTTTCCAGGCTATGAACAATACAGGCAAAAACTTTGTAATCTTCAAAAATAATTCGATCAAAAGATGTAATAATATTCAGCAAAATCAATCGAGAGAAGCGTTCTGAGTACTTGTCGGTTTCACGACCCCCCAAATTATTCATTATCACCTCATTTAACCCTCGGGCTACCAAGGGGGGTGGTTGCCACCCCTCCCCTAGGTTTTTATGCATAATTTTTTTCCATATGGAATATAATTTTTGAATTTTAGGGAGCTGTAGCAGATTCATTGGCGCACATTTTGAGGTAAACATAATGGTGGTAGCCCTCGCCATTCAAAAGTTATACCTGATATACCCGAGGCACCAGAGGGGGGGGGATACCACCCCCAACTTAGTTTTTCGACTATAGCTTATTGACTATTCTTCCTAGAAGAGAAACAATTATACCATTCTTTAGAGGGAATGCAGGGCTTCATTTGCATACCTACATCTTTGTCTTACGAAAACCGGAAGTGATCAAAATAAATAATAATACGCGTAATATGCGTGAAAAATGGCTGAATGGAAGCACTCCCCCTTAGTTTTTGTCTGTAGCGTATTTATTTGTCTTCCTCGAAGAGAAACAAAGATACAATTCGTTAGAGGGAATGTAGGGCTTCATTTGCATACCTACATCTTTGTCTTTTGAATACCAGAAGTGATCAAAAAAATGATAATACGCATAATCTGTGTGAAAATGGCTGAATACAGCATTACAACGTAAACCGATATATACATTTAGGCCTATGTATGGATATATATGTATGAATGTACATTTATACTAAATAAACATGTGTAGGGATGATTGTGTGTATCTTTTATACACAGATTAGTTTCAAAACACACATAATCTTATATTTGTTTATCCAAAAAGTACAAAATGTACGCAATAATATAAAATATTGCTAATTAATGGGTTCCGTTGTTAAAAGTGATGTAATTTCGAGGTGCATTCACATAATGTACAACTAAATATACCATTCTGTGCAGAAATGAATGCTGAATCCATTGCTATATTACAAGTTATGATATGTGAAACCAAACATGAAATCCAGGGGTGGTAACCACCATTTTTTGGTACCCAGTGTTACAAAAGAGCTTGGTAGCCCTAGGGTTAAAACTCTTCATATTCTACGTGTTTTTAATTGTATGTTACGTCAGAACTAATCTATTACGTCATAACCTGAACGTTTCGTCAATAGATGACATGGACGACAATAACCCTGACCCTAACCGACCCTCACGGCGTGTAACAACGATAAATAACCTCAACGTAACCGATATAGACTATCAAACTTGGGTACTTGTCGGTTAATTCACCCCATTTCATTTTTCCAATGGTAATGACTTCCCCACGTGAAATTAATTCACCCCATTAAAATGGTGTCGAAAACACAGCACGATATGGCTGGGTACTGTTGAATTAACGCAATTAGGAAAATATAACCCTAACCCTGACCCTAACCGACCTTCACGACGCGTAACAACGACGCATCAGCTGAACCTAACCGACTTAGGCCTAGATTATAGAGCTTTACGCTGTGAGGGTCGGTTAGGGTCAGGGTTAGGGTTCTTGTCGTCATTAGAAGACAGGTAAAGGCTACGACATAATGCGTCTTATGAAACAGTTACAAAATGGATGGACTTGTACGGATATCACGTCAGCACTAGGACGGTGCATGGACAGGCAAGGTAGACGCAAGAATTAAATGGGGTGAATTAACCGACAAGGTAGACCAGAAAATGAAATGGGGTGAATTAACCGACAAGTACCCGAAGTCGTGAGGGTTGGTTACGGTCAGGGTTAGGGTTAGTGTCATTAGATGACAGATATTAACTGTCGCGAACACATTCCTGTAGGCCTACAGGGGTCTCTTCTAGTTATAATTTAAAAGATTTTATTTGGAGGGGGGTCGAAAAACCGACAAGTACCGCGCCCTGAATACATTATAAGAAACTTTAAAATTGCATCGCATAAAAATGCCTTTTGTAGCATTTGTAATATTAATGGAATTTAAGAAATGTTCGAACATAAAAGTGAGATAAGATGAGAGATAGCCTAAACATCGACGGTTACAGAGAGACACAGAAGGTTAGAAACAGAAACGAAGATATGCAGAGACTGACAAAGTAAGCTTTCAAGTACATTTTGAAAGTCAGTAAGCAAATATTATATGTAAAGAAGTAGAAGTGTCTCCAATTTCAAAGAAAACCAGGCATTACAGGACAGAGAAGCAGTCATGCAGAGAGTGACTTTAAGTGTAAGTTCAACGGCACCTTGCTTCATCTATGGATCGCCATTGTGTTAAAAAAACGCTTGCGAAAATTTAATAACTATGGCAAATATATGAATCGTTGGTGGCAGCTGCGGCTCCCATTGATAGGCAAACTCAGTTACTCACTGTATATTGGACCAAAAATGTTGCCACAGATTCGAATGAGAAGTCGACGCATACAGTCCTGTTCTAACGTAGGCCTACAGACTTTCGAACGCTTTCAGATCATCCTTACTGACTACAGAGCTAAATTATCCTGAAACTACGGCATTTTTAACGCATCTTAATCGCTCAAATTGTCAACCTAAAACTGTGAAAAAGTACCTATAATCCTATATCTCTCACTACTAAGATAGCCCCAAGAGGTTCATTATTATTTACGCTGAACTTCATATTAGGTAGTTGTGTGTTTACACCGAATTACGTCATTAAAATCATAAGGTCGGTTATGTCATTTTGTGACGTAACCAGAAAAGTGAGTAAAGTATTTAAGAGTCGAGTCGAGTCGAGGAAAAAACGATCGACTCTACTTGTCAAAATAAACGATCGACTCGACTGGCGAGTCGATCGAGTCGGCGATTTTTCGATCGACTCCACTTGGCCGAGTTTACGATCGACTCGACATATCGATTCGATCGGCTGCGGTGTATAGTCTCAGCGCCTGTCATTTCATAGCTTTGATGTGGAATGCCACCGACTCCATCATATAAAATTCTGTTAAGGCGATACAGTTATTTGCTATTCTGACCAATATTTTCCGAATCGAATGAGGTGTGTACAATTACTTTAATCAAAATAAAATATAGCACTTTGTGTAGAAGACTAGGCACAATTCTAGGTTAGAAATCTCATGTAGTCTATATTTTAGGCAAACAGTGACTTCAAATTGTACCTATTTCTGTTTCATGTTCTTGTAGGAGTTTCTTTAGCTGGTCGTCCTCTTTGCGTGTTTGTTCTAATTTCCATATCGGATCGAAATAATCCTTGTTCCTGGCTATGAGCAATAAAATGCAGAATCATTTTGTAATCTTTCAATACTTCGATCAAAATATAGAATAATAATCAGCAAAATCAGTCGAGAGAACTGACTTCGACAGAACTTACTGAAACTAGTCTGTTATTTTCTGGAAGAAAACTCTGAACACATAAAATAATTTTTAAAATGCGTCGCTTGAATATAATGGGTTTCTAGCATTTAAAATATTAGGCTAATGTAATTTAAGAAATATTCAGAACAAAAATGGGATACGAAGACAGATAAACATCGGCGGTTACAGAGAGAAAAAGGAACACAAAGAAAGACAGGGAATGATAGAGACTGTTGAGATACATTTCTGAAGACAATAATACGGTTAGCAATTGGTATAATAAAGGATATACTTACTTACTTACTTAATATGAAAAAATATGTAACGCCATGGAATGTCGATAAGTGTTTGCACTTTCACAGAGATTGCAATGCTACGATGTTCTGGGCAATAACCATAGCAACATATTAAGGATGGAAGAAATACTTTTTAAAGGTTATTGCAGTATTCAATTCTGGAACAGACAAATGCGTGAACTATGGTGGTCATGGTAGAAAGGGGGACATATCTGCAAATAGCCATGAGACGCCGGAGGTGAAAATAAGATTAGCGTCTACGGTCGGTTACATGTACAGGAAATGTGTGAAAACTGTCCAAAGTGACACCTAGGTCACACGCAAGCAGAGAAAGTTCTCAGAGAGAAGCGAAAAGTCATTTCTCAGAAGTTGCTGGGCGTGCCAAGCCAAATGAGTTGAGTTTTGGAAGAGCTTAGCGAAAGGCAATTGGAAGACATCCACGAATGCAAATCATGATGAACGGCCTCAATAAAGCGAGCTAAAGTGAGTTGGGTAGACGGAAGATCATAAACGTTAGACAAGCAAAGAGGTGACCAGAGTAGCAGAGTGATTTCGAAACAGAGAGGTAATTTCAGCCGTGTACATGCACTGTAAAAACTGAAAGGAAGGGGTCCAAGAACTGACCCATGTGGAACTCATTGAAACACAGGCACCCAGTTAGACCTGGAATTACCAGCTATAACCATTTGGGTGCGACCAGGCAGGTAGAATTGAAGTAAGAATAGAGGACTCCCTTAAAAACATAGGAGGATACAAGACGTTGGAGCAAGATTTTGAGGTCCACTATGTCAAAGGCTGATGAGACATCAAAGAGCACAAGAAGGGGAAACCGGAGCCTTATCAGTAGCTGCATAGATGTCAGCTAGCATGGACAGCATGGCTGTTTCAGTTGAATGGAAGGCCCGGAAACCATATTGGTGAGAGGGGAGAAGGCCTGATGACGTGAGGTAAGGAAGAGTCTGAATTGTAACTAGGACATTACTGAAGCACCGCTACTGCCATGCAGGGCTGCTGATAAATCCATTCAGAAAAGATTAAAGAGCTTGAGAAAGTCATCACAGGGATTGACGCGCTACACCAACACAACTCATTCACCCTGTTGAGGAGCAGCTTAAGTTTTTCGAAGTTGCAATACACATTAAGAACATCATCCAGGATTCATCCTGCTTCTTAAATGAAGCACTTCTACGTAACTTTGACGAAGTCTAGAGAACAGGACATCGGTCTCCTCAAAATCCACATAAGTGACGAATCAATTGATTCAGGCATCTTTACCTTAAAAACTGTGTTCTGGGCATTCATAGTGCCGATATGCTTGCAATGTCCGCCTTTTTGTGATCAGCCACTGGCACGTGATAGCCTTCAAGACCACGGCTATAATACGATGTCGCTGTAGCGTTCAGAGATTCATTTGTAGAGGAGGCTTCTAGTTCGGGTATTTGATTCCCAAAATTAATAGTAATAATAATTATTTCAACTTTAACGCGTACCAGATATAGGCCTACCTTAAAATTCCAAATATTTGTCTTCTGGAAGGGAACGTTTCGGTAGGCCTCGGAAAGACTTTTCTTATTATCGGCATTCATTCATTGCTTGAATTTGTATAGCGCCTCTTCAAAGGAACTACTCAGAGGTGCTCCCAACCCCAGCGCGGCCAAAATGTATTTAGTGTATCTTATTTAATAAGATCATTTTAAGATGAGGGAGGAATGCCTAGGAAGGGAGCGGAGCACCAAGGGGAGGCCATTTCATATCGTGGGGCCAACGACAGAGAAGGCACGGCTCTGTTTGGTGGAGATGCAAGCAAACGGAACAGAGAGAAGACCATGTTCAGCCGAACGGAGGGAGCGCAAACCCCGAGCACTGAGGGAGGGCTACAGAGCTCGATAAGGTAGGCAGAAGCGAGCCTATCAAGGCAGCTCTAAACTAAGGCAGCCATCCTACCTATACTCGATGCTGTGCTTAAGGGGAGCCAGTGAATAATAATAATAATAATAATAATAATAATAATAATAATAAAAATAAAAATAATAATAATAATAATAATGACAACTTATATGGCGCCGTAATGAGGCCATACCGCTACAAGGGCGCCTCACAGACAATTATCTGGCGGGATAAGCCTTGGAGAATAAATATGTCTTCAGCTGAGATTTGAAGGAGTCTACTGAGTTGGCCAATCTGATGGTCGGTGGAAGACTGTTCCAGCATCTAGGACCAGAGACCGAGAAAGCGCCATCGCCGAAGCGCGTTCTCATCCTCCGTACGCCTAGGTCGGTCTTCTTAAGCGATCTGAGTTGCAGTCGAGACGCAGAGGAGTGAGTCTCGGTGCAATAGTCACGCAGATATTCAGGCGCTGCTCCATGAATCGCCTTGAATACAAGCATGTATGAAGCGCCTTGAATACAAGAATGTTGCGCATATAGCTGGAGATGTGGTCGAAACGCGGCCAATAAGGCGGGCTGCAGGGCGTAGGAAGCGATCCAAACAGCTCAGTCGGGCAGCCGGTAGGCCAGCATAGAGAGAGCAGCAGTAGTCAATTCTGGTGGTAACAAAAGAATGTACAACGAGCGAGCGTTAGTAGTTGGGGCAGTTGATAACAGCAAGCACGGGTGCGTGAGTGAATGTGAGCAGCAGAGGAATGTAAGCTCCTGGTCCAGCGGACCACAGAGGAGAAGACACAATGAGAAACGGCGGTAGCAATGGCAGCCATGTCACGTGTATTCGCATGTTAAGCATAATTATTAATATAATGTTTATAATTCAAGCAGTTCATTTTACAATTGAAATTAAAGTAGATCAGGGTTGCCAGATCGTCGCGAAAAGCACGAGATGGGCTACTTTTCAATGCGCTCGCGATCGAAAATTACGTCCTCGTGACCTCGCAATATTTGGGCTATATAGAAATTGTCCCGTGGTCGCTACGGCGACATTATGAAGTCTCTTATTATTCACCTTAGAAGGCTATTGGGTCACTGTTACTAGCTACTATAATTCTTATGTAGTGTGTATTAGTTAGTAATGAATACATGCTCTACGCAGAACGGACTAGTCATCGGTAGGCACGAAGCATTCTGCCATCTAAATTTTTACGTCAATGGTTTCGTCACGTGTCTTGGTGAAACCAGTAAAGTATGATATTGACGTACCTAGCACAAATTTATTAATGTTTTCATTTAGCTGTTCAGCTCGCGACTTCTGGGCTACTCTTGGACATGATTTCGCGACCAAGCACTTCCGAAATCTGGCAACCCTGAAGTAAATTTATTAACTTAAGTTGCAGAATATATGTTTGCATCACAGCTAATTTACATTCCACCTTTAAATATTTCAAAGGCACCAAGGCGTTCCATCAGTTAGGCTATTACATGACAGAGGCCATTTAGGATCCTCTATAACAATAAAAGGAAGAAAATGCAGAACTTAGTAAACGTATTAACAATATACAATAATCAGATGGAGAACCTGAAGCTGAGAACCGTCAAGATAATTTGATTTAAAGAAATAACACTGACGATTTGTGTAAGCATTAAAAAATCACTCAAATTCTCTGTTTTAATCTAATTCGAAGATTTCAGTAGATCTATCGCTACCTTGAATGTCATGTAACTTTTGCCCCTTGCCCTCATCCGCATACTCTGATGAACCAAAGTCATATGTGCTAGATTTTATTTCTTCAGGTGTTTTTACTTTACGTGTTCTTTGCGACCATCCTGTAAACATTAATAATGTAAACAACATTTGTTGAACACAGCTGGAAAAATAAGAAAATGAGACATTAAAATGGAACTTGAACTACTAATGAACAACGTTTTATGTTTGGCTTCTCTAACGAGCATTATGTTAGAAACTAGCATGCACGTAATGGAATGTGATGGTGTGATGTGAGTAGCTTTTCTCTAGGGAACATATTATTTCATGATTTATTCATTCATTACAAAAATGTATATGGCGCCCCTTAACGGTTTCTACTCAGAGGATCGTCTTTAGACTACAATAATTATAACGTATACGAGAAGACCATAGGCAGCATGCGCAGGGCACTGGGCCAGTGGTAGCCAATGCCAAATCGACGGGCCAACAACAGCAAAAGCATTCTGCTGCCTAACAGAGCTTCGTGTGTAGGGGAAAAGAAGCTCATCCTGCACAGAAGAACGGGGTGAGCAGCGGCCCGGTACGCCCAGAATGGAACGGCAAAACCTCCTTCGGATAGACTGCTGGAACCGCGTGTATGAGAGCTTGTAACTTTACGCCCACTAGTGGCCTAGGCTGGACTAGGTAGTCCGAAAATTTAAGCCTTCGGAAAACGGTGTGCATGGACCCGGCTTAAGCGATGGCCTAGCAAGTCCCGGACCAGAATGGGCATGGTAAGATTAGAATTGGCGTGGTAAAACCCAGCGTCAATGGTTTTAGAATTATGATCGCGCATGCGCAAACGTATTTATAGACGTCGGCTTTATGCATAGATATAAGTGTTGGTGATCTCCATTTTAAATAGCGACCTTATGGCCTCAAATCTACTCATTTTTCAATAAATTGATCGGGTGAGATCCTTCACCACCGCTGCCCATTTAAATAGGCGCCACGCCATTTAAGGTCGCCGTATACGGACCGTGCTAGCCCGAGGTTTAAATCTTTAAAATAAGCCAACCTTACACAGAGCATGGAACGCAGCCTACGCTCTTACAAATGTAGCCAACTTTGCCAGTAATGTAATGTAATGTAATGTAACAAGACATTTATATAGCGCCACTTAGAGTCTCACAGAAGCGCTCAACACGTGGTCATCAAACAGTTGAAAAAGTGCGTCTTTAAGAGTCGAGAGAAAACCATGTAACCACATGCAGCATTAGTAAGGAATACATTGATTCAAATTCAGAACTTAGAATCTAATTCTGGAAATGATACAGTTTGAGCTATGAATATGACAGTTGTTAGCTCATCTGCCGTCATTTAAAATAGCAGCTGCTAAACAACACCAGTTTGTACGTGTAAAATCTTTATGACACAAATCTGTTAATGTTTGCTACGCTAAGTTAGTATTTTATCTGTTTACATTTATATTATCACTTAAATTAAGACAAGCATCTCTATTTGCTTATGAGTTTCTTTATATAGCCTACAATGGTAGGCCTGCCAAATATTCTATGGTACTACTGTGCAAAAGCAGATATTTCTGAGGTGACCTATTAAGTGCGATCGTCATGCGTCTTCTCACACATTAATAGCATTTGGTGACGGCGAAAACGAAAAGCATAATTAAGTTCATCGTCCGAAAACTAATAGAGCGAACTAGGGTGCCTCCTAACACTCTTTGACGTCTTAAACTTCGTCGAACTGCACAAATCTCGACGGCCGCCATGTTGTTTTTCTTCGCTAAGTCGGCCTTTCCAATTTACGCCTGGTGTTCGCAGGCGTAGCCGTAGTCGGGCGTAAACGGGCTACGACGTCTTCATGCACACCGATCTAATTGGCTGGTCCGGCTAACAGCCAAATCTACGACCGTCTTGCGTCTGTCTCATACACACGGCTCTTCGGGGGAGAGGAGCTCAAAATACAGTCACACGACACCAGGGCAGAGACCATGTTGGTGATTTACTGCTGGAGAGGAAGCCAGTGCTAGACATCACGCGTGCGATGTCTTGTGAGTAAAGTATGTTTATTTGATGTAATTTATTTAACGACCTGTAATAACTATATCGTAAAATGCTGTTCATTTGAAACGAAGCCAACAGAATCGTGTCTTCCCCAGGGCAGTGGTTTGCAATAAGTCATGATTAGACTCATTCATAGGGCTATGGATGTAGTATAACGACATATAAAATGCAACAATAAATTCACGTAATAATGTTAATAAAACAGTCTCACGGTTTTTATAACATGAACCATAGTGGCTGCTTTATATTATTTTTTGGCTTCTGATCTCAGATCAGTGCTTTCAAAGAAGTCACCAACGTCACATTTTTTTGTCATAGGTCATTTTAGTCAAATAAATGTAATTTTTGTAGAATTCTTTAATAATTATTGTTGTGGTTGCCAACACTTCTTACTTATTCCTGACAGGAAGCGGGAAAAACACATAACTTAATTAACGTAATAATATTGCTTAATTGTACTGTTAGTTTCACAGTAAATTTAAACGCTACAATGGAGGACAGCGACGCGGATGTTGATTTACCAGACAAGTTTTGTCTTGTGTGTAGACAATATATGTGAAGCAAGCCTAATACTGGTATTTTGGCATTCATGTTGGTGGTGAGGACAATTATTAATGTGTGCTGCATTGCATTGCATGCTGTGTTAGCCTTACTGAATGGGTGAAATGTATTGAGAAATCCATACCCTTGCACATCCTATGGTTTGGCATGAGCCAACCAGTCGCTTAGATAACTGCTGCTTTTGATTGACTAAAAATGAAGGCTTTTCAAAATATAAAAAGTGTAATACCGAGTACCCAACTGTAACATCGGCTATAAGGCCAATTCCTAATGGATAAGATATTCTCATACCTAAGCCTCCAGAAAACTGGGAAGGCATAGATTTATCTGCATCAGAGGAAGACGATGAGTTACACCGAGAGACATTGTCTCAGAACCTACATACTGTCCTGAAACTGTAAGTGGACCTCGTCTGATACAGCATAGTGAACTTAGTGTTAATTTTTGCTGTTTTCTGTGCATGTGGTCAGTAGGGCTACAGAGAAACACTACAAAAGAAGAACTGGTCTGAGAGAGAAAACTTCATTCCTGGAAAGACTAGCTTGAAGTAGAGTCTATTATAAGCCTTTTGTTGACCCTTCTAATTCTCTGCTTCCGCCATTACTAGTGAGGGCTGTTAGACCGAAAATTTAAGCGGATGAGGACCGGCTGGACAAAAGCACCAAACTTTCTGTGTACTTAGGTTTGGTCATATGGTAATGGTTTTTGGTAGGAGCCACGCGATCCGACCACGGGGTTACCCCTCAAAATTGCATTTTAACCAAGATGGCGGCAAATAATGGCGCCAACACAGAAAACAGTATATATCAGGTCACAGGTAAGCTACAAAAACAAAAAAAGTATCAAATTTAACATGATCAAGGTCAAGGAATCGATTTATTGTAGTGGCAATAGTGTCCGAATGTTACTATCCAAGATGGCGTCCAATATGGCCGCCAATACACAAAAATATGTATATATTAGGTCAGAGGTAAGCAACACCAGCAAATGAAGTTTCGAATATAATATTTTCAAGGTCAAGGAATCGATTTATCGTAGTGGCAATAGTGTCCGAATGTTACTATCTAAGATGGCGTCCAATATAGAGGTCACGAGTGCTGAGTTACGAATGCTCAAATTAATCGCGAGCTCGATCCTGTACCCAGTCGTGAAGCTGGATGGACTGGATTCAAGTGATTAAGCAAATTACCGCCTGATTGCAAATGTGACATTTCCTTCTAAGGTTCTGGAATGTATTGTTGCTATTGTTTATCTAGATATAAATGGTTTGCTTTCCTCCCAGCAGTCTGGCTTTAGAATCACTCTATAGAGACTCTCCAAAACGCCTCAGAACTGTCTGATCTATATGACGCCATAGATGTCGGACATCTCTCTCTCCCTACCATCTTCGATGTCAGCTCAGCCTTTGACTCTCTTGACCATAATAAGTTTTACTCCTTCAACGCCTTTCTGCTTCTTTTGGGCTGACAGACAAACCGCTAGAGTGGCTTCGATCCTTTCTGTCAGAGCGCACTAATCGTGTAGTCTTTGGCTCCTGTAGGTCCGGCTGGGTTCTAGCCCTTTTTGGTGTCCCATAGGTTTTAGTGCTGGGCCCAATGCTTTATATTATCTAATCATCTGGTATTGGGGTCTTGCTGGCGTCAGTTGGGCTTGTGCACCAGCTAGGCTATATGCTGACGATGTGCAGACCTACACCCATTGCATGCCCAATTGCGGGGTGGATCGCCGTTCAGCAGATGTGCCAAGCTATGGATGCCCTTCCACTTGGTTAGCATCCAATCGCCTGCTTCTAAACGCCTCTAAGAATCAATTCATTTGTTTGGGTTGTGGTAGGCGGCTGGAGAGCATTGACGGATGCCTGGTTTCGGAAAAGTTCATGCATGTCACCTTATTGGATTCGGTCCGGGACTTGAGGTAACTTTGGATCAAGGACTTTGTCTTTCTCAGCACATAAATGAGCTTGCCCTTAGCTGCTATTATCAGCTACGTCAATTGAATGTTATTTCTCGCTCCCTATCCCGTGACGCTGCTGTTTTCCTTATCCACGCTTTTGTTACTAGCAGATTGGATCGTTGCAGTTTGATCCTGGTGGGTTTGCCACAGAGCCACTTGGACTAATTATTGGGCGCCGTGACCGGTTTTTCGTTCAGCTGCTCGTCTTAGAGGGGTTTCCCCAAATATGCTCCTGTTTCTGTATTATATGTGGGATGTATTGTACTGGCTCTCTGTCCCACAACGCAGGGTTGCTGTTTTGGTCTGGCGGTGCATCCTTGGCTGTGCCTCGGCCTATCGGAGTGATGTTTGTCGTCCGCTTTCTGATACAGCTGTGCTGCTGCAGCCATCGAGTCTTCCGATCTTCTGCTGGGGGAGAACTCTTAGTCCCTCGTGCTCGCTCCTCAATTAGACAGCACGGTGCCTTCTCAATGGTTGGACCTTCCATCTAGAATGGTCTCCCATTAGAGATTCTTCTATTGCCTAGGGGTAGTGCCCTTGCATTTACTAAGTTACTAAAGTCTAATTATTAGTGCCGAAGCTGGGCTGGGAGCGCCTCTGAGTAGGTCTCCTGGAGGGGCGTAATACAGTGTGATTCTCCTTACAAATTTTATTTTAGTTATAGTTATAGTTATAGTTAATGGTTTTTATGTTAGTTATAGTCATAGTTATAGTTAGTATTATTTTTAGTTATAGTTATAGTTATAGTTAATGAATTTTTATTTTAGTTAATTTTAGTTACTACATATTTACAATAATTAAGGCTATAAGCAAAATTGTGCCTATTCACATGCTGTTTGACAAGTTGCTCAGAGGTTTGAAAGCCTTTGAAGCATGGATGCATTCAGCTTCATGAATACACGAGTTTCAAAAGTAACTGACAAATTGCATAATAAAAATATCGCATTTTTCGTTCTCATTTATGTCGAATCGTCCATATTGCACTTCCTATTTTTATTTTTGTACTAACGAAAATAAAGATGATTTTTTTATTGTTATTTGTTATTTTTATTTTCGTTATAGTTATAGTTAATGATTTTTTTAGTTACAGTTATAGTTATCGTTAACGAAATCATTTTATTTTCGTTAACGAACATTATCGTTATCGTTATCGTTTACGAGAATCACACTGGCGTAAAATCAAATGTTTTGAATAAATGAATGGATAGGTAAGCCACAATAACAAATGAAGTGGCAATAGTGCGGGAATGCTACAATCCAAGAAATCATAAAGAGATCTTAAAAGTCTTTTTTTATTCGCATCTTGAGTTCTTTCCCGAAGACGTAGGAGCATTCAACGATGAGCAGGGTTAAAGATTTCACCAGGGATATATCCTATAGGTTAGCAGCACTTGTCTGGCGGTGTCTCACTGGTAGTGGTCCGTCTTATTTATCTGACCTCTGTCGCCCGGTTTCCGACTTAGCCTCTCGTCGAGCGCTGCGCTCTTAGACTAAGGGGGAGCTATTGGTCCCTCGGTCCCGCTCCTCGGTCAGACAGCGTCGAGCCTTTTCGGTTGTTGGCCCCTCCACTTGGAATGGGCTCTCGCATATGTTGCGCTTATAATATTACTGCCCCGGAATGATTTGCCTGCTTTCTACCAACTACTAAAGTCCTTTCTGTTTGGCTGTGGCTGGGCTGGGAGCGCCTCTGAGTAGGTTTCTTGAAGAGGTGCTATATAAATATCCGGAATGAATGAATATATCCGAACCATAGATACCCAGATTTTATTCATAGAAGCAATATTGTAAGTCCTATTACAAAACAATAGTACGTGCTGCAGGATTTTAATGGCCATATTTGAATTCAGCACCCCAAAATTAGTATGAAAACAGCCATTCAACCATAATATGTTTATTTGTCTACATGTGTTACTGTACCGGTAACACAGGATTGTGTCAAGCAAAAAGACTGCAAGCTGTGAAGAATTCTGCTAACTAATTCTGCACATTCCTTTTGTAAAAGCTGTTTGTGTTTTTACATTTTTATATCGAACTGAGGGGAACATACTTCCATTGTCGCCATTCGTCTCTTTGCCCAGCCCTCTCCTTCAGCTTGCTATAACCATCGTTCGTCAAACACTCTACTAACGTAATTGTTGGTCTTCTTCTTGAATTCCTCCCATTCATGCTTAATTATAGTTTTTATGAGAGAATCTCCCTCATTATGTGACCCAACCATTTTCTTTGAAGTCTTTTCATTGTTTTCATCAGGGATCTTTATTCGTGTACCATACGTAGTATGTCTATCTCTTCATTTGTCTTTCGTTCCATCACTCCATCCTTCGCCATACCCACATCTCGAAGGCCTCTATAGTCTTCTTATATCCTCCCCTCTCATGTTCCATGTTTCTGATCCATGTAGTACACTTCACATCACAGACTTGACCATTCGTTTCTTCAGGGTCTTGTTCAACTGTTCTCTAATTAATTCCTTCCTTTTGGATGGTTTGTCAAGTACAACCATTGACAGCCTGGCTCACGATAAAGTGTCAGGCAGTCTAAATTAGACAGATCGCAAGTGTGTGAGGAAGGTTTTTAAAGCATTGGATGAACTATTAGAGTGTGTCAATTTGAGGGGTGTCAAAGGATTTATTTAGAAACTCACAAACGACCTCAAAGTGTGCACTTATGCATGCTGAATCCAAATGTAGGTTCAGAAACATCTTACAAGGAGCGCTATCTACTTCAATTTACAGCTCAACTGATCTATAATTTTTACAATTGATTTGAACGTACAATAGAATTGAAGAAAATCTGTAGCCACAGTGTCATAAAACTGCCATTCTGTCATAGCAAATGTCATTTGTGAGGTCCAGTTAATGGAATTGTACAAATTCAACCAAAGACATCATGTCTTGCATGCTTATGTCTCGACCCATGAGCTCACGGCTGACCATTTGACCTTTGATGTAGTGGTTCCTCATCCCATGACCTGGAGCCTCAGTTGTCATCAGACACCTTTCGACATAATTTTTTTAAACTGTGTTTGTGATGACCAGTAAGGAACCACCGCTGGGTTGCCCACAAACGCCTTGGTCTCTGCTGTTGTAAGGGAGCAGATGAAAACGGGCTAAAGATACTCCAGAGCTCCAGTCGATCAGTTTGAGAGTTTAATCGCTTTGAACAGGGTTGATGGTTGATGTTTTCC
Organism: Aporrectodea caliginosa; assembly: GCA_020284085.1. Taxonomy (NCBI): domain Eukaryota; kingdom Metazoa; phylum Annelida; class Clitellata; order Crassiclitellata; family Lumbricidae; genus Aporrectodea; species Aporrectodea caliginosa. The sequence continues at coordinate 361,161 of JACEVL010000909.1, read as the reverse complement.
TGGGATTGACCCGGCTATCTTCAGTTTGACATTTGACTTCATCGACTGGAAAGTAGGGTCCAGTGGTTAGAGAGCAGAAGGCAGTAGTGTGTATACTGACAGTTCAAACCCACCTTGCACCGAATGACCCCGACTCTAAGCGCAAGGTCAAAGGTCAAATTACGGCTCAAACCCACCCAACTAACCTCTGACGTCACTGTCCTCATTAGCATAACAATAGGTGTATGTTAACCTAGTTTCCATGACGACAGCACGGCTAGTTTCTGGCTCACCTACGCTCTAATGCACAACGATGCCCTAATTAGCATATCATTATTATGCCACACAAACTCATTACCATACGAATAGGAAGTTTGTTGTCATCGTTTTCCATGACGACGGCACGCCTAATTTCTGGCGCAGCTCCTCTATTTCCGATACACTGTTAAAAAATCAAGCTGTCAACGGGACGAATACAATCTCTCTCTCTCTCTGTCTCTGTCTCTGTCTCTGTCTCTCTCTCTTTCATGCTCTATGACTCTCTATATGTCTGCAACTTCTAAATCGCGTTAATACAATCTCAAGTGTCTCTCCCACTCTCCGTCTCTCAAACTTCTAAAGCACCATGCGAAAATCTCGCGCCCCTCTCTGTCATGCTCTCGGCCTCTCTCGTGGGAAATCTCGTGCGCTTCTCTTTCGCTTTCTCTCTCTAAAGTTCTATCAATTTCTGTAACTTCTAAAGCGCAATAATGTCACCTGCTGATTAGGTGAAAAAGTAGGTTCGAATGCTGATAAAATTTGAATACTTCTAAATTGACGTGTGTGTTTAAAGCCATCAACTTCTAATGCATGGCTAGAAAACTAGCTAATTCTCTTGAAAATTCGTACTCTACAGTGGTGGCTAACTATGTCCGTTCGAGTAAGAGTCAACGCATTCGTTGTACAAAAATTCAAATTCAAAGATATACTATTTTAATAAGTATGTAAATAAGTCACACAATTCGTAACATTTTTCAATTAGAACCACGCTCGTTATCGCGTAATGTCTTCTATCAAACATTAAACTTGCTCAAGAGTTCGCTTTATGTATTTACATTCAAACGTTTATATGTTAAAATACCAGCTTGTATGTGTTGAGTTATTTTAATGCGCAATACAAAAATAGTGCCGAACAATTGCTGCTAAGTATGAAATGAGATTATTGTGTTATATAAGAAACAAGTATCAACGTATGTGTGCATGAAACTATGCGTGTCGTGGAGATGGAAAAGAGGACAACCACTGCCTGGAAAAGTCGAAAAAAGTAATAATCATTTCACACTTTTTCTGTAAATTTATGGAAACAAAAAAATAATGCCGGTATATTTTTGGTAAAGTTACATGACAATTTTTAACAGTGCATCGGAAATAGAGGAGCTGCGCCAGATATTAGACGTGCCGTCGCCAGTCGCCACGGAAACGATGATAACAAACTTCCTATTCGTATGGTAAAGAGTTTGTGTGGCATACTAGTGATATGCTAATTAGGGCATCGTTGAGCATTCGAGCGGAGGTGAGCCAGAACTAGCCGTGCCGTCGTCATGAAAACTAGGTGAACATACATCTATTGCTATGCTAATGAGGACAATGACGTGGAAGGTTACGTGGGAGGGTTGGAGACGTAATTTGACCTTTGACCTTGAACTTACAGTCGGCGTCATTCGGTGCAATGTGGGTTTGAACTGTCAGTATACACATTACTGAAGGTTTTGATAGGAAGGCTTTGGCTTGTTCTTGAGCCTGGGTACAGTGGGTAGTAAGAAGAACAGATAGTTTTAAACATCTGCTTGTGACATATGAATCCAGAGGAGTCTGGTGGTCGAAAGACTTCCTTTCCAGACATTTCTTGGATAGCGGGTTATAGTGAGGGCTGTTAGCAAGATGAAGGGGACCGGTTGGACAAAAGCACCAAACTTTCTGTATACTTAGGTTTGGTCATATGGTAATGGTTTTTGGTAGGATCCACGCGATCCGACGGGGTCACCCCTCAAATCCAAGATGGCGGCCAATAATGGCACCAAAACAGAAAACAGTATTATATCAGGTCATAGGTAAGCTACAAAAACAAACAAAGTCTCAAATTTAGCATTTTCAAGGTCAAGGAATCGATTTATCGTAGTGGCAATAGTGTCCGAATGTTACTATCCAATATGGCGTCCAATATGGCCGCCAACACACAAAAATAAGTATATATCAGGTCAGAGGTAAGCTACAATAGCAAATGAAGTGTCGATTATAATATTTTCAAGGTCAAGGAATCGATTTATTGTAGTGGCAATAGTGTCCGAATGTTACTATCCAACATGGCATCTAATATGGTAGCCAACACACAAAAATAGGTATATCTCAGCTCATAAAGCCTGGATCGCGGGGCCTTTGGAACCGCTCTTCGGGACTATCATCTTCTCAACGCTGACGAAAACTCTAAGCGGACTGTCTCTGAGCTGTTTGATTCTATTTGTAGCGCTCACAACAGCAGAAGCAGATCCTATAAGGTTTTGACTTTGAAGATCTCTTTATGATTTCTTGGATTGTGGCATTCCAGCACTATTGCCACTTCATTTGTTATTGTGGCTTACCTATCCATTCATTTATTCAAGGAATTTGATATTACGCCCCTTCAGAAGACCTACTCAGAGGCGCTCCTAGCCCAGCTTCGGTACTAATAATTAAACTTAAGTAACTTATTAAATGCAGGGGCACTACCCCTAGGCAGTAGACGAATCTCTAATGCGAGACCATTCTAGATGGAAGATCCAACCATTGAGAAGGCACGGTACTGCCTAATTGAGGAGCGAGCCCGAGGGACTAAGAGTTCTCCCCCAGCAGAAGATCGGAAGACCGACGGCTGCAGCTGTATCAGAAAGCGGACGACAAACATCACTCCGATAGGCCGAGGCACAGGCAAGGAAGCACCGCCAGACCAAAATAGTAACCCTGTTAGAGATGCGTTGTAGGACAGAGAGCCAGTACAATACATTCCACATATAATACAGAAACAGGAGCATATTTGGGGAAACCCCTCTAAGACGAGCAGCTGAACGAAAAACCGGTCACGGCGCCCAATTAGTCCAAGTGGCTCTGTGGCAAACCCACTGCAGGATCAAACTGCAGTGATCCAATCTGCTAGTAACAAAAGCATGGATAAGGATCACAGCAGCGTCACGGGATAAGGAGCGAGAAATAACCCTCAACTGACGTAGCTGATAATAGCAGCTAAGGGCAAGCTCATTTATGTGCTGAGAAAGACAAAGTTCTTGATCCAAAGTTACCTCAAGTCCCGTACCGAATCCAATAAGGTGACATGCGGGAACTTTTCCGAAACCAGGCATCGGTCAATGCTCCCCAGCCGCCTACCACAACCCAAACAAATGAATTGATTCTTAGAGGCGTTTAGAAGCAGGCGATTGGATGCTAACCAAGTGGAAGGGCATCCATAGCTTGGCACATCTGCTGAACGGCAATCCACCCCGCAATTGAGGTGGCAATGGGCGTAGGTCTGCACATCGTCAGCATGTAGCCTAGCTGGTGCACAAGCCCACATGACGCCAGCAAGACCCCAATACCAGACGAATAGATAATATAAAGCATTGGGCCCTGCACTAAAACCTATGGGACACCAAAAGGGGTTAGAACCCAGCCGGACCTACAGGAGCCAAAGACTACACGATTAGTGCGCTCTGGCAGAAAGGATCGAAGCCACTCTAGCGGTTTGTCTGTCAGCCCAAAAGAAACAGAAAGGCGTTGAAGGAGTAAAACTTATTATGGTCAAGAGAGTCAAAAGCTGAGCTGACATCGAAGATGATCAGGAGAGAGAGAGAGAGAGAGAGAGAGAGAGAGAGAGAGAGAGAGAGAGAGAGAGAGAGAGAGAGAGAGAGAGAGAGAGAGAGAGAGAGAGAGAGAGAGAGAGAGAGAGAGAGAGATGTCCGACATCTATGGCGCGCTAGAGGTCAGACAGTCCTGAGGCGTTTTGGAGAGTCTACATAGAGTGATTCTCCCTAAAGCCAAACTGCTGGGAGGAAAGCAAACCATTTATATCTGGATAAACAATAGCAACAATACATTCCAGAACCTTAGGAGGAAATGTCACAATTGCAATCAGGCGGTAATTTGCTTAATCATTAAGAATCCAGCCCATCCAGCTTTAAGACTGGGTACAGGATCGAGCTCGCGTTTTTGGCCCGATTAAATTGAGCATTCGTAGTTCAGCACTCGTGACCTCTATAATATTGGACGCCATCTTGGATAGTAACATTCGGACACTATTGCCACTACGATAATTCGATTCCTTGACCTTGAAAATATTATAATTGACACTTCATTTGCTATTGTAGCGTATACCTCTGACCTGATATATACATATTTTTGTGTGTTGGCGGCCATATTGGACGCCATCTTTGATAGTAACATTCGGACACTATTGCCACTACGATAAATCGATTCCTTGACCTTGATAATGTTATATTTGATACTTCGTTTGTTTTTGTAGCTTACCTATGACCTGATATAATACTGTTTTCTGTTTTGGCGCCATTATTGGCCGCCATCTTGGATTTGGGGGTAACCCCGTGGTCGGATCGCGTGGATCCTACCAAAAACCATTACCATATGACCAAACCTAAGTACACAGAAAGTTTGGTGCTTTTGTCCAGCCGGTCCCCATCCGCTTAAATTTCGTTCTAACAGCCCTCACTATTAGGTGGGTGAGAAAGATTGTATTACCAGAGCAGCCTTGGTGCCTTCAATGGCACGCTAATCAAAGAAAGCGTGTGGCATATTCGGTATTCCGAGAAATACCAGACTGAAAGAGTTAATTTTAAATCGACCCTAAAATGTTACTCTTTGAATCAGCAGAAATCTTGGCTCATACAACTTCCAGAGCTTGCGAACCACCGAATCCACTCGCTGTGCGGGGATTTTTAGCCTTCTCCCGAATTACCAACGCAGCGACTATTGCTGCATTCTTGGCCTCACCAACAGTTAGTTCATTTTGGTTCATTTTGGTAATGAAACATGAAATTCATCAGGATTGCCCAGTTTGTGGTAGTCCAGACCCAAGAATGTATTTGTTAGGCATCCCTAGCAGCCAACATTGTGGGGAACTCCATGTTGATGCCAGTGCTACCATAGCTGCCGTTTTTGTCAAATACGAGCTTTAATTGCAGAAATTGAAAAGACTGCGATGTAGGATAAATTCATATTCAAAGATTGCTTCACAATTAAAAAATACTCGAATCACGATAAATTAGTAGCATAAAGAGCAATATTGAACAATCCACTTGCATAAGAAACGAATTGTAATGAAAAACATTAGCTTATAAGCTCGCATGCGAAATTTAAAAATTACCTATAATCCAACAACCGCTTCTCTATCACGAAGAACTTGAAACAAGTTTTTTAATTGTAAATAAACCTATTATGTTATTCTTTTATTTACTTAAATAGAGTTGGCATATTGGTCATGATTATTTTAGAAAGATGTTGCTTGGTGTTCATGTGTGCTAATTTTAATTCATAATGTAGCTATTAATGCCTCAGATGCGCAATTCTTGCGATTTCCACGAAAAGTGTGAAAAAATTAGCGACCTCTAAACATGCTCAGATCTTTTCAATTTTGTCAACACAGATTCTTCTAATCAAGTGGATCAAGGGCAGCCTTGTGGAGCAGCATGTTTCGAAAAATAATTTTCCCATGTAAGTTTGGACCACCATACCGAGCAAGCATAACGAGCCATGATAGGCAGACCGCAAGAGATAAGTTTTCATATGAGAGCTACAGGGAGTCTCGCCAAGAGAGTTGCGAACATGAGGAGCTAGGGTGTTCCAGATGGAGGGACCGCGGACCGGCCACTGTTAATGAACGCCGGACAAAGACAAGCCGTGTACTAGGAACAACATACTTTCCAGCATAATTTATGCTGATTGGGTAGAGGAGCGGCCTTTAACAGAGTTACAACGTGTGACTAAGGAAGATAAGTAGGACGGCAGATGATCTGTGCGTGCTCTGTGCGTGAGGAGTGCCAGCTTGAAGTGGATACGCTCACAGACAGGGAGCGAGTGTACAGAACGAAGAACAGTTACGAAGCAATATGATATTTTTCAATAGACGTCGGTGCAAATTTCATATCCCCACTGTCCATAGAGATCTGCCCACTGTCCATAGAGATCTGCATTCTAAAGCTGGGAACAGAAATAGGAATAGGGCCTATATTAAGACAATGTTTTCATATTTTATGCTAGCCAGATCTAAATGTCGTTAACTATATTTCAACACACAATTTCTGGACCAAAACATTTTACGATACCCCGAGGCTCATGTAACGGTTCCTTTTACCTCTATAGGGGGAGCTTAGAGTTGGATCTTACTCACGTTACTTTATTATCTCCTTATGACGAAGGTTGCAATGCATGTAAGGCCTATCATTATAGTTGAATTCAATGAAGACAGTCTTCAGTTTTTGAATATTAATTAGTTCAACAAATGTCTGATTTAAATACAATTATATTATAATGTTAATGCTATATTTACCTATTCTAGAAAGACTAGTTATTCATTAGTTCATCGGCTACAATCCTTACTTAGAACCAGCATCATTGAATACTTAAATTTATGTTTTATAAAGGCCCTAAGCTAACCTTCCCAAACAACTCTTTGTGATGAAATGTTATATTCACTGGAACTGGCGCTCGTCGTATAGTTACGGTGGTACCCCGTCAGAACGGCCCAGGACAAATCGGCCCCGACAAAACGGTCCCGACATTTGGGCCCCGACAAAACGGCTCCCACAAAACGGCCCCCGTCAAAATGGCCTCAACAAAACAGCCCCGTCAAAACGGCCCCCGTCATATCGACCCCCGTCATATCGGCTCCCGTCAAATCGGCCCCCGTCAAATAGGCCTCCGTCAAACCGGCCCAAATCATATCGGCCCTATTCACATGGGCCCATCACAAAATATCCCATGTCCTAAGTACTTCTAAGTTGGATTGATGAAAAGAATTATTTGCGTAAATAGAACTCGGATTTGTAAAACCGTAGTTTACGTTGCCAAATTATTTTATGTGGTCAGTTTAAAATGGAAAGTGGATTGATGAAACTAATTTGTTGCGTAAATAGAAGTTGGATTTACGATAGTTATCATTGAAAGCATTAAAATAATTAAATACGCCAATCAGTTAGCATTAGACGATGGTCCCCGCAGTCCATTGCCCAGCTGAACCGTCGTTTGAGGCCTCATTTCAGCAGTTTGTCAGCGTAAGCTTAAAAGTACTTGCAGCATTGGATATTTTGTATGGGACCGATATGACTGGGGCCGATATGACGGGGGCCGATTTGACGGGGCTGTTTTGTCGAGGCCATTTTGACGGGGGCCGTTTTGTGAGGGCCGTTTTGTCGGGCCCATTTGTCAGAGCCGTTTTGTCGGGGCCCATTTGTCCTGGGCCGTTCTGACGGGTCACCAGTTACGGTAGAGCGTCATCGATCTCCCTCTCGGCTGACTTGGCTTTCTTCAGGCTGACGAAGTTCTTTTCGATGGTTCTTCTTGTTGTGGCCATTCTGTTCGAATTGATTCTTCTTGTTGAAACCAGCGCTTCTTCCAGCTTATCTTCTAGCTAGATTGTGATGATGATTGCGTGGCGAATCAAACACCAAAGTCAGAGTTCGTATAATTCGCAAACGAAACGTTCTACAATTATTATAATCGCACTGTTGATACGATACTGACGTTAACTATCAATCCCAGTCGATCGCAAGTTGAAACGACGTGACTTCCGATACTCCTCTGAAGTTTACAACGTTCGCTACTCTAAAACTCAACGACGTGTGTCAGCGAACACCTCCTAACATTACTCCCTCTACTGGTCGTCTTTCGATCAACAAATTACCAAAACTTGTTGTCCGATCAGGAGTTTGTTTGTTCAACTGCCTCGTACGACTACCGAAGCCTTCGCAGTCAACAACAACACTGACTTGATTCTGCATTCTGGGCGTGAAGGCGCCAAACCGCGATTCATTTGGCAGACGACAATTCTCAACCGTCCGTATTTCAACTCAACCAATCACGTCTCGCCAACATCGTCACGGATTAACCCAGCACCAACGGTTATCCCCGAATCCTAGCTATATATTATTATCTATGTCGCTGGTTCTGACGCTGGTTCAATTAATTAATTGAATAATTAATCCTACATTACAACAGCCCAACAATAGCGGCTGCATTACACCTTAATGTACATGCATATATATATATATATATATATATAAGAACCTGCATCTACAACGTTTAGGCCCTAGTCATATGATTTGTGTGGGGTCTCAAGGACATTCGCTACAGTCCAAAATGGGTAATTTTTACCCCACCAAAATTTTTAATATCTCATCTCACAGGTAAGCTACCGTAACAAATAAAGTGTCGAATTTATTAGCTTCAAGGTAAAGGAATCCATTTCTCGCAGTGCCGATAGTGTGCAAGTGTTACTTTCCAAGATGGCGGCCAATATGGCCGCTGAAAAACAAATAAATGCATATCTCAGCTCATAGGTAAGTTACTATAACATATAGAGTATCTAGTTAAATAGTTTCAAGGTCAGCGAATCGATTTCTTGTATTGCCAATAGTGTGTGAGTGTTACTTTCCAAGATGACGGCCAATATGTATGTTTGTATTGTAGTGGCAAATGATCAGATATATCACTAATGATAACTGAAGAATCTACACATCTTGTCCACTCATTAGTCAGAATGTTGTCAGTTAAAGTGCAGAAATCCACTGTTATTCTTGTTTGCTTATAAATAAGTGGTTGAAAATGATGAGACAAGATTAGGTTAACCATATCATTAGTTATTGGATGATCCTCAGATTTGAGTAGATCAATATTGAAGTCCCCAGCCAGGTATATTTCTCGTGAGTGAGTGGACAGGAGAGTTAATAGTTGACTACATTACTCATTGGTGTCACCCAGGTATAATGCCAATTTTTTTAGAAAATGTTCTAACCGTTTCCGCAATTCGGGAATAGGCGCGTATCTGGTCCAGGCTACCGCTGTCAACCGCATGCTATGCTGTTCCCAAGTATATGGTGGGCTTCGGTTACGTATCGATGGTCCGAAGGTTCGATTGTCCGAAGGTTCGATAGTCCGAAGGGGTAGAGAAGGAGATTCACTAAGTTAATCCTATAATGGCGCTATAAAAATCGGTAATAAGGTCTACCCGTACCGCATCCTTCACTCGACAATGCGCTATACAATGTTTCAATATTGTGGAGCGGCGCATCCTTAAAGCGACTTCCGGCAGAAGTAAACAACTGTTTTGCCATTGAGTTTGATGGAATTTCCAAAAACTTGTAGAAAATGTTCTAATCGTTTCCGCAATTCGGGAATAGGCGCGTTTCACTACTTTTTATGCGAGGTATCACCGGATAAAATTTGGTGACATTAGGACCAGCTTAGTGAATCTCCTTCTCTACCATCCGCGGCTTCCACTTAAACTATAAAATTTCTACTGACGACACAAACCAAAACCCTAACCATAACCGACCCTCACGACGCATAACCTTACCCTAACCGACGCGAGAAAACCTACGCAACCCGATTCTAAATGTTTACCCTTCTACTAATACTATAACCTTTTCATCATTCCAACTTCCATTTCAGCCGGGATTATTTTCATCAACCCAACTTCTATTTAAGCAAGAATTCTTTTCATCGATCCAACTGCTACTACCATAGAATCTTCGGACTATCGAACCATCGGACTATCGAACTTTCGATTTATCGAACCTTCGGACTATCCACCTGTTACCAGGGCTTCGCCAGTAAGTAGGAACTTGACTAAGCGCACTAGCCCGCAAGTTTCCTACCCAAATATTTCCACAACTTTGAGGCACCCTGTAAAAACCTGACAAAACCTCTTTAGAAACATCTTAAACAATCCTAGCCACACCCTCCGTGACCCACACCATTATACAGGTCATGATCTGCGCCCGCGCTCACACAACCGTTTTGTTCCTAGATTTGATTCCCTCACCAGGCGCGGTTCCTTAGTTACGATATTGTATAGTTAGACTTCTAGTTGACTTTAGTTGACTTTATTTTGCCCACCTAATTATCGTTTTTTTTACCACAATTATTCTTAACTTTGTAGGCTATATAAAGCCCTGATCGTTTGATTGTGTTTAATAAAGAAAACACTTACTTACTTATTTACAAGTCTGGATTTAATGTTTACCTTTAAAGTCACGTGGTCTTTCCATAATTTCTGTCATTCCTATTGGTTCTTTAGTTTCCTTTTTGCGAAAGATGTTTCGTACTCTTTCTGAATGAAAAAGAATCCACACATAACACGTCTAAGTTTCAGTTTTAATAAGAAACAGGGCCTACCAAAATGGTGTCACAACTCGTCTACAGACTTTTCGTCTACGTCACTTCGTCTACAGAAACTTCGCCGACAGACATTTCGCATACGAGTGTAGCTGTAGCCTATCCATTAGAGCTAATCAACAGAGGCCGCTTTCTTAAAACGTACTAAATATTCTCTTGTATCCAGCTTCAAATTACGGAAACAATTATTTTCATCAATCCACCTTCTATTAAATCGAAAACATAGTTTCATCCATCCATCCATCCGGCTTCTATTTACGGGAAAAATTATTTCGATCAATACAGCTTCTATTTCAATATAGGAATGTTTTCATGAATTCCAGTTCCATTTAGGGAAACAGTTTTTTTCATCAATCCAGCTTCCATTTTAAGGTTACAATATCAAATCATTTCGTGCGCGAAATGTCTGTCGGCGAAATGTCTGTAGACGAAATGTCGTAGGCGAAAAGTCTGTAGACGAGTTGTCGTGGAACCCTAAAACGACAGTAGAACTTTTAATATTATAGACTAGTGGGACGCGGTGGTGTAGTGGTAGGTTCTGTGCCTTGTAGCCGGAGGGTCGCAGGTTCGAATCTACCTGAAGCCACTGCGTTGCTACCTTGGACAAGTTGCTCACCCACAATTGTCTGCGAGAAAGGCAACGGGAAACCACCTCACTCATCTCATCCTCGGGTTGCACGAAAGCCAATGGACCTGCCTTCAGGCAGAGAACTCATCATCATCATCATCATCATCATCATCATCATCATCATCATCATCATCATCATCATCATCATCATCATCATCATCATCATCATCATCATCATCATCACATACTGTTAAACTTTGACTGCACTAACTAGGCTTATTACAGGCAGCAATGGAGTGTGATGTAGCGATGTGATGTGACTGAGAAATTCTGAAGCTCTGCTGTAAAGCTAAGCCCATGGCACCAGCCTATTTCACGAGCGCTCCATCGTATCAAAAGGGTTGTCCAGAGATAGAAGTCTCGGGGAGGTCCGAGACCTGTTACCAGAGAGACTAGAAAGAAGAGGATGGCAGTCGCAGTACCTATTAGCAATGTTAAGTTCATTAGCACCATAATGGCTAGTAGGGTGGAGTGAAAAAAGTAAAAATTCTAGAACTTAAACGTGATAGTGATAACTCGTTGCCTTTTATTGAAGTTAGTTATCATGCCAAATATTTTTTAAATTCATTCTCTGTGTCTCAACGCGTTTTAAACATTTGACAATTGTTACAATAATTGTCAATTTATGAAAAATTCCATAAATTTTAAAATTGTAATTTTGTTAATTGTTATGGTGATCAAGCATTTAATTATGACGTATTTAATGACCATGCAAATTAAAATTAATTAAATGATTGTATGTCAGCAATATTAAATAAACAATAAACACTAAACATTATTAACAATCCCAACAGTTGTAAACTGTACATCGATCATTAAAAGTGAGGCACTGCTCGTTTTATTCTATTCATTGAACTCCAATTGAAATTCTTGTTTTTTGTATACAAAGAATGTATTAACCTTCAGGCTACCAAGGTTTTTGCGAATTCGGCTACCAAGGGGGTGGTTACCACTAGACCTACTCCTCGGATTTCGTGTTTGGTTTTACATAATCATATCAAGTAATAAAGCAATTGATTCAGCATTCATTTCGTAACAAAATGGTATATTTAGTTGTAAATTATGTGATTGCACCTCGGAATTACATAATTTTAACAACGGAACCGATCCATAATATTAGCGATATTTTATTTTATTGCGTACATCTTGTACTTGTTGGATAAACAAATATTAGATTGTGTGTGTTTTGAAACTGATCCATGTATCCAAGAACATGATAAATATAATGAGGCTTCATTTGTAACAATAGCCTACAAACTAGTCCATAGTCTGTGTTAGGTGCAGCGAAATCTAAAGACATGCACCTATATCAACATGAAACAAGACTTTACGTTATTGTTCACGGCAGTCAAATATGTCGGTGGTCCTTGCAGTTATTGCAAGTTACTCCCGTTGTTTTGTGCGAATGCTTCCTGCAAACAGGCTTCTCACTTCATCTTCAGTATCTGTTTGAGCTAATATTATAAGTTCTAAATCTGTAGCTGTTGATAAACGTTTACGTAGAAATGTCGGTTTACGTTGTGATGCTGCATTCAGCCATTTTCACACAGATAGCGCGTATAATTATTTATTTTGATCACTTCCAGTTTTCAAAAGACAAATAAGTGAGCAAGCAAATGTTGCCCTGCATTCCATCTAAACTTCAAAGAATGGCATATTGTTTCTCTTTCGGGAAGAATAATGAATACGCTATAGTCGAAAACTTAGGGGTGGTATCCACCCCCTATTGTATCTCGGCTATATCGGGTATAACGTTTTAATGGCGTGGGATACCACCATGATGCTTACCTCAAAATGTGCTTAAATGAACCTCCTACAGCTACCTAAAATGTGAAAATTATATTCCATATGGAACAAGTTTGTGAAGCAAAAAACCTAGGGGTGGTAACCCCCACCACCCCACCCTTGGTAGCCCGAGGGTTGTTAAACCGTTCTCATGATTCCAATCTGGCAAGGATCGAACCAAGTCTAGATGCTTGTCCAACCAAAGCAACAGAATGATGTCTCATCAGCAAGTTTGACAGAACGCTGTGTGTGGCATGGGAAATTCGGGGAAATCGATTGCTGGCACACACTCACTGGCGATAAATAATTCTTCAAGATCAGCTTTTGAAAGTGTGGAAATGCCCGGTGGTTGCGTTACTTTTACGTTTTACCAATCAATCAGATAGAAGCAGTCATTTGCAGCAAAGTTAAGTTCTTGAACAGACAATTCACGCATTATAATTTCTGTTGACATTCGTTTCTCTATCGCAAGACTGCGTAGTCCTAGAGCACGGATATGCTTCCAAGTGTCGGTTAGGATTCGATTAGCTGTGGTTATCCATCTGGAGTGCGACATAGCACCTGGATCACGCCTAGCCAGAGATTGAGAACAATTATAACCCTTTATCACAGTGCTTTGTCGGCCAATTACATTCAAATGAATTGTCTTTGCGAAATATGTTGAGACAGCTCAACGCTGTTATAGGTCCATGGGCATTTACGGGGCCAAACAGCAAAGTCCATGGCAAACTGTGAACAATTATAAGTTATTTTGTTTGAGAAAATTGAAGTTAATTTTCCGCAAGTCACGGCAAATAATCTTAGCACAGATCAAAAGTATTTGACATAACTTAATTTTGATGAATCAGTGATAAAGGATTATTGATCACAATCTCTGGCCAGGTATGATCCATGTGCTAGGTCGCACTCCAGATGGATAACAACAACTAGTCAAATACTGCGTCTATGTATGTTGCAAGCGAATGCCCGTCAGACATTCTGGAAACATTGGCGACATACGCTGTAAAATGTAAGATGTGGGTTAACATGAAAATGAAACCCTCGTGCAAATATGGCTCTATGCACCTTTGGCTTACAATCTCCAGATCGCGTTACCTACCGGACGTCTTTAAGGCTGTTATCGACCCGGTAATACAACGAAATGGATATTTTGTACATGCAGAAAGCATCCTTCTTGGAATGATAACCGACACTTGAAAGCATATCCGTGCTCTAGGACTACACAGAATCTTGCGATCGAGACATAGCACCTGGATCACGCCTAGCCAGAGATTGAGAGCAATAATTCTTTATCACTGATTTACAAAATTATGTCAACAGAAAAATCAGAATAAGTGAATTTTTCTATTCCAGAATTTAACTCTGATGCAAATGACAACATCTAGCTAGCTGATTGATTGGCAAAACTTAAACGTAACAGAACCACTGGTCATTTCAACACTTTCCAAAGCTAATTTGAAGAATTTATTGCCACAGAGTGTGTGCCAACACTCGATTTACCTGAATTTCCATTCCACACATAATCGGTTGAACGGTCTTTCAAACTTGTTGATGAGGCATGTGTTGCTGTGGTTGGACAAACATCTAAACATGGTTTCATCCTTGCCAGATTGGCATCACGGAAACCTATGCCTTCTCTCCATACCAAAGCAGAATTGCAATGGGATTTCAATCAACAGAATAAAATAAATGAGTATTGACTCACCTTTCAGTGATTAATGACTCATGATTATAGTCTACATCTGTTGGGACTGCTTATAATGATTAGTGTTTATTGTCTATTTAATATTGCTGACAAACAGTCATTTTATTAATTTTAACCTGCATGGTCATTAAATACGTCATTACCAAACTCTTAAATACTATTACAATTAGCAAAATTACAATTTTAAAATGTTATTGAAATTTTTATAAATTTACAATTATCGTAATAGTTGTTAAATTTTTAAAACGCGTTGGTTCACATCTTAGAAAATGAATTTAAAAAAAAATATTTGGCATGATAACTAACTACACCAAAAGGCAACGAGATGTATTGTATTGTATTTATAAAGCGCCTCTCATAGTGAACACCAATCAGAGGCGTTCCCAGTGCGAAAGACTATTACGTATAAGTTCTAGAATTTTTACTTTTTCACTCCACCCTAATGGCTAGCTCACTGCCCGCACGATATCGCTCTGGCTGGTGTCAACTCAAACCTCCATCTTTCATGTATATATGAAGACACTATATAGTTTGGCTTTTCATGCTAGCCGGATCTAAATGTCTCAGACGTCATTGCACCAAACAATTTCTGTCTCAAGTATTCTTTAAATACAACATTTAAGATTGTTTGATTTGTTAATAGGCTCCTCAATTAAACTAATAAGCCTTTTAAAGCGAATCATAAGTTTGGATTTTAAAAAGCATCTTTAAAGCCACATGATCTTTCTATGACTTATACCATGCTAGCTGATGAACTTGTGTCAGGTTCAGTGGCGGAGCGTGGAGATGCAAGGGGTGCGGTTACAAGGAATATTTTTTCGACGAGTCAGTTATTGATTTGCGAGGTATAAGGTATACCTTGCGTTACATAACTTCGAACTCGGGGAATGATTTAACTTTATTTCAACTTTCAAGTTTCAAGTAAAAATACGTTAAGTTGCTAATGCTAAATGCACAGAACACAGCGATACTAGTAATAACAGTAATAGTAATAAGACGATTTGTATAGCGCCGTAGTCCAGCCGAGGCCGAAGGAAAGGACACTGTACATGAGTTCAAAAAGTTAATGGCAGTCACAAGGTTGCTTAAAAAGATAAGTGTTGAACTGTGATTTAAATGTCTCCGGAGATGGCGCGTTCTTCACGTGGTCCGGAAGACTGTTCCATGCAGTGGGTCCTGAGACAGAAGAGTGATGTGGTCTCGAGATCGTGGTCTTTGTAGCGAGAAAGTCTCGAGACTGAAAAATGCGGTCTTGGTATATTGGTTTCGAATGCACCGCTTTTGGTCTTGGTCTATAAAGGTGCGTACTTGGTCTTGGTCTGATCTAAAAGGTATGGTCTTGGTCTTGGTCTCGGTGGGCCATTTGTTACATGTTGTTGTCGAAATTTGCCGGTTATTTAAATTCATTCATTCATTCATTCATTCGGGAATTTATATAGCGCCTCTTCAAGGAAACTACTCAGAGGCGCTCCCGACTCCAACGCGCCCAAAAAGAACAGTTTTGAGTTTAGTAAGGAAAGTTTCAGGCAGATTCCAAGGGTGTAGACGCAGCTCTAGAGGAAGACCATTCCAGATCACTGGGCCTGCCACAGAAAAAGCTCGGTTCTGCATTGTTGCAGTACGAGCAAAAGGAACCATAAGAACTCCTTTTTCTGCGGAGCGTAGGAGGCGACGCCCTGGGACAACCGAAATCAGACAACAGAGCTCACGGAGGTAAGTTGGGGCGAGGCCCTGGAGACAGCGCAAAAAAGTGATGGTCATTCCGGGACTTCTTAGTTAGCTTCGAATTAATGCGACGATCCGCCAAGGACCGTGTACAGTTAGCCCAAGATTAAAATTTATGAAATAGACCAGCATCGGGAGACGAACCGCGATCAACACGCTCTCTATAATAGCACAGAGGCTCATGAGCCGCAACATACGCAGCTCTTAATAATGTTGCTAGAAGACGTCTTTGACTTGTCGGAGAAGTTCCGAAATGCCTTGCGAATGCTCTATTTAGGAGGCCGAGGGTGTCGTATGACGCTATGAAAATCAGAAATGGCGGCGTAATTATGCAACGGTAGTCACCACTTCGAAATTTAATATGTCCATTAGGGTGAAGTGAAAAAAGCAAAAATTAGAAATTCAAAAAGTAATAGCAACCAAAAGTTGCCTAATGGTATGGGCTCAAAAAATGTCGAAAAAGTTTAAGAAATATTAATGTCTTCCGCTCCCACCAGAGGGCCAAAGTTACGAAAAATAGCATTTTTTCGAGAAAACTGCAGGTTTTCTTGTAAAATATTTTTCTTCAAAACTAATTAAATATCATTCAATATATCGTTGGATAGAGCTCTTAATACTGAATAAAACAATATATTAATTTTCAGAATATACCCATATTTGTAGAAGTTATTAAGTTTTTACCATGTCCCCCCCGGATCGCGATATGTCGCTAAGTCTGAAAACGGTTAAACACTAATAACTTTTTTATGCTTCGAGATATTTCAACCCATAGTACGTCATTCAATTCAGCTCTGAACCGCTTTTCTAAAGCTATATTGTGATGCTGGATTGTTTAACAGTACACATTTGTTTAAGAACATTTTACAGGTTTTTTTGCAATTTTTCATTGATTATGTGTCATTTCAGCTGAAAGCGCACTTTGTCAGATAAATTGAGCGCTAAGAACATTCCATTTTGATCGTGAATAATTGCGAAATGTTGAAACATAATAAAAACTACAATTCCTACTCGTTCTAAGACATTGTTTTCGAAGTTCGGTCACAGACCCCCATATCAGATATGTGTCTCTGTTGAACTGGCCACTACCTTGGTCTTCACTCTCTAATGCCTCCTCTTCAGTCTGGGTTTAGAAAATTCCACTCGACAGAATCTCTTATGGTGAGTCTTCTAGCAGATACACTTCATGGTGTGGACCGCAGCCATATAATTAAACTCTCCCTTTATGACATTAGTGCCGCTTTTGGCACTGTTTATCACACCATCCAGTTAGACCTGCTGCCTAGGTCGTCTGGGATTGTTGACTCTGCTCTTCTTTTGTTCCATTCATTCCTCACATATCGCTCTGTTTCTGTAGTTTTCGGTCCTACCCGCTCTCCATGTCTCCACTTAACTTATGGCTTACCTCAGGACTTTGTCATTGTTCCTCTTCTGTTTATCTTGTATACCTCGGATCTTGCCGGGGTTCTTGGTCCACTCAATGTCTCCAAGATGCTAATGACCCGTGATCTTGGATTAATTCTCGATCCTGTCTTCTCTCTGTCACTATCTCAAGGCCTTTTGTACTTCAGTCAATCTTGGCAACCTTCGCACAGCTGCCTAGCCTTATCTACTGGGTCTTGTCTTGTATAAACCAAGACAAGACCCAGTAGATAAGGCTAGGCAGCTGTGCGAAGGTTGCCAAGATTGACTGAAGTACATTAGACGAATAGCGGATAATCATCGATCAAGAGCAGCTGAAGCCTCAAGTATACGTTCAACCATAGCAGCGACTGTGACGGCAGGGCCATGAAGGTAAGAAATGAATGGAACTAAAGAAGAGCAGAGTCAACAATCCCAGACGACCTAGACAGCAAGTCTAAGAGTATGATGACATTGTGATCAACAGTGTCAAAAGCGGCACTAATGTCATAAAGGGAGAGTAGAATTATATAGCTACGGTCCACATCAAGAAATAATTATATCTGTTAGAAGACTCACCATAAGAGATTCCGTCGAGTGGAATTTCGTAAAGCCAGACTAAAGAGGATGCATCAGCGAGTGAAGATCAAGGTATATTGGACAGTTCAACAGAGACACATTTCTCATATGGGGGTAGAACAGTCTGCCGTAGTTCCTGTCTGTGTCCGAACTTCGAAAACAATATTTTAGAACGAGTAGGCATTGTAGCTTTTGTGCTTCAACATTTCGCAATTATTCACTATCAAAATAGAACGTTGTTAGCGCTCAATTCATTGGAAAAAATGAGCTTTAAGCTTAAATGACAACAGAATCAATGAAAAATTGCAAAAAAACGGTAAAATCTTTTAAAACAAATGTGTACTGTTAACCAATACCGCATTACAATATACCGCTAGAAAGGCGGTTCAGGGAGCTGAATCGAATGACATACTATGGGTTGAAATATCTCGGAGCATAAAAACATTATTAGTGTTTAACCGTTTTCAGACTTAGCGACATGTCGCGAACTAGAGGAAATAGTAAAAAGTTAATAACTTCTACAAATATGGGCATATTCTGAAACGTAATACATCGTTTTATTCAGTATTAAGAGCTCTATCCAACGATATATTGAATGACACTTAATTAGTTTTGAATTAAAATATTTTACAGGAAACCCTGCAATTTTCTCGAAAAAATGCTATTTTTCGTAACTTTGGCCCTCTGGTGGGGGCGGAAGACATTAATATTTTTAAAAACTTTTTCGACATTTTTTGGGCCCATACCATTAGGCAACTTTTGGTTGCTATTACTTTTTGAATTTCTAATTTTCGCTTTTTTCACTCCACCCTAAATGTCCATATATCGGGATTTAAAGTAAATTGCGAGCTGGAATTAGTCGCGTTGACCTAAAAATTCTTATAAGAAGGTTTTGCAAAAATTTGTGTACAACACAGTCTAGTTCGCGAGCCTTTAGCCGGGTTACAGGAGGTCAAACTTATAGTACAGATTTTGATTCTTGACTAAATCTTCACTACCTATTTACATGCTAGCAATGTAGTGCGATAGATACGATGCATACATATATATATATATATATATATATATATATATATATATATATATATATATATATATATATATATATATATATTTCTTAGCAGTGCAGAAAAATATATATTTGATTTCTAACGTCTCACCCCAGATAGGTTCCAATCAGTATAAAAACAACTCCTGCCAAATTGTAGGTAAATATCTAAAGTTTTAGAGGTCGCTCAAGAGATCTTTAGTTTTTATTAATTACTGCGAAATCATGAATTTTTTACGTAAATTAGATATATAGTTATGTAAGCTTCAAGCAGGTCAGAATTAACAGTCATTGTCTGTAGAGAGTATCGGAAGCTTGACTACAGTTAGAACTACCGCTGAGTTCCTACTGTCCAGTTGTCTATGAATTGCCAGGCAACGAGCTGGCAGTAAAGAAGTCTTTTTTGCAAGTTGGAAACAGTCGACGGTGTTACTGGACAACGTGACGTAACTACTGTTTCTGATACTTTCTTCGCAATAATGCTGTTGTACTACTCAATGAGGCAACGCCTCTTTCAGCATTCTCATAGACAACCCTCAGATGTTCAACAGTCTTGATGGCATCCTTATAATCGTCTCGCTGTGGTGAGGAGTACGGATAAAAATTCAGTTTGCAGGCTCTTCTATGCCTTTCTTCTAATTAATTGCCCTTACCATTGCTCGTTTGGATTCAACAGATACTGTCGCGTCAAAACAGGCAAAGCCAATGTGCTCTTCACTGAGATGCCAAAGGTGACCAGTAAATTTCTTTCGCGTGGCATTTGCAATGGATTTGATCACTGTTCATACTGGTCCAAGAGCTGAAGGAAGTGGATATCATGATTTGAAGATGCAATTGGATTTAAAGTCGTGAACCAGGCCTTGACATAGATGCGAATAATGAAGATGCACATGTTCTGAAGTCGCTTCTCTTCTTTAGTTGTAAGTTTAATTTGGCCCGGAACATACAAATCTTTAAAGAGTACGTTGCCTTTGATATCCACCTGGCATGATGTATAGATCCAGAAGCCATAGGGCCTAAGTGATATTCCGCGTGGTGGTACACACTCCAAGAAAAATTGTTCAAGATCAATGAATTCTCTATAGTCATCTCTGGGCTGACAATGTTCAGCCTGCTGGCATTTTCTTTAAGCCAGCTTGGCTTTCAGAAAATGACAGCAGGCTGTCTTGTCATCTTTCAACAGACTTGCTACCTGTTCATGAGCTGCTCCAGGGCCATATCTAGTCTGGTCCAGTTCATCTGGAAACGTCTAAAGATGGCAATGTCTGGCCCTGAGGTCATTGCAAACTATTGAGAAAGGTTGCAGCTGGAACCAACTCCATTATGTGCTGCCGACTTGCCAGCCTAAGTGCAAAAGCTTCTTCCCGAGTTTCTGTTCCAGCAGAACACAAGAACCAATTCTTTTTCCTGTGTTAATGGAAGTGGTATCAAAACACATGGAAGTTATGCGATCGACAAGGTCCCAAATTTCTATCAAACAGGCTGCAACGGGTCCCTGAGCTTCACCAGTACTGGAAGTCAATTTTGGAACACCGAGCAACTGGTTCACTCCAGCTCCCGCAACTAATACTGGAAATGGATCAACAGGTTCCTTCCCAGTGAGGTCTCTCATGAGTTTACCATCCGAGTAGACCTCGAGAGAGACATTTCCGTGAAACTGTTCTTTATGCTGTGAAGCAACGTGAAGCAATTTGAGCTCGATAGTGCTGTGCTCTGTAGCTCTGTGATTTAACGAACGGCTGATATTTAACTTCTGGACATCATGACCAAGAGCAACTGTTGCTAATACAGATAATTAATTATAGCCTTTCTGTCGCTCAGTTTGGTTCGATCGAGCACTGCAGCTATAAGCGGGTATCATAACGTTAACTCGTGACCTCTGTTCACAGCTTGCAGGTGTTGTGAGTCCACCAACAGCTCCTTGTAAGTAAGTATGGAGGATTGGAGGTAAGTATAACACTAATTAAGTACTTCTGAATTGTTGCTTCGATTAATCGACTGTCTACGAATTATAATAATTATTATTGTTATTATTATTATTGATGTTAATATTAATAATATTATTATCATTAATAATGTTGAACAAAATAAAAACAGGTAAGTAAAATACAAAGAAATAAATAGGTAGAAACAAGAAGAAATCTAAATTTAATATTTAACTCCTACGTGTATTGTGTAGTTTGTGTTGGAGACCAAAAACATGCATAGGCCTACCCAAGAAATTCAACTTTGTTGAGCTACCCCTAAATGTTGACCGAATTGACTAAAACTTTGCACCAGTTACTAATTTGACCAAAGGAACAAGTTTAGGGGTGAGACTTTAAGAAATCCAAAGTTGAAAAATAAGACACACCCTAATATATATATATATATATATATATATATATATATATATATATATATATATATATATGTTACAGGCAATGTGTAAAATCAGGGATTTTGTAAAATGCCTGAAATTTTTAGGCAATTTGTAAAATCCTCAATTCACTCGGGCACTTTACAAAATCCCTGAAAAAACCAGGGATTTTGTAAATTCCCTGAAATCTGATGATGAAAATTTGACAGATTGCCTGAAAGTGACGAAAATTATCGAAGTTTTACAAAAATACCTGAAAAAACCAGAGGTGGTCTATGCATATTTTGTGTTTTGGCGGCCATGTTGGCCGCCATCTTGAATAGTAACATTCCGACACTATTGCAACTACGATAAATCGATTCCTTGACCTCGATAATGTTAAGTTTGATACTTCATTTGTCATTGTAGCTTACCTATGACCTGCTATATACTGTTTTCTGTGTTGGCGCCATTATTGGCCGCCATCTTGGATAAAATGCAGTTTTTGGGGTGACCCCGTGGTCGGATTTTGGCGGATTTTGGATATGTTATTCAGCAACGGAAACTGAGCAGGAAACCGTTTAAAAAGCTTCTGAAGCAATTTTGCCCAGGTTTAACTCTATATTGCCTAGACTACAGCTATATTTTGGTGTCGTCCTCCTCACAAAGTACAGAATACGTCGAATACGCCGATACACATTTATTGTAGAGAAAATGTGAGTGATGGACTCGTTCAATGTCCAGTTCCTACACAGTAACTGTGTCGGATGAGGCCCGAACCCATACTCTGCGCGTTACAGACCAGGCGCTCTAACCAGTCGACCACCATGCCTCACAATCTTTATAGCTCAATATATGTAAGTCCCTCGAGTAAACTCTCAATGCAACTCTCTTTACAATGTAGAATCGCATAAGTCTGCTAAGAAAGCATGCATATCACGTTGTAAACTGAAAGGTGTGCATTTGCTTTACAAATAATCATTTCTTCTATCTCTGCTCTATTAAAATATACAATTTAACTATACGAGCCTTCCGCTCATGTCACAGCACATTCGAAAAGTCGCGGGTTTGTACTACGCACTATCAATCTTCGGTCTTTCACGATGTCAAATTTCAATCTCTTGAACTTCTAATGTATCTCTCGCTCATGCTTTCTGACTCTCTCGAACTTGTAAAGCATCACACAAAGTTTGAAGTTTTCCAAAGTTTGTAGTTTCCTAAAAGTTATAAGTTTCTCAAGTTTCGTGTTTTCTAAGAGTTGCAGGTTTCATGAGTTGTAAGTTCTCTAAAAGTTGTAAATTTCCCTAGGTTTCTCAGGTTTCGAGTTATCTAAGAGCTGTAAGTTTCAGGAGTTGTGAGTTTTCTGAACGTTTCAACAGTTCTTAGATCTCTAAGACTTTCAAATTTCACTAAGTTTCTCAAGTTTCGCTCTCTCGAACTTCTAAAGCGTCATACATAGTTTTAAGTTTCCTAAAAGTTTGAAGTTTTCTTAGAGTTGCAGGTTTCTCAAGATTCGTTCTCTCCACATATCCTGTGACTCTCTCATTCTCTCGAACTTTTATGGGTTTGTATGTTTCTAAGTTTTCCAACTCGTGGATTCCTCAAAGATTGCTGGTTTACAAGTTTCACAAAGGCCAAATTTCTAAGTTTGACAATTTTTAAAATTCGCTAGTTGTGAGTTTGTCAAGTTTTATATTTCATGAGTCTTAAGTTTCTAGGTTTCACAATTTTTAAACTCCCCTAGTTGATAGTTTCTCATGTTTTACGTTTCGCAAGTCTTAAGTTTCACAATTTGAATCTGCCCGAGTTGTGAGTTTCTCGAGCCTTAGGTTACTCGAGTTTGGCATAGACTGCCAGTTTCACAAAGCTTGAAGTTTCAAAATCACACATGTCTCTCTTTCTCGCGCTTCTCTCTCTCTCTCTCTCTCTCTCTCTCTCTCTCTCTCTCTCTCTCTAAATCTCTCTCTCTCTCTCTCTCTCTCTCTCTCTCTAAATCTCTGTCAATCTCTGTAACTTCTAAAGCGCTATAATGCCATACGTTGATTTGGTGAAATAGTAGGTTCGAATGCTTATGAAATTTGAATACTTCTAAATCTGTGTGTGTGTTTAAATTCATAAACTTCTAATACATAACTAGAAAACTGGCTAATTCTGTGGAAGGTTCGTACTCTACAATGGTGGCTAACTAAAATTCATAAACTTCTAATGATTGGCTAGAAAGCTAGCTTATTCTCTGGAAGGTTCGTATTCTACTATGTCTGTGCGATTAAGACTCAACACGTTTGTTGTACAAGGATTCAAATTCAAAGATATACTACTTTAATAAGTCTGTAAATAAGTCACACAGTTCGCAACATTTTTCAATTAAACCCAAGCCCATTACAGTATAATGTCATGTATCAATATTTATACTTGCTCAAGAGTTCCCTTTATGTATTTATATTCAATGGTTTATATGATCAAATTCCAACTTGCGTGCAGAGTTAAGTAAATGCGCAATGCAAAAGTAGTGCCAAACAATTGCTACCAAGTATGAAATGAGTTGATTGTTTAATATTTATAAGAAATACGTTTCAAAGCATGTGTGGTGGACATGTCAAGGAGGACAACAGACTTGCTATTCCTATGCTAATGAGAACATGTAACTAGATCATGTGACTGTTGCGTAATAGGTTAGGTGGTGAACTATTGATGTGCTAATTATCGCATGTTTGTTCAACAGAGCGTAGGTGAGTAAGAAATTATAAATGCAGTCGTCATGGAAACGGTGACAACAAACGAAGAAACAAACCCTTATTGAGATGCTAACGAGTAATGTCAGAGATAAGTTGGCATACTTACTATATGCTAATTGGGTCATTGTTGTTCAGTTGTGCATGGGTGATTCAGAAACTAGACGTGCCGTAGTCATGGAAACGATTACAACAAACGATGGAACAAACCCTTATTGATATGCTAATGATAGGCTAATTTGGTCATTGTTGTGCAGTCGAGCGTGGGTGATTCAGAAACTAGGCGTGCCGTAGTGATGGAAACGATGAAACAAAACCTTATTGATATGCTAATGATAGGCTAATTAGGCCATTGTTGTGCAGTCGAGCGTGGATTATTCAGAAACTAGGCGTGCCGTCGTCATGAAAACTAGGTCAACAGACTCCCATTGTTGTGCTATAAATAGATATGACGTCATCGGTCACGTGGGTGTAGGTCAATATGGCGGGACCCGGAAACAAAGGGTCAGTAGGCTGTGGGCCTAGATACAGAGACAATAGACTCTGACAATGTACGCCTATAGTAGAACAATAGGGGGATTTGTAGAACAATAGGGAGCGTGGCTTAGAACAATGTGAGGCGGAGCTTATGGCCTATTGTCTTTGAATCGGCACTCTTATCACTACCGAAGTCAATGGCGCGGATTGGACTTGACTGGATAGGATAGATCTTTAGTCTGCGAATT
Source organism: Aporrectodea caliginosa (assembly GCA_020284085.1). Classification (NCBI taxonomy): domain Eukaryota; kingdom Metazoa; phylum Annelida; class Clitellata; order Crassiclitellata; family Lumbricidae; genus Aporrectodea; species Aporrectodea caliginosa. Next base: position 336,106 of record JACEVL010000909.1, on the reverse strand, counting down.
TCGCATAAATTCGGAATACATATACATGTAACGCACTAAGATCTATTTATAAATTTAAGTAATTCATATTTTAAACATTTTCTCACCATAGACTTTTGAATCCTTTTCTTCAAATTGGTGTTCTGTCTGTGTACCCACACTGCGAAGAATTATAGTCGCAGATGGTGCGTCTGTGAAATTATCTGGAATTAAATATGTGACAATTATTAGTTTTACTTTGTAATGGGAATGTGAACCAACACTTTAGTAGGCCCTAATTAAAATAGGCCAATGTCTTTAGTTTGTGACCCTGTCTGAACTGATTACAATGGCTGTCATTTGTGAGTTTATCTAATCTAACCTAATCCAATCTGGTATAATCCAGAGAGTTCATAATCTATTGGAAAAACCAGGTCGAAATCCGTTAGATCAAAGAAACCATACCATGATGGCTATCGTAGGTTTTAGAAAGTTTGAATAAGCAACGTGTTGCTAAATTAGTCAATTAACCAATTTACTGCTGAATATTTGAAATGCACAAGTAAACGTATTTATCAGGTGCAGTAGATAAGAGTGTAGCAAGCTAACGATTTTAACTAAACATAGGTTCGAATCCTCACCTTTCAGCGTACATGAACCAAATCCTAGGTCCAAATTGCCATACACGAACCAAATCATAGGTCTAAATCCCCAATCTCCGCCATGCATGAACCAATAACTAGGGTACCACTCAGCCAAAACACCAGTCCTAAGTCTAAATCCTCATCCTCCGACGTACAGAAAAAATGTAGGCATGGTTCGACCCATTCACCATTACTCCATAATGGTCAGAGGCCGCGAGTATTTCTCATCAATTTCAAAGAGGCCTTACTCATAAGCACGAACACACCTATAATTCTCACACTAAGCAAATTTTCATGCAGCTCGGTATTCTAAAAATTGCACAAATCAAACAACTGCAGATTAAAGAATTCATGCATAGATATACCTACAACACACTGCCTAGCTCCCATGCCAACTTCTATATCCTAGCCTCGGACATTCACTCACATAACACAAGAATCTTAGCCTCATACAGAAGTGAATTTGCACGTACAAACACTCGTAAATTCTCTATCAGATGTGTTGGCCCAGTGGAATGGAACAGAATACCCCAAGACCTTCGCAGTATCTCAAATTTAAAGTTATTTAAACATCAGTTACGCCTATGGTTAACTTGTCAGAGCAATTAGTTGGGTTCTAACCCCTTATTCTGTTTACTTTTTCTTAGTTAAGGTTTAATACTTTGTACTAGTACGTTAATAATTGTACATGTACTTCACTTTAGAGCTCTGCGCTGGCCGCGCCGCGCTGCTGACGCCGACTTTTCTTGCGCGCCGCCGCCGCCGATTTTTTTGGGTCGGCGCGCCGCCGCCGCCGACAATTTGTCGGCGCGCCGCCGATGCCAGGTTGATGTACGTGTTTAATTTTTTTTTTGCAATTTCCCAATTTTGCATAGTTTCGCGATGAATTGTTTCTTTAATGCGAAATAGTAGACATCTCGTTGGTCTACTTATATACTTCATATATATAATATTATATATATATATATATATATGTGTGTGTGTGTGTGTACATGTATATATATATGCTGCCGTTGAATTTCCGTAAGCCTACATCTAGGCTACTCTTGAGTGTGTCTTGCTGGCTGCTGCGGCTTCTATTGGATTCGTTAGACTTCTAAACGAGGAGTCGTGGTTATAGCTGGTCAAGTCGCCATCTTGGATCTAACACCTTGGGGGTCAAGGGTGCCGACGCGACCAGCCTAATCTTCACTCGTTTGCCTGTGAATCATCCATCGGCGACTGCCGCCATCCGGGATCCGGCTCGCCCGAACACAGACGACAAGGGATGCGGCCTTCCCCTCACCCCAGGGCCGAATACCAGCTCAGTCATTGAATATTATTTGTCACTCAGCTTTCAATAAACGAATATATATATATATATATATATATATATATATATTAGGGTGGTGCTCAAAAAAATTATTTTGAGTAAATTGATGGGACAGCCCCAGGTTATGTTCCTTTTGATAAAGTAAGCTAGTGTGCAAAATAGGATAAAGATATTCCATCATTGAGGTGTGCCACTTAAGAGGTCAAGTTTTCCAAATTTTAGACAAGGATCGTAAGAACAATTGTAATAATATTAGAAACTTTTTCGTATTTTGTGTAAGATCAAGTAAACCTTAAATTGTTTTGGTTAAAAGTAGAATAATTAAAAAGTACTAGTGAGCATTATTCAGCCTTATAAGTATGATTAAATCATTAACGCACTAAAATATTTATCATTAACACATAAAAATATTTATTGGTCCATTTTGTGACCGTTGACTTTTTGGTGTCCGGAAACTTTTTTGATGCTCGGACACCACGTGGAACAAGGCTTGCTTTTGACCTACATTCTTGGTCAGCATTATATTTTATTTTGGTATCAATGCCACTCCCGTTTCTGTCCTATCATTCACCACGCTCAACCTATCTTCAGTCTGCTGACACTCCAACTAAATGCTGTTGTTTCCACGCATTATTATAGCTGTCCTTCATTCGATCAAGAGCTGCTGCTACTTGCAGATTGATAATAATATTCTTTGGCGACGTCTTTTAGTCTTTGGGGTTTTTGCCTCATCTACAGACTCAGAGTTTTCGATGCAGTCTATATAGCAGTTATCACTATCTGAAGCATCACATTAAAATAACTCGGCAGCACTTGACATGGACATTGGAGTAGTAGTAACAGATTGTGTCAATGCCTCTTGATAAACGCTGGTCTTAATTTAATCTTGTCTCTCTTCCGTTTTTCTTCATCTTGTTTTACAATTTGTTTTTCACTTGTGCCATTGAACTTGACATCCTTCCATCTCTGAGCCGAGCCTGCAGAAGTGCTGTGTCCTCAGGATTTTATTTTTTACTTCCGCATCAAAATGTGAAATATTAAATGATTTCTCGAATGATTCAACAAATCTTTACTCGCGACTTTCTGTGTTTCTCCACCTCTCCATGCTGCCTTTTGTGAATTCCTCCTCTCATTGTAGATCTTCTCAAGCCTCCCGATTGCATGTTGGCATTGTAGTCACAGGCAAGTGAGCTTTATGTCAAAAAGCTCCAACTGTTCCAACTGTCATGAATGCGTGCACTTCACGAACAGTTTTACCATTGACCTTTAACAAATGAAAAACCTGTGGTGTCTCCTTTCATTAAAGCAGCCTTGCAATATTGATTGAATCATGTGTGAATCCAACAAAGCAAATGTCAGTTTAAGATCTGGTAGAAGGTTTTGGCCATGCCAACCTATGAGGACCTCTGAGTAGGCTTTTTGAATGGCGCTGTATAAAACGTTTGCAATGAATTAATCCTAGTCTGTTTCCAGTTAAAAAGTACTGAAAACAAGCAAGTCAATAAAGAGATTGGAAACACTGGATACATTATGTGAGACTAAGTGTTGGGTATTGGGTATTTTAGGATTTTTCTTGCAAAGTGTTTTCAAAAATAAGCTAAAAAATTATTTAAATTTAAACTTGTACAGAGTTGCTAATTATAATATGATTTTCTACTATATTAATCATACTGTATGTTCTGACCCGAAACCAAATTTTAGCCGGATATTAAATGTTTTGTAAGACATTATTTACTTTTGATATGAAGTGCTTCTATTACAAAATGCTGGATTATTTGAAATTGGTTATGGATTCTATGGGATATTGTGAGTAAATATAAATAAATAATTAAGTTTAGGAAAGCCTTTTATATACGGAAGTGCAAAAAACTGTTTTAAAAATTAAAATGATTTATTTACTCCTCAGCTCCAGTGTGTCCCAATTTATATATTTATTATTTAATCATTTATTTATAAAACCAGTCATCAGAGAATAAGGTATCCAACAATCCATGGTACATAGCACTGATCACATATCACAATAAAAATAATAGGCTCTAGAAGTGTCTAACTTTCATCCAGCTCCTGAAAAAAATAAAAAGTTGATTTTTATGGCTTCGATAACGCAATAATTTTGTATGCAAAATTTAAGTTGTGATGTGGCACCCCTAAATAATGGAATATTTTAAAAAGATTTTGCACATGAGTTTCTACTACCAATACGAACAGAACTGGGGATGTCCCTGGCATTATAAAAAATAACCATTTTGGCTGCCACCCTAATATATATATATATATATATATATATATATATATATATATATATATATATATAGTCATATAGAGCTGGGTAGGCATCGTACGGGACTCAGGGCGTGGCGGGTCCTGTGGGAGGGGGCTATATGAAGAAGCAACGCGAGGAACAGAGGGATAAGAATCAAGGAAGAGAGGAGCGGAGGGACGTCGCAATAGAACAACGCAAGAGACTATAAAGCTGAAGAAACTATGAACTATATGTACATTTTCTTTACATTTCTCTATATCACATTAAAAGTATTAAAGACCTCGTTCCACCTGGGGAATATCTCTGGCAGACTCTGGACCCACAGGATTTTATCAATTGCCACGTAAAATGACTGAAGTTTGGTTTCTGGCGCCTGATAGTGAAGAATGTGACTAAAGCTGTCAACTAAATTAAAACGATGTGACAGCGAAGCTGAGAATGCTGATGTATCAAAAACTGGTAAGTGTGAATGAGAAATCTCGTACTGACCAAAATTACAATAATAGGTAAGATAACTTAGAATCTAGCTTGAACAAACTGTCCAACAATCACCGAGTGCTTACTCGTTTATAGATTTTGTTTTCACTTTTTTATTCGTGTATAATATTATGTTGGTAGAAACAGGTTAATCATTAACATCTGTAAATGACTTATCATTAGGCCAAATTGGTATAAAATACTATAAATGGTCCACCTTTCGCACTATGGAATCCCGAGAGGTACATAGACCTATAATTAGTTGGTTGAGGTTGCACAAACACGGAGCCTTCGTCAAAGCTGCAGACTTGCAAGGACAGCTGAATTAGCTAGTCATAGTTTGAAATTGTTTGCTTTATTAACGAAAACTATTGCTTTGTTTTTTCTGTTTTCATTCATACCACTTCTGTGTTAGTTAAGTCATAATTATTTACTGGAGCTATTAATCTTCTGAAAATAAAACTCGACTTTCCCAATAAGGGGTCGTCCATTAATTATGTCAACAAAATAGTGGGGGGGGGGGGGTTTGGTAAAGTTTGACAGTTGTTGACAGGGGAGGGGGTTCGGTACAAGTTGACGTCAACAAATTTTTTCCCAAAAAATACACTAAATGACTAAAAGAAAAAAAAAGTCCTCAACATTTTTTGGGGGAATTTCAGTCTGGTAGGGGGTTCTTGGATTGTTGACATAATTTTTAGGGGGGGTCCGGCAATGTTTGACAGTTGTTGACAAGGGGAGGGGTCAAAAAAGGCCTAAAATTTGTTGACATAATTAATGGACGACCCCTAAGTAGCCTACTCTAGCCTATTTTACATTGTTCGGTTTCTTTGACACAGCTAAGTAGTTGTGCACCGCTATATGTATGCACTGTACGTAATCGTAATCGTAAATTGTACACTGTATTGTGGGGCGCGTTGGTGTAGAGGTATGTTCGGTGCCTTGCAGCCGGAGGGTTGCGGGTTCGAATCACCTCAATGGGGTATATTTGGTGCCTTGCAGCCGGAGGGTTGCGGGTTCGAATCCACCTCAAAGTCGCCGCGTAGGGACCCTGGGCAAGTCCATCACTCGCAATTGCTCATGCGCTTCGGCGTGAAACTAAGATTCAGTGTCCGCGCTGTAGTCGGGAGCGCCTCTGAAGTGAAATCTTGAAGGGGCGCTATATAAATATCTGAAATGAATGAATGAATATACAGCGGAACGATATTCCTTACATTTCAGGCTATCACTGTGTGATAATTCCACTTAGTTTAATCCCACAGCAGGACGCTCGAGGCGCTGCATGGGGCTGTTATGCCTGGGGGAGTTGGCATGTGCGCTGGGCCTGAGCTGCTATAGGTCATGACCTGGGAAATATCTTTGGCAGACTCTGAAGTCTGAAGTCTGAACCCACAGAGCAATATTCGAAAATAATAATGAAATTCTCTCGAGACCACTTTGTAGATTCGAATGCTGTTAGACCTATGTATTGCAAAATGTACCACTGTTTGAAACAAAAATTCCAACTTCAGCCCAATAGGGCTTGTTACTTTGAGACGTAACATTACGCTGTGTGTTCCAATTATATATATTTAAGCTGAATGGATTGAGTAAATATAAATGAGTGGTTGCACAGAGAAGGAGTCGCGTGCTGTTTTGGGGTCGCGAAAGAAATTAGATTAGGGGTGGGGTCAATTATAGCCATAGCCATAACAAATTATAAAGTAAGTAAGTAAGTATATTCTTCATTATACCAATTGCATATCCGTACGTTGGTTTACATACATTATTTTATGCAGAGTATAACATTCTTATTATAAACGATCTGTGTGTGAGATTGTTCACTTGTGGAATAAAACGGTCATGTAGTCTCGGGCGCAGGCAGTAGGGGAACGACTTTATTGGGGAGTAGCCCATGGAGTACATGCCTCGATTTAGCCAAGGGGATCGTGACAGACTAGGAGGGTCTTACGACGCTTCATCAGAGGTTGCTACCTCCCAGATAACATCCCATCTATAGATCGTCTATTTCACATAGCAGACACCCGCCTGTTCTCAACCATTACGAGAAATCCGGAGAATGTCTTGTATGACCTACTCCCACTAATCAAGCAGACAGGGCATTTTCTACGCGCAAGAACACACGATCGAGATATCCCAAGCGCTAATAGATTGATTAGGAAAACATTCATCATAAGGATGTTATATGAATAAATTTAGTTTAATGGATAACGGGTTAGATAATCTATTTGTAAACTATAGGCCTAATATAAAACATAATGACGAACTGTAAGTCCTATAGTTTATTCATCTTTAATGTTATTGATATGTGCTAATAGATTGATTAGGAAAACATTCATCATAAGGATGTTATATGAATAAATTTACTTTAATGGATAACGGGTTAGATAATCTATTTGTAGACTATAATATGGAACATAATGACGAACTGTATAGTTTATTCATCTTTAATGTTCTTGATTAGCTTCAATTTTTGTACCCCATAAAGAATATTTCTATCTATCTATCTATCTATCTGCCTAAGGCTGATAGTTTTACACGCAAATCTTTTATAATTAGGTTGTTATAATCGCGACTTGTTAACTAAGACTGTACACCAAAGTGAGGTTAGCAGTTGGTTTTAATAAAGGATATACTTACTTACTTACATCGCGTTGTAGCCTTTTGTTATTGAACGTCTGTTCTGAGAATAATTATTCTCGTGAATATAATCTGAGACCAGAAAACGGCGAAAAATGATTGCTGAGCATGCATATCTTTATAATCTAAGTTCTTTGCTGAACAACTTTTAAAACATGTATGCGACGGTAGACCACTGCGCCGACCACGCCGCGCCGCCGCCCCGCCGCCCCGCCGTTTTTTGGTCGGCGGCGCGCCGCCGCCGCCGACCAAAATGACCGGCGCGCCGCCGCTGAAGCTATGAAGTCGGCGCAGAGCTCTACTTCACTTATATCATGAATGCTCTGTAACAGATAACCTCTGTTAACCATCTAGAAAGTGACTGCGTATATAGGTGGCCCTAACCAGCGGGACCCTGGTCCCTTCTGGGTTCCCTTTTGTTACCAACAGATTTTTCTTCTTTGTACAGCGAAATGTTACTTGCCAATGTTTGGAACAATAAATTGATGGTTATGGTTATGGTTACATGTGGATGTTCGTCTATAATTATGTAGCTAAGCCCCAGACTTGGTTATAATTGGTTATAATTAGCGACATAATTCGTTATAATTGGCGACATAATTGTTTATAATTGACGACATAATTAGCTATAATTGGCTATAAAAATATCGTTTTACTGGAACATAGATCTGACCTAAGTATATACGCTTCTAAAATGTAGGCCTATTTGTCTGTCGTAGTTGTCTAGTCATCTAGGCCTATATGTCGTCGTTATCATTATCATCTTTTTAGTCGTCGTCACCACTAATAAACCACATCCATAGACAGCTGTTCTAATAGAATTTTTTAAACACATAACGTTGCCTTCATGAGGTTGTGAAGATTTATAGAGATTTATAGCAGGCTTTCATAGGATGTTGTTTTAACAAGCGATATAATATAATAGCCTAGACATCTAGCAGTCAACAGCGTCATAATCGTCCTCGTTGATAACTAGAAAAAATACTCGCGTTAAATGTTCAACCTGCCGTGCGGCCTCGTGATCGCCGATTTCAATCAGTCGGCGTCATCAGCAAGCACCCCGATCTCGTTACGCACCCGCACAGCCTCGTTCTTTAAGAAAGTTAGTTCATCAGCAGTCTCGCGAAGGATCATAATCGACTCTCTCATCCGCTGCTTTTGTTTACAATAATTCACCTTCGTCTTCCTAATCCTTTCACGAATCTTTACCAGCTCGCTTTCTTTTCTCCCAATATTCGCGGGTCTTTTTTTCGTCAGGCTCTGTATGAAATTTTGAAGTTCATCACCCATCTTCGTAGAAAATAATCTGTCACGCCTCGGTCGAATACGTTTTGAAAAAGACCTTGTCACGCCTCGTCTGAATTTGTGACGGGGTTCGTGGTAACGCCACATTATTTTATAGTCTAGGCCGGAGCACATTCATGATCATGAGTTAATGAATAATGCGCCCGCTTTAACGCCAACGCAAGACTGGCTGGGATTTCCAAAGTTTCGTTATTAATCACCATCACACGATCATCAGGGCTTCCGTATCTACCCACGAATTGTGTGATTCAGCTAAGCCTCAGACTTGGCTATAATTGGCCACATAATTGGCTATAATTGGCAACATAATTGGATATATTGACAAAGTGACCTATTTCTGAACAACACTTATGAAATGTGAATCATGGTGGCGCGACCCGTAGGAATTCATAACGTTAACAAGTTATCGTTGTCAATCCATGAATTAAACGTCTCGGATACCCAAGCCATTTAACTAAAGATTTCTAACCACGCCTCCGTATAATCTTCTCGATCCTAAATATTGCTTGAGCCGTTTTCTGTAGCTCCTGTTGATAAAACGAGCCCTGTATTTCTTCAACGTTATAATCGCTAAGTCTATAAATTGGTGGATCTGTATATAAACCCTGCGTAATTGTAAATAATTCTACAGTCCACTTTTCAAATATGTTCTTTTTCTTAGTTATTCTAACCTTATCACCTACCGAGAACATAGGCTTAATGGGGTCTGAAATTTCATCACCGTACAAATTTATCCATACAGTCTTTTCATTAATTTTCAGGCTAGCCTTAGCGGGAGTCATTTTAATGAAAGAATGTCTAGTTTCATTATAATTACTAACCATTTCGTGTAATATATCGATATATCTTCTCGTTGAATTAACTGTAAAGTACTTAAACATTCTATCCCTCATCGTCCTGTTCCATCTCTCCACCGCACAGGATTTTTCCTCGTTTTCAGTAGAATATAAATCGACTAAATTCTTTACATCCTTATTATAAAATTGTTTCCTTTTATCTACCCACACTTTACCCGGTTTTCTTCCGCTCTTTAATATTTTCAAGAAACCGCTGGCTGTAGATTTTACACTTTTATCATACAGTGGAACGACCCAACCGTATTTAGAAAAAAACATCTATCACGGTCAATAAGTATTTAACGCCATCGTTATCGTTAGCGAAAGCTTGCATGTCTATTAAATCAGCAGCCCAAATTTCATCTATTCCACTAACATACACCTTCCGTTTTTTTAAATGCCTTACTACGGGTTTATGTAATTCATCTGCGAGCTCGTCAGTCCATTTTAAGCTTTTTTTAAACCTAACCCGAGACTCGACTTAGCGGATAATATAGGTTTCACCACTGCTCTCTCGATACGTTCCCAAATGGTAGGGTTAGGAATATTATTTAATTTATTTACCATTACTCTATCGGCTGCATTTCTATTGACGGTATCCGAATACTTGTTGTAAGCCAAATCGTGAATATAAAACCACCACTGCTATGCGGACGATACACAGCTTTACTTCTTCTGCGAACCATCACAAACCGCCGAGCTGAAACAGAGAGTACTGCTGTGTATCGAACGCATATCAGAGTGGATGACATCCAACCGGCTCAAACTCAATCCAGCAAAAACTGAGTTTTTATGGTGCACCACCCTCAGGCGTCGCCATCTACTTGACGGCAGCACCTTCGCCCTTGGTGATGTAGAAGTTCACCCAGCCGACACCATCCGCAACCTTGGAGTCCACTTTGACAGCTGTATGACCATGACGGCCCATGTGAGTCAACTTGTTCGAGGTTGCTTCTACCAACGGCGTCGAATTAAAACCATCCGCAGATTCATTCCAACCTCAACCGCCGTCATCTTGGTCAACAGCTTCATTGTCTCCAGGGTTGACTACTGCAACAGCATACTGGCGGGTCTGCCGACTTGTCAGCTAGAGCGGATACAGTCGGTGTTCAACTCTGCTGCACGTCTTATATATGGCCGGACACCATCTGATCATGTCACCGATCTACTGCGCGATAACCTGCACTGGCTGCGTGTCCCTCATCGGATTACGTACAAGCTTTGTTTAATAACCTACAAAGCAAGGCATAACATGATGCCAGACTACATTTCAGACTTCTGCATTAAGATAGCAGACAACCGGCTACGGTCATCCTCAAAAAATCTTTTACAAGTACCACTATCTTCAACGAGGTTTGGTGACTGTTCCTTCTCTGTTTCAGGTCCAACTGCATGGAACAGTCTTCCCAGCCATGTGAAGAACGCGCCATCTCTGGAGACATTTAAAGCTCAGCTCAAGACTTATCTTTTTAAACAATCATATGACTGTCATTAACTTTGAACTCATGTACAGCGCCCTTTCCTTCGACCTCGGCTGAGCTACGGCGCTATACAAATCGTCTTATTATTATTATTATTATAAGCCGCGATATCTACTCTGTCAACGGGCTTGCTCCATTCTTTAGGAGTGCCGTCGGGGTTCAATCTCAAATCTAATCTAGTCCCAGGTCCCGTAAACGAATGACCGGGCAAATGCATCTCACCCGGAAATTTAGCCCAAGGCAACTTGATGTTGCTAGTGATCGAATTTAGAGAACTGACTAGGTCTCCGCCGTTCAAAGGACTTCCTTTCACGAATTGAGTTTTAGCCGTTCCGCATACGACGCATACGCCACGAAGCATGGGTCTATTATTTTTACTAACGACGTTGCGAATATCTCTCGTTTCAGTTTTTGTCTTGCACTTTACGCAATATATTGTTATTTTAAATACGAAAACATTTATATTTAAAACGATCATGGAAGTTAAGGATTTATCGTGAAACGAAAACGCATCGAAAAGATTAAACAACCCGCTATTGCCGAGAAGTATCAGAGGTTTAATTGTAGGAAAGTCTGGTTGCGGTAAGACGACTTTACTGCTGAATTTACTTTTGAGACCCGAATGGTTAGATTATGATAACTTACAGGTATTCGGAAGATCCCTCTTTCAACCAGAGTACAAGATACTTAAGAAAGCGTTGGAAGAAAAATTACCTAAAGAAGCAATCGTTACGCTATTCGATAGTAAAGACGAGATTATGAGGCATAACGTATCACCGACGTTTTTTCGTCGAGGAATTGGCTAAAATTTGTACCGAGAAAACCGATATGAACTGCCAGTTTTTTGAAAGTTCAGAAGACGTGCCCGATCCGAGGGATTTGAACCGCGAGAAGAAGAACTTGATGTTCTTTGACGACCTCCAGTTGGAAAAGCAGAACAAATGCGAATCGTACTACATAAGAGGAAGACATAGTAACGTAGATTGTTTTTATCTCGCACAAAATTATTTCAAACGGCCTCGGCAAACCATATGAGAGCACGCAAATTTTATCTGTTTATTTCCCAAGACTTAAAAAATATCAATCATGTCAATCAATCTGTTGTCTGCTGTCTTTGATGAGGTACAGTCCTGGATGGCATCTAATAAACTCCTCCTTAACCCATCAAAGACTGAATTTCTGCTACTGGGCACGCCACAGCAACTTAAAAAATTTGATGCGCTTAAGTCATTGAAACTGGGTGACTCAATTGTTCACTTGGCCGATGCTGCACGTAACTTAGGTGTTGTTTTTAATTCTACCATGTCTCTCAGTAGCCATGTCAACAGTATTTGTAAATCATCCTATATGTTCATTCGTGACATACGCAGAATTAGGCGTTATGTGCCAATGTCTGCAAGAATATCTCTGGCAAATGCACTAGTTTCCAGTCGCCTAGATTATTGTAATTCACTTCTTACTGGTATCAATAAGTCTAACTTGCTTAAACTGCAAAGGGTTCAGAACTCTCTGGCTAGAGCCATAACTAATACATCCAAATATGAACATATAACCCCTGTGCTTAAATCTTTGCATTGGCTTCCTGTTCAGCAGAGAATTCGTTTCAAACTGGGGATCATAGTATATAAAACTGTACATTCTGGCCAACCACAATATTTAAAATCAGTTCTTATTTTCCAGACTTATCATTATTCAATGAGGTCATCTGATCATCTTTGTCTGGTCATACCAAAATCAAGAACTGTTCTTGGCAAACGAGCTTTTTCAGTATCTGGACCTACTTTTTGGAACTCTCTTCCTGTGTCTGTACGCTGTGCTCAGTCGCTTGGGTCATTTCGTTCGCGGCTGAAAACTTACCTCTTTCAAATTGCTTATCCGCCTTAGGCTGCCTCTCTGTCTCTTACGGACTGATCTTCTGGATTTTGACCTGATTACGGATTGTTTTGGTGTGCCATCGGTTGATGCTTTGTGCATTAGACACCGGCGCAATAGAAGTTGCTAATTACATTACATTATCACGATCATGTAGGTGAAGTAGACATGCCAATGGAAGAATTTAGGAACTTATGCAAAACTGTTTGGAAACGCCCGCATGGATTCCTAGTAATCGATTCAACTAGTGGCGCTGACAAAATGTATCGATGTGGATTCGACGATTTCTACATACCATCGTTAACATAAAATAATAATCTCATTATTAAAAAAAGAATGGAATCTTCACTCGAAAAGCTAGCGACTACTATGGAAAAGGTGGTACGTAATACGGATCCTAAATCGTCGTTTTATATTCTAGTGAGCAAAAAGAGCGCGAAAATTAGGACTCAGTACAATCCACTAGTCGAATTGGATGCTAGTAAAAAGTATGAAATGGCTCTTGTCAATCTTGAATCTTATTTTTCATTCCCGAACATCGCCGCTAAGAACAACCATTTCAGATATTCACCCGATGGAGGTCTATCATGGGTTGATGTATTCATTCCGGAGGGGTGTTATGAAATCGCGGATATAAACGATTACATACAGAGAACTATGAAAGAGAACGGACATTTATACTATTATTTTAAAACGTAATGTCATTTCTAAAGATTACCGATCCAGCAAAAAGAGACCTTATCGTCGCAGATTTTCTCAAGACGAAGAAGAATATACAACAGAACTTTCTATCCGAGAAATTAGGCGATATAGGACTGCAGCGAGACTTAGTAAAGTTCTACAAGCCAATCGTCGACTCGCAATCGACGATATCGAAAGAACAAAACGCTTTGTTATCTACTATTAAGGAAAACTCAGCAGCCACGTCTAACGCTCTACAAGCGCTTCCCGCGTCAATTTCTTCTTCCTTAAAAACTATTCAGTTTCCGCAGTATCCTTCGATAGAGGCTTACGAGGATCCTGGTGAATCCGTTAGAACTTTAGAATTAGGAGAGATAGACGAGGCGTACTTGCAACAATACGCTTCTAATAAAAAGTCTACGGATAGGACGTTCGGTATACATTCTAAAGACAAAGTATTTTATATCGGAGACACGCCTAATACCCTCCAAGACGATAATATAACGGTTATGGGTAAGACTTACGATGGTACTCCAGGTCTTTAAGAATTACAAACGATGGCTAAACCGAACGACTCGATATACAACGGTAACGATCTCAACGATTACGCCGAGATTCTACACGCGACGAATGCTATGAGACATCGGAACAATCCTAATAAACCGAGATCGAGTAGAGGCGAAAAGTACACGAAAATTATTAAACCGATATGGGAAGCGAAGATAGGTAAAGGAGTCGTCGTTATTCCGCAAGATCCGAATGCGTTAGTTGAAATGTTGTCTTTACGAATGGCTAGTTTCCAGGCTGGTAATACAGGGGTTAGAAACGAGATTGTCGGCATATGCGACGAACTGTTAAGACAAAAAGCGATGGATAGCGAGCATTATAAAACACGTAGGAACGAACTTGAAGGTGTTGGGGTTGTGAGATATAAAATATTCACAAACCCACCTAATCGATATACACCCGAACGAGGAATAGTTATTAAACCGTTCGCAGTCGTATACGCCGAATCCGTATTTATAACGATTAAAATTAATCTATCATGCATTGCAAAACCGGTTGGATTTCCCTCTCCTACTACACGTATTTCCACCCCACTCTCCGATGATTCTCTTAACGAACAAGTAGCCGCTCCGGCTGTAGGTCTCCAGTTCGACGTTAACGCGGGTGCTACTGTTATAGGTCCAGCAGTTCCTTCGAACCTGTATATAATTCCGCTCGTAGTATTTCTAACTAGATTACCCGGAGAGACCTTCATACCCGAAACGTAATCTCTAGTAGTGTTCGAAGCAACGCGTCGGTCGACGTATTTCTTATTAGTCAAATGATTATCTTCGGACGGAGTATACGTCGTCGATAGACCTTCCATCGAGTTGCCACCAATATCTAAATTTCCTGTGAAGGCGATAGTTCCATCTCGCCTTACAAAAGTATTGTTTACCAGAGTCAGCGTGACGCCTCCGGCTATAACTCGTTTCATAGATCCTGAATCGGTATGTCCAAATATATCAACAGGAATGTTTTTTAAATATCCGATATTATTAATTAAAATCGTTTATAACCTCTTGAAATTTACGACCGTTAGAGATCGCTTTCAGCACGTACAAACACAAATGGCCACAAAAACTTCGTTATCCGGCTGTATTCGTTCACTGTTGTAATATACGGGGCTTTTTAAATATTTCAACAGTTCAGTAGGCGGAGGTAGCCCATAGCTATCGAAATATATTTTTAGTTACCGTTCTTAAAAAAATTGACCCAATGCGTTAGAATCGTCTAAGTTCATTATCCCGCACTCATTCCGTCTAGGTTTCTTCGGCAGGGTGTCACGTAAGAACACTCCTCTAAAATTCGGAATATTCAGCTTCTTCACCGCTTCGATTAATCCAAAGTTCGTTAATGGATGATTGGGAAGAACTACGCCTTCGACGTCTATATTTTCACAGTTGCAGAACTCATTTTATAATTAACTTTGTAATAATTAATTCAACGAAGCTAACGAATAGTGTCCGTATGCTAAAGTGTGGATGCCGTCTCGCTGAATCACTCGCTTGTCGTCGTCGGCTGATAGAGCTACCTTGTTTACTTCTTCGGTGTAAATTACATGAAGGTGGGATCTTATAACATTCATCTTTCTCGATTGTTCTCGTTTGGTGAACAAGCAATCTTTGTAATCTTCATGAGTGATAGATTTCTTGACTACATTCTTCTTGACACCCTTGCATTTCTTATGGTCCACTCCAGCCATCTTGTACGAGTACAGTTTCGATCTTAAACCTACAAACTCTTCGATCTGTTTACCAGCCGCTTCATCTTTAAACATACCAATAACCTTTTTATTAATCCCAGTTTCTATACCGGATGAATGATCTTTCGGGTAGTCGCTCGTATCGAACCGGTTTCGCACATCGTCAGCGATATCGGCGTAAAAGTCTTCGGTTTTAATTTCATAAGCTAGCGAATCGGTATCGGTGAATAACAGTTTAGCCCTATCTCCGTACTTGGTCTTAATGTAATTATAGTGATAATCATACATTAAAGTTTTACTCAAGTCTAAAATACACATACCGAGATATATAGGCTTGTTGTAATATAGCTTCGTTCGTTTCATGTGAATGGCGATTAGGTTTTCGTCAAAAATAGTTCGAGTGTCGTAGTTCGTTTTCGCCGTTAGTTTTATAGCTTGCTTTTCGCTGGAAACTAGTTTTATATCTACCCGAGACTCAATGTTTTCACATATCTTCCCAAACACACTATTGTTCATTAGTTTGAAAAAGTCTTTCTCGAAATCGTTGGTGGCTTTAGTCCTCAGGCTGGTATTTAGATCGATATATTTTTTCAGCCAGGCACTTTCTTCAAACTTAATTCCGCGATGAATTTTGGTTATCTTCAAGCCTAGGCTTTCATACAGCTTTAAATTTTCGTAATGTACTATATACTTTACTTTATCGTTCAGGTTTGGAATGAGTTTAGGCACGGTTGAAGATTCTGGTCTAATATTCTCAGGGGCAAGCGGGTAATCGTTGTGAAGATCGTGTAAATCTCTCGAATATTCCAAATCCACTTCTAATATACTAGGCGTTGATCTCCAATCGTTTAGCTCATCATTACCCATCCACTCGAACCCGTGAGTTGGTAGATTCTTACACATCGCCCATCCGTATAGATTATTAGCGTCTAAATAGGTTATAAATGATGAAGGCTTGCTGTCGTCAAACGAGGGCATGTACTTATTGTTTGCCTGCCCATAACGATGTGAAATTGTGCTAACACCGCCTCTTATCCCATGTTTAACCATTAGTATCATATCGTAATCGCTTAATAATTCCAACTCTACTCCAGTCAACTTTAATGCGGCGTCCCATGCAAGACCCGGAGAAGTATAATACCAAGCGGGGTCTAGACCATAGTTCTCACAGCACACGTCTCTAAAATTCTCAAAGACATCGGCGAGCAGGAGAACATCGGACAGGTTATATAAATCGTGGTATTGTCGAAACGTTTTACATCCGAATTCATTCCATACCACCCGTGCATGGTTGTAGTCTTCGTCGCTAATACCTGAGTCGTTAAGTCTCGAATAGAATGCAGACTTTGGCGGTAGTTCCGTTTCGTTCAGTCGATCGATACTATCGACGTAATCGTAGGGGTACGCTCCTTTTCTTAGCAAGAGATCGAGCTGATTACCAGAATAGTGCTTGCTTATATTTTTACACTGGTCTTTGCTTAGGTTCTTCGATAACGCGTCGAGACTCGAAATAAATCTAAAACTATCGATGAAACGTAATTCGCGTTTAACCTCTACTTCCTTATTTTCTTTATTTACAAACTTATCAACCACAACTTCTCTGCTAAATGAGATGTATTTTTCTTCGTTACAAGGAATGCAGTTAATCTTTTCGTTATCATCGCCTCGTAATTTCTTTACGAATAAATGAGCTGTCGTATCCGGATAAATTATGTAGCAGTACTGGGAAAAACTTGGGGACTTTATAGCTTAAATTACAACTGTTATGAGCGGCTCCTCTATATTTTCCAGTTAAATGACAGTGGTCTCGAACTCGATCATCGCCTAATTCACCTTCGCAAATGTGGCAAACAGTAGCCGAGTCGTATAGCTCCTTGTCTTTCTTCCCGAATATCATTCGTTTTGGAAATTTAAATCGCTTGTAAATATCTTTTATATTCTCTATAAGAGTGTCTATAAATATTTGCGCTACATCATCGTCTTCGTTCTCCGCTGTAAACGTTTCGGGGGCTTGCGAATATAGGTCATCGTCAAAACATTTTATGTAATAACAGAAAGAACTCGGAACGTGTTTTTGGTATTTGTTGGTGTAGGACGTGTTGGGATCTGGTTGACAAGTGTCTATAGGTTTAATGAAACTTTCGAAATCGGCGTACACTACGAAGGGGACTCTCATCTTTCTATAATAATTTTTAAAACTCAACATAGTTCCCGGTTCTGGAAGTTCTATCTTTTGCGCCTCGTGTTGGGAACAGTACTCGGTGTGTTTGTGTAGCGAATCTTTTCTACTGAATCCTATTAAGCATCTTTTACAATGGTACATCGAAGTGCTGGTGTTTTCTGTTTGTACCGCCATCAATCTGTTGAAGTTCTTTATCCAACAATAATGCTTCTTTTCTCCATCAGAAATGAGTAATAGATCTACACACCTTCGTTCTCATGTTTCGATAAATATAGTGGGAAACAGGTTAACATCTTTCTCATAACCAAAAACATTAATACTAATATTATTATTTCTCTCAAACTTACTTATCACGTTAGCATCCGCCATTACTGGGAATTCAACATCAGACCAATTAAGTTCCTCAGACTGCTTGATTAATTCTTTCGTAATTCTTTCTGAATCTCTCGCAACTGGGTTTAAGGCTCTCGTTACACACCACTTGAAACATTCTTCGTCTTCGTTCTTCATATTAATAATTCCCTTTTTACTCGCTAAACAGTTTGGTAGTGGAATGTAAGAACTACCTTTCAACGGTTTGTAAACAACCGTGTTGATTTCTAATTTTTGAACCGCCCTGAGTCGCCAATTACTACCACGCATCTGGAAGGAGGCCATCGACTCTATAATTTTATCTTTCGCGGTGTTATAAATTTCACTTACATCGGTGGAGTCTAGAATCACCTCAGTCTTTGAAACGAATGGAAAATCTTTATTATCTACTTCTCCAGTCTTCATATCAACGCGCTCCATTGCGCAGGTAAGGACAAAGTTGACCTTAGTCTGACGATTTTTTAACAACAAGTCTACCGCCGGTGCTCGAACGGCGTTAAGAAATGATGTGGCATCGATACCTTTAGCTCCCTCTACCGTGAATTGTTTCGTGAAGCCTTTGATAGCAGAAGCCGTTTCATGAATTTCAAACTTTGGTTTATTAATTAATTTCCTAAAATATGAAGTAATTTTTGTTTGCATTACCCCAAACTTCTCCTTTACGATTTTCATCGGTTGCTTAAGTATCTTCCTTTTAATCGCCTTAGCACATGTATTAATCGCTAACATAGTTTTGTCGTATACTTTTCGTGCTCTTGAGGTTGGCGTGGGTGTTTGTGGCGGGATTTCAACCCGCGAGCTGGTATTAGGCGAGATTGGTGTAAAATGTGAGGGGATTAGTGTTTGAGCCTCGATAGCTTCAATTGTAGCAATCAACTCCGCTTTCCGTAGTCTCGTATATCTAACCATACCGCTCTGCTTGGCGATTTTTCTTAATTCGATAACAGTTTTCTTCGAGTAGTCCATTTTATATACAGAATTTATTTCTTTAAGCCCTTTTGCTAAAATATTTTCACTCATTTTACATACACTCGCGGCCTCTGACCATTAGGGAGTATTGGTGAATGGGTCGAACCATACCTACATTTTTCTGTACGTCGGAGGATGAGGATTTAGACTTAGGACTGGTGTTTTGGCTGAGTGGGACCCTAGTTATTGGTTTGTGCATGGTGGTGGTGGGCGATTTAGACCTAGGCATGGTTCGTGTATGGCAATTTGGACCTAGGATTTGGTTCGTGTACGCTGAAAGGTGAGGATTCGAACCTATGTTTAGTTAAAATCGTTAGCTTGCTACACTCTTATCTACTAGGTGCAAAACTTATAAATTAGCAGTAAAAACATAGTATAGTCTACCACTCTACCTGTGCTAATCACAATGCTAAATTTTGGTGAAATTAGAAGAACTATTACCGTAAAAACCAAGAAGACAGTAACTCAAAAAAGATGAATCTGAGTAAAAAGGAAAAGAAGAAATCTGTTTAATTCAACCAAAAATTAAATTACAATGTTTCTGAATTTTTGCATACAGTTATATTTAAATGAGTTAAATTTTTATCTAAAGTTACTTTTTGTTGTATTTACGTAAAAATGATATCAAAATGAGATACTGTGTTTTTGCTTAGTATATAATTATTTGAAATCGGTTTGCTGCTAAGCATGAAAGCAGTAACTAGAAATGCTATGCTAATTTTGGGACTCAGAGTGTATCATTAATAAGACTTTGCAGCGTTATAAGTTTCTGATTTTTCTATACACTTAACGTTCTAATTTTTTATTTTTTTAAAAATAATCTTCGATAGCAGGAAACATGTCTGCATTGATTTTACCAACAAGAAATCAATATGGACGTTTGCTTCTGTTGACAATTTTCGGAAATTTATCCGGTAATGTAATAGTATAAAAAAGATTTACAACTCCGTGACTGTAATTATTGCACTTTGCATATATATATATATATATATATAATTTTTCCTTCAAAAGTAATATTTAAACTGACAGCCTGGCCACTATAAACTAACTATTTTTTTGTATCTTAACTCGTCCGGTGAGCATGGAGAGACCTAATTATTAATATTTTACAATTCCGTTACTACAACTCCGTTACATTATTTTTCTATTAAAATGAATTTATTTAATGGTACATGCAGATAATTTGTCGTCAAAATAATTTAGGTTGCTGTGTAATAATTTAATGCACACTTAATACTAATTAATCACTAATTATAAACAGTGGCAGTATATTGTATTGTGTATTTATTAAGTAACAAAGTTGTAAATATTTAGGAATCAAAGTTGTATGTGTTTCACATAGTATAAAAACTAAAATAAAAAAATTAGGCCAAATCTGTCAAATTTAAGCTCTGCTCAATATTAAGTATTATTATTATTATTATTATTATTATTATTATTATTTTTATTATTATTATTATTATTAAGTATGCTTCAGCACTGCTAGTAAAATATTTGTGTAAGAATTTTTTTATTTTGCATGACTTTTTTTTCTCTTATTCTATTTCTGAATTTGACGCCTGTTGTGACATATACCAATATAGTCAAATTGCAACCAACGGCAAACTTTTATATTTCTTGGGATCATCATTTCCAGATTGCTTCTTTGCGACTGTTTCCTTATATTTTTTGGGATCATAGTCAGGGGCATCGTTTGAAAACCGCTTTCAGCTCAACCGTTGGATTTTCTTCATTTCTTTTATTTTCTAAGCAAGACTTGTATTAAGGGCTAATTGCACCATTCTAGCTCCATGACTTGCTGCTAAAACTCCACTACTACAAATGATGTATAATCAGATTAAATAAAAAATTACAAGTGACAACAAGTGACAAAAGTAATAATAATAATAATCATAATAATAATAATAATAATAATATAAAGTTTAATGTATATGCCGCCATATCTAACACTATGACATTTGATAGCAATCAAAAAGTAGGAGTTTCAAGAATCAGTACTGTAAAAATATTATTTAGCAATTGGCCATGCAGGGCCGGGTTTCATGAGGCAATGGTGTCATGTTAGTAATTTAATTAGTGCACCGATGCACCTGTAAAATTTGCACACACAGCAACTTGCTATCCTAGTACAAACGGTAAATATTAAAATTATGAATGAAGCACCATATCTTGTGCACAATAAATGCTTTTTATCCAGTTAATATATTGCTACATTGGAAGTTCTGTACACTTAGGCTACAGTTACTGTCCAGAAAACCAGTAACACTGAACTATATAACATTTGTGACAGTATAATTATTTTTTCTATCATCGCCCACGCGAAACTGTTCCATCGGATTAGGAACTTTCAGTGTTTCAAATTACGAGCTAGACTTCATTTTTGTTTCAACAACAAAATGTATAATTACAGAGCAAGACAATTAATTTTTTACCTTGAAATTATTTTGTCTTTAAATGACATTGTGTGATTCTTAATTAATTGAAATCGTTTCAATTCTCTATTAATATAATCATTATCATACTGTCCAGTGAGTTATTGTTTGCTCGTTGAGAAATAGATAACTACACATGCGCAATAATTCCATATACTAAGCAACAAGACAGTAAGTTGAGTTACTGTTTTTTTGCTTAGAATGATGATCCTCAGATGAGATACTGTGAATTTCTTTCCTTTTTTTGGCCATGTTACTGGGCAGAT
The DNA here is from genome assembly GCA_020284085.1 of Aporrectodea caliginosa. Taxonomy (NCBI): domain Eukaryota; kingdom Metazoa; phylum Annelida; class Clitellata; order Crassiclitellata; family Lumbricidae; genus Aporrectodea; species Aporrectodea caliginosa. Next base: position 314,168 of record JACEVL010000909.1, on the reverse strand, counting down.
ACTGTTTCCTTGATTTTATATATGATAGAACATGTTGTCTAGATGTCGAAACCAGTGCTAACTCAAAACCGCAAAAAATTGAGTTACTGTCTTCTTTCTTAGCACGGCAGTAATATAATAGCCCTTCGCCATAGCATGCAAGATATTGTTTAGCAAATATCACACTCATATTATCTAGAACAATAACTTTTTAATAACAAGCATGAAAACGATCAGGCTATTTTGAAATAGCTGGAACTAGTTACCTCAGTCCCTCAGGACTGACCTTTTTTCTATTTCTTTTGACCATTTCCGCAAGCGCCTGAAAACCTCCCTTTACCAGCTCGGGTCGGGAGCGCCTCTGTTTTGAGTGGCGCTATATAAATGCTTGATTACGATTACGATAATGTACTTGATAGCGGTGTGACTATCAGTTTTATTTATAAATAAACGAATATATTGTATTATTATTGTTTATATTGTTCATGCCTTTGTTACTAGTCGAATTGACCACTGTTCCTCACTACTTGCTGGCCTTCCCCTTGGGGTTCTGGGGCGACTTGATCGAGTTCTACGCTCGGCTGCTCGGCTTATTGGACGCCTTCCTAGGTTCTCTCCTGTCTCTGCATACATGCGTGATGTGTTGCATTGGCTGTCTGTGTCTCAGCGTATCTCATATCGCATTGCTACTCTGGTTTCTCGTTGTGTTCTTGGCTGCGCTCCATCTTACTTGCGCGATCTTTGCCGCCCAGTGTCTGATGTTGCAGCGCGTCGGGTGCTTCGCTCTGCGACAAGGGGTGAGTTCCTTGTTCCACGTGCTCGCTTGGCTATTAGGCAGCGCCGTGCTTTTTCGGTTGTGGGCCCTTCTATCTGGAATCACCTCCCACTTAATCTCCGTTTTTTTTTACTTGTAAGCCATCCGACAGGGTTCTACAAGTCTCTCAAGTCTTTTTCTTTAGTCGTGGCTGGGCCGGGAGCGCTCCTGAGTAGTTTCTTGAAGGGGCGCTATATAAATGCTCTGAATGAATGAATGAATGAATGAAAAATAATGTGGCAATGTTCATAGCATATTCACCTTAAATGTTGTGCGGCATTAAGAGAAATCTGGGGAGGCAATAAATGTGTATTCATAATAAAAAATTAACTATGAGGTATAGTGAATTCTATTAGTAGGCCTACATATGGTGTTCACTAGCAATGCCAGAAAATTTCTCAAAAGCAAGAATTTCGGCATCGTTGTATTATGACGTATGCGCAATATGAAAATATAGGAGATTACTTATGTCGACAACGGGCACCCATTGATTGTCTTATATAAGCGTTAGAAGTAGAGTTTATTCAAAGAAATTATTGTAGACCAAATAAGATGATTTATGTGTTTTAAAAAAATCATTCATCTTGTCTGTTCTTATCTAATCCTAAGACTTCTATAGGCTTACATTTAATGTCGGATAACTCTCCTACAATCATTAAATTTTCACCCATGCTTGGTATTGTACTTTGTCCTTTGAGTAGGTCTGTACTTTCTTCAACAGCCAATAGCGGACAATCTAAACAAATTAGACCAACTTTGAACAGTCGACATTTAGATTTCAATTGCAAGTAAAAAACGACTTCTATAATGAACTCGAACTAGTATTATAATTACAGGCTTCACTATTGAGCATTGTGACTGACACAAACACACATGAAATTGAATGCGATGTAACAATGTAATGCTAGTTTCTTTTGCTTACGGAATTTATTGATAATGTGCTGAATCTGTATGAGTGGAAGTTACATACTTGCGTCAGCAAAATCAGTACCAAGCACCGAGACAGTACCGAGGCTGCTTGCTTAGCGCAATTCCATTCTAACCGATTATCATAAACTAAAGTTACTGATTTTGCTGTGCACAGAGCTCTTGGCATTATCAAAGTGACATTAGCTTCGTACTCCAATCTCATTATATGTACCAGCTACGCATATTATAATTGACCCAAGAAATCCGGCTAATTGATTATAATTATAATAATTATCCCCATAAATGACTCTTCACCTGTTTGTGTCGCTGCAACGCTTGAATATGTTTTACCAAAAAGTTTCGGCATGTGAAGGCTTTCGGTCAGGCAACCTAACAACAAAAACAAGGATTGAATAAACAATGATACCAAAATCCTTAAATAACGCCCATCGTAAAATTTCCCTTTTGTCGAAAGACAGGAGATTGTCGCACTGGATCTTTGCTAAAAAGGCACTCAAAAGAGTCTTTCACCACGGTAGACTCTTTTGAAGAGGCTTTACTCTGTTGGCCTCTTGCAATTAGACAGTCTTCTACGATATACTCAAAGGCCGTCATGGCATTGCAAACAAATGTGAAAGCTTAAAATAGTTATTTGTAAATGAAAAAAATCAGTTTTTAATGTAAACTGGATGCTTGACGCTTTTTAAATCTGAATTTCTAAAGTCGTTGAATTCTGGAAATCAATGCGCCTCGAGATAAGCCCCAGAATGCAGGTGACTGACGGTGTTGCGAAGGAAATGACAACGATCCAAAGAGGCGCATAGGATGATGATCGTGGTAGAATTTTTCTATGGCACCCAACTACATAATTATATTCAACACATATAATGTTAAATAATCTGTGTTTTTTCCGTTTCTTAGTTTATTGTAGGCCTACAAACTTTAGGGCAACTACAGTTGAAGCAACGGAAAGACAAATCAGTTGCAAGAATCTTTTATGGATTACCTTCTATTCCCGTGAATTCCTCAAGAATTATGGCTTCTTCATCTTCTAGACTTATACTCGAGTCAAGTTCTTCCGTATTATGTGGTTCGATTGTTGGAAGTAGTCGATTCAAAATGCTTTCTAAGAAATATTGCAGAAGTCCGGAGCTGAAGAGTTGCGTAAATTTCACCGCATTATCAGCTGTTTTGCAGTAGATGAAGATGACGATGCTCTGTCCTGGTTTAGCGTTCACTGGATTTAAACCGAGTTTCTTCATTTCCGCCAGCAGGTCCTTGATTTCAGTATCATCTGTTTTCTTGTTCCATATTACGCCATTAAATGCGATAGATAATGGTCCATCCAAATCAGGTCGGTTGTTCTTGATATGCACCGCTGGCATCTCGCCTATAAATACGATAGGTGTTATAGGCTATGTCATACATTGTTTGAGTTTTAATTGTTGCATTAGCAATGAATTGCCTTGGTAGCTATAGTTTGTGACTAGTTTCAAACAGTAAATAGTATAAGGAGCAGAAAGAAAAATAAATCAAACAACTGCCTTGGACACATAGTGGCAGGTTATTTATTTTAAACATTACTTCATCCGAGTAACGCAGTTCATCTGGGTTGGGAGTCGATTTATCCTATCTACAGCACCGCTTTCCTGGCGTCTCTTTCTCTACCACTGTGCGAGATTTGGGTGTGACCCTGAACCAGAAATTGACCTTTTCAGAACACGTGAGGAATGTATTCACACGTGCTTCTACCATCTACGTCAGATTCGCTCGGTACGCCGCTCTCTTACAACTAAAGCCGCTACGACCCTGATGCAAGCATTCATATGTATCAGAGTCGACTGTGGCAGTGCTATCTATGCGGGTTTAACCCTATAGCGTATTCATCAGTTGCAATATGTGCTAAATGTCGCGGGTCGCCTGATAGGAGGCATGCCAAAGTTCGATCGTGTTGTCAGGTCGGGAGCGCCTCTGAGGAGTATCTCATGAAGTGGCGCTATATAAATTTACGATTACGATCCTCTGTGTCTGGATAGCTTTGCTTTAAAAGATTTGGTCCTAATGTGCTTTTATAATTAGGGCACCAGTTGACTCATGAGTTCCTAGACCAGACTACTATCTAAATATGCTAGCGTATTTCATTAACTACACCTGAATTGGGGTAATTCTATTTGTGCCATTTGTTGTGATGAATATGCATCGACCAAAAACCTCTATGGAGAATAAGCAGTTTTGTTTACAACACATAAAAAACTGACCTTCCTTAAGATATTCTGCAGCGTGCATTTGCCTGGTTTTTCTTAGTACCTCTTGAAAATTGTTGTAACAGCAATTGCTGCGTCTCATAATTGCACTAATCAATTTGGAAACCTTTGCATAGTCAGCAATCTCTGCCTTAATTTCCTCGGCATCAGTCATGCTTATTGCCAGAAGACTTCTTAGCTCTGCAATGAATTCGGTGTCAATTCTTGTCACATTTGCCATTTTATGCCGGATTTTCACTAAACGCCTGTATCTTGAATCCGATAAAGGTAAGTGGTCATCTGCAGATAAAATAAAGCATTTCAAGTCGTTCTCATTTTCGTTTAAAATTAATCAAAATATTTCGTTTATTGTCTTTCAAAATGCTACTGAGTTGAGTGGTTATTGAAATTTGTAGAAACTGAGCAAAGTCACGCTTCTGAATCAGTGCTTTTCCAACTTCACAATAATATGGCGCTATAAAATATATCATCCAAGATTTCAGTTAAATAAAATTCCATAATATAATGAATTCATTCATTCGTTAGTGACTCATTCACTCATTCTTCTACACCAAACCATCATATCTTTATAATCCAATGTAGGCCAACATAAAAGTGGTCATTGCATCCTCTGAGTGTCCAAACTAGTGGTGGTAATGCCAGGAGGCACGGAACGAGTATGCGCATATTACAAATATTTATATTTTTAGAAATTTACGAATACTGACGAATATTAAACTGGCCAACGAATATTAATTTTTTTGTTTTTTAAATTCTTCAAAATCTGTCCGAGAGGGAGATAAATCGTACAGAGACAGACCGACAGAGAGGAGAGATCAGAGAGAGAGAGACAGACAGAAAGAAAGAGAGAGAGAGGGAGAGAGAGAGAGAGAGAGAGAGAGAGAGTCATGGTCAGTTTTTTTACAGAGTTCTTCAAGAGTAGGGAACGATTTGGGTAGGAAACCTAATTAAGCGTACCATCTTACGGACCACGGCTCTAACCACTGCACATATTCTTAAATTGTTACTCTTAAATTAGTTCGAAAAAAAGCGGAAACAGTAACGTCGTCAACGAATATTTACGAATATTTACGAATATTAAAAATGTCCTAATATTCACGAATATTTACGAATATTAAAGCCTGAAGTCACGAATTCTCGTTCTATCATGCCAGGAGGAATGCAATGTATTTTTCAAAATAGTTTAAGCAATATTTCAGAAAAGTCTATGAAGCTAGAAGATGTCAGCTGTTAAATACTAAAGATAGTTTAAGCCGGATAAATGAGAGGGTTTTGATAGTACATATGAACAAGTTATTGTATTCGGCGTGTTTCACAGGGTTGTTTGGAGGTAGAAGTTTTGGATTAGGTAGCTTGCAATGACGAGACTGAGTATATTGTAAACTGAGCATAATGAGCAACGCATCCTGAACATACATGTTATGGAAATGGATGGCTCGCGTATGAATGGATAGATGTTGAGGTTGAATTGAGAAGATAACGAATATGGCTGTATATACCTTCAGTGCTTCCACTCAAGATGTTTGCCACATGTTCCTGCTCAGCGTCCTTCATCACCTGCAGAAAAGACTCATATTTGTCAGGCGAAACTTGTTTCAACCATTGGAACAAGAGAATACGTTGCCTTTGATGACTTCTTTCGGCTTTGAGATCAGATTCCTGTGTTTCGTCCAGGACGTCCTTGGCTCTCAAAAAATCGATCACATATAAATTGATAGTTGTACATCTGAGGAGAACGTCGTAGTTCTTCTGTATAGTTTCAGCGTGAGACATTTTCCAACTCTGAAAACAAAGGCACCAGGTTGTGTTTTTAAACAATAGCACAACCAAAATATCAGGATTTATTAAAAAAATCTTGGTGCTATAAGAGAAGGCTGCATTCACATAACTGAATTGCATCCTGATCTCGGAAAATGTATTAGTGCAAGCGTACTTTACAAGCACAGTCTGCAACCCCCATACTGAGGTTACGATTAATTTTAGCAAGGCCCGTATTCAATAATTGAATTTGACATAATTATGTCTATAATGATTTGGCAGATCAGGCCTCGTAGCTTGGCAAACGGCAATTGTCTCCGTATTAATACGGTATAAATAAATATCACTTTATGCATTTAAAAGAAACCTCCGAGCCTACTTTCTGTCTCCAGATAATATTTTGCAAGTCTGATAATTCCGTACTTGCCGTGATCCTCTTTTCTTCTGTGTTTATCTTTTGTGTATCTTTCTCCTTAGTTTGTCTATTTCTATTTCTATTTTTATTGTTTTCTTATTTTCATTTTCCTATAATTATTAATAGCCTATGTTAATTTAAATATTATTGCTATAACTGAATAGTTAAGATCTACTTTAGAATAGAAACTTATTGATCCTCTTACGATTATTGTATGTATATTATTGAATTACTCAGTGTATCAGGTCTTACGCTTTATCCGTCTACCTGTCTTTAATTGATTTGCTGATGCCCTAACGTACTGTTTTGTACTTGGATAATGGCCATTTTCTTCTTCTACTGAAATGGGGGCCTTACTTAGCGGGACCTAGGTTCCTTTTAGATCTTCCTTATTGACCTTCTCTCCAGTAGAGAGTGACGCGGGGAGACAATCTCGTCCCCATCCCCGCCCCGCAACAAGTAAGTCTTCCCCATCCCATCCCCACCCCATCCCCGCAGGGTTTGTCCCCATCCCTCCCCATCCCCGCAGGTTTCTCCCATCTCCACCCCATCACCGCAGGACGACATCACATTCCCCGCAAAAAGCTTACACCAATTCAAATTTAAAAAATAATTTTTTATAGGTTTTCGCTTACAAAACTAAGTGTATTGCTGATTGCATTAGTCTGTTATTATCTTATGGACAGTTTGCATTAACCAAGTCCTGACTATTTATGACCAGTAGGCTTCAGGAAATAATAAAATCTCCTTATCAGTTCTCAAGTTCTTAACATCACCCGGGTTTATTGCCGGCTCATTCCCCATTACCGCGGTATTACCGCGAGAGTAAACAGCGGTATTACCGCATTTGTTGTCCCCATTACCGTGGTATTACCGCAATTGTTGCCCCCATTACCGCGGAAGTTACCGCGGTTTCCTCGCGGGGAAATTCCCCATGTCACTCTCTACTCTCCAGTCCTTATTGAGATTCTTCAATGCATTTACAATTACCTATGACTGAATTATCTTCAGTTGATGTACATAATCTAACTATCTAACCTCACTGGCTCCCTCTATCTGTCCGAATACAATTCAAGGTTCTTATTTTAGTCCTTAAGTCTCATCTGGGTCTTGCTCCGAAGTACCTGTGCGATCTCATGCTTCGCCCACTCTCTGCCACTTCGCTGCGTCCTCTCCGATCCTCTGATCGGCTTGACCTTTTTGTTCCCCGTGTCAGGACTGCGATGGCTCAATCCAGATCCTTCGCCTGCATAGGTCCTTCTCTGTGGAATGGACTTCCTCCACCGGTTCGCTCTGCCATCCTTTCTGGTAGTCTCTCCTCATCCTTTTCGAAACTAAAATCCTGCCTTTTCCCTCGGGTTGCTCGCACTGGGAAAGCTTCTGAAAGGCTTTTGCTGCGAGAAGCGCTTTATAAATAGCCAAATACAATACAATACAATAACACTTGTATTTTCATATCATCTGTAACTGTTCTGGACTATGGATGGATCAATAAAAAATGATTTTATTGACTCGATTTGATCAGTACGTCGACTCCCGGCCGCTGCATGCAGCAGTCAGAATGCGTGACTAACTGAAAGAGTGATAGCCCCTCCCGCCCAGGGGCAGCGATCCCGGGGGGACGAGGGGGACATGTCCCCCCACCTTTAGCAGTGGAGGGGACGCAGTATACCGTTGCCCTTCCAAATTGTTAAAGAAATTTTGACTGCTATTTTTGTTAAATAATTGTCAAGTGGAAACTTGACCAATGAGATCAGGCAGCTTACACGTCAACACGTTGCCACCAACAACTTACAAGAATTACTGAGTTTTGCTTATTATCATGCAGTCTGTTTCTTTGTTCCCATCCTACGACCCTATACAGTAGGAACAAGTTCGACTTATATCTCTGCATAGCATAAATATACTGTGGATAAAGTGGACTTTGACTGCATGTCGACTGAAGATCCTTCCACTCCTTTCTTTAAGCTCGTGTGCTGTGCTCGTGTGCAGCCGTCAGGCCGATCAACCAGGCCACGGACCCCTGGTATAAGGGCGAAGCCGACCAGTCCCTTGGTTGCTGCAACTACGGAGCTACAGAGGCGCCTAAAATTCTACATGTATATAGATAAAATTCTAAACTACAAAAACCATTGGAATTTTTTAAAGAAAATTGCAAGGTCCTCCGTGCCACTGACTGGCGGCCTTTGACAATCTTTGACAGTGTTGTGCTATAGGCAAGGACAAAAATGACACCCCTTACTCATAAATGACATCTTTTTGACGGAAGCGACCATCATGTATTTTTTCGGATTTTTCCGTCCTTTGAAAAATGCCGCTCTAGGCAGCCGCCTATATCGCCAGTAGGCCTATACCTAAACCCGTCTCTGGTGTTACTCATCAGAGGCTGGCGTGCCACAAATGCCACGCGTACCGTAGGGTTGGCCACCACTGGTGTTTGCAATCTGTTAATTAGTCGTGTTTTATTGTTGATAAGAGGAGACCCTAAAATAGCTTAATAATTTCAACTTAAATCATTGTCTTAGAACTTCATACATTCTATTGTCACGGAGCGTCATGAAAAGAACTAAACTAAAGTATATTTCTAAGTGATCCAAGCAAGAGACCGATGGACAGCTTCGCTAAAAAAGGTAAATTGAGTTTGTGAATCTACTGAATTATCTGATTCAGTGAGAGGAATAATTAGTTCGAACCTCGAAATCTCATTAATTATTATTACATAATAAATTTTAAGCAGCTTGAACTTGGTTGAGCTGGAAGAACATTTGATTTCGAGAAGCGATAATAGGAAGAACTTAATTTGTTGTTTTGCGAAAAAGTAGAAAATTCCGTAGTATAGTAAGTCCATAGAGGTTATAGCGCATTAAGTGACATTATTCAGTATGCTAAAGTGTTACCAACTAGGCCTAATAAAATCAGTTCACTTTTGATTTGAGTTTGCATATGATTATGCAATTTGATGAAAATATATCTACATGCCTGTGAACAAATGTTTTGCATATATAATGAGCACAGGTGTTCCTTAGGTTGATATATATAATTCGTATTCGATTGTTAAGCTGTTTTAGTCTTAGGCCTTAGTTGCGCGGTCACCTGGCGGCGCTTGGCCTAAAGTAGCCTAAACTTTGGCTGACGACAGATTCTCGGCACGTGCAGTTAGCGCGCCGAACTTAGAAACTGCTGATGATAGTGAATTTGAAGATATGTAGAGTAGTTGTTGTTTTAATGAAGTAGAGAGTTGTGTTATGTAGAAGTTACAGTCGCGTTGTGTTTAATGAAGAACTGTGTTTGAATATTAACTGTGGTTTAAAAGAAATACATTCAAAGAACTGTGTCAATTTAATTCTTAAACAGTTAGAAGAAGTTGAGCAGATTTTACGTAGAGATAAGGAAAAGTGTTTGAGTTAGGTCACAACTAAAGAAAGGACAGAAGAGTTGGTGACATATTTGGTGGCAGCAGCGGTGGAATTCGAAACAACGTCGGAAGGATTCGAAACAACGTCGGAAGGATTCGAAACAACGTCTGGGATTCGAAACAACGTCGGTTGGAGATTCGAAACAACGTCGGTTGGAGATTCGAAACAACGTCGACTGGTGAATACGCATTAAAATCAGTGGTAAATCTACGACAACGAAAGCAAAGGTATACAAGTTTGTTGTTTTCAAACAAAGAACAATCCCTTGATACTTCAAACACAAAAGAAAACTCGTGTTTTCCAGAAAGGACAGCACTGAAGTAAAGAAGTAAGATGGAGAAATTAAGTGTCAAAAAACAAGCAGAACTGAAGAAGATGTCTTCTGAAAGATTAAAACAGCGCTTGTTGAAGGCTGGTTTTGAAGAAGAGAAACTGACAGATATGTCACGTGAAGACATGTTAGAAGCGCTAGCTGAAGTCTGGCTTAAAGAAGAAGCAGAAGAAGAAGAAGAAGGTGCTGTCGGTGGTGCTGTGGAAAAGGTTATTGAGAAACCACCTGGACCTATGTCTATGGAGATGATGATGCAATGGATGATGATGACAAGACAAGAAGAGAAAGAAAGAGAGAAAAACGGAGACAAGAAGAGAAAAAATACGACAGGAAGAATTACGAAGACAAAGAGAGAAGAAAGAGAAGGCAGAACGTCTTCAGAGAGAGAAAGAAGAGAAAGAGAATGCAAGACAGGAAGAATTACGTCTTCAGAGAGAGAAAGAAGAGAAGGCAGAACGTCTTCAGAGAGAGGAAGAATTAGAACGTCTTCAGAGAGAGAAGAGAAGAGAAAAATTGCGCAGACAGCAAGTTCGTGTGGCAGAACTTGAGTTGCAAAAGCAGCAATTTGAGATTCAATTAGAGCAATTGAGAAGAGATCGAGAAGATGCTGAAAGGAGAAGATTAGAGCAGATGATTGAATTTGAAAGGGCGCGGAAAAGTGACGAAGAGATACGTCAGCAACAGATTGAAGAGAAGAGACTACGTGAAGAAGAAAAGGAAAAAGTACGAATTTCAGAGTTGGAGCGAGCAGAAGAGGTTAGACAAGAAGAACTGAAATTACAGAGAGAAAGCATGGAGAGGGCGGAAGCGGAAAGACAAGAACGTTTAAAGTTGGAACAACAAAAAATAGCATTAAAAGAAGCACAACTCAAAGAGGAGAAACAAAATAGAGAAGCTCAAGAACAAAGAAGAGAAGAAGAACGAGAAGAACAGAAAAGGAAACAGGAAGAAAGTGAAACGATGGTTTCGAAAATAAAGAAAATTGGTGATGCCATGAAACACGTGTTACCTAAAATGCCAAACGATATGATGGAGGTGCCATTATATTTCGAAACGGTTGAGAATGCGTTTCGTAGTTTCAACGTGCAAGAACAATTCTGGGTGAAGTTACTATTGCCATTGATGACTCCGAAAGCTAGAACTGTTCTAAACAGATTGTCATTCGCTGATTTAGACGATTATCAGATCGTGAAACAGCACTTGTTAAAAGAATTCAAGTTGACACCGAGAGAGTACAGATCGAAGTTTATTGATGCGAAGAAGACAGCTGAAGAAACGTATACAATGTTTACAGCAAGGCTGAAGAACTTGCTGAACTATTATGTGAAAAGTCGCAAAGTGGATAAGAATTTTGAGAAGTTGTTTGATTTATTAGTGGCGGATAAGTTGAAAGAATCACTACCACCAGGTCCACTACAGTTTGTGTTGTCGAAGGAAGGAACTGATTGTTACGAAGCTAGTGTTGTGGCAGACCTAGCAGACATTCATGTTAATAATCGAATTGGTTTGGCAATTCCGAATAAGACAAGTTTTGGTTTTGTTCCCAATGGCAAAAGAAATCAACAGTTCACTCCAAATTTTGGTTTTCATTGGAAGAGCAATCAAGAAACAGGAAATCAGTTCAGAGGTGCAGAAGTGAAACCAAATTCTCCGGTTGTTCACGAGAATAGAGAGTCGATGATGACCAGACAACGTCAGGTATATAACAAATCACCACCAAGGTTTGTCGCGAGAGAAGGCAATGCATCGTTTACTCCATATAAGAGAAAAGAAAGCATCGAACAACGAGGTGCAGTGGTGAAACGTTGTCACAACTGTGGATCAGACAGGCATTTGATGAAATTCTGTCCAGTTCCTGTTACAACCTCAAATTATGGAAAACAAGAACATTCGAGGGTGAATCGAATTCAAGTGGTTGATAATTCTGAAAGTCAAGCCACAGAACATCAGAACAATGAAACTGAAGTAAAGTCAGTGATGAAATGTCACCTTTCACCTGATATTCAGAAAGAAATTCTATTGCACAATGGAATGCAGAAAGAAATGGCTGGAAGAGATGAAAGTACAACATTGAAGAAAGTGGTATTGCAGTACGTCGAGGTAGAAATTCGTGGAACAGCAGGAAAAGAACCAATAAAAGTAAAAGCACTGATTGATTCTGGAGCAGAGGTTCCGGTGATTAGTGAAGAATTACTGGAAGGCATGAAGGTGGAGCAGATTGGAAAAGTGAACTTACAATGCGTGGCAGGAGATGCCATTCCTGCAAAGTTGGTGAAAGTTGATGTAAGGCTGTGTTGTAACGATGTGGAAGAAGAGGTAATTCCGCATAAAGTCAAATGTTCACTTACACCTTATGTGACATTGATGTGTGCTAGTATTGCAAAAATGGGAAGCACAGAAAGATTCTTGTTGCATCCAGAAATCATTGCAGAACTTAAAGCCGTGCCACAAGTGAAAATGATACAAGGAGATGTGCAAGCAAATGTAACGACGAGATTGCAGAGTCAGCGAAAGAAAGTGGTAGAAGTCGAAGATGAAAGTGAAACTGAAAGTTCAAGTGAAGAGGAAAACGAAAGTGATGATCAACAAAGTTTAATACAAGACGGTATAACAGCAGAAATGAGTGAACAAGAGATGGCTGCATGCAAGAATGGTAATCTAAATGAAACGAAAGAGGATAATGAATGTGATGTGGAGATAGCAGATTTGTTTCAAGAAAATGAGAAAGATGAAGAACAACAGATGCAGATTGCAGACGCAAAGAAATTCGAAGAACAGCAGAGACAAGATGAATCATTGAAAGCATGGTGGAATTTAGCGCCAGATAAAGAATCTGAATTCTGCGTGGTAAATGGCTTACTGTACAAGAGATATCGAATATTAGAGCAAACGATATATCAATTGGTGTTACCAAAAGAGCGACGAATGAAAGTGATGGAGTTGGCTCACGAATCAGTATTTGGAGGACATCTTGGAGAAGAGAAAACTAGAGAACGAATAAAGTTGTCTTTTACGTGGCCAAAGATGAGAAGAGATATAGTGAAATTTTGCAAATCATGTGAGAAATGTCAGTTAAAGGCAAGAAGTTTGGTGATGGACAGGGTTCCTATCACTCCAATTCCAAGAGAAGATGTGGCGTTTAGAAGAATTACGGTGGATTGTGTAGGACCAATCGAGCCAGCATCTGCTGCAGGTCACAAGTACTGTTTATGTATTGTCGATTCTTGCACCAGATGGCCTACAGTGTTTCTGTTGAAATCATTAACTGCAAAAGCTGTATGTGATGCTTTGATGGAGTTGTTCATGAACGTTGGTGTACCTTCTGTGATCACAAGTGACCAAGGAACAAATTTTACTGCGAGTCTGACAAGAGAATTTCTGAATTTAATGGGGTGTAGTCCAAGATTTGATACGCCAGGTCATCCAGAGGCAGCTGGATTAGTAGAAAGATGGAATCAAACATTCAAGAAAATGATCCATCATGTAATTGTTGACAATCCAAGGCAATGGCATAAAGTAATTCCGTTTACAGTGTGGGCATTACGAGAAGTACCGAATGCAACTACTGGAATTGCTCCTTATATGTTGGTGTATGGAAAGATTCCGCGTGGACCACTGGCAATTCTAAAAGAAAGTTGGACAAGAGAAATTAATTTACCACCTCATATTGGAATCCAACCAGAAAAGTACTTGAAAGACATGAAAGCAAATATGGAAAAAGCATTACTGTTTGCAGAATCATATTCACGAGAGAAGCAATTACAGTATACGAATCAATACAACAAAAGAGCGAAACATAAAGAATTTGAACCGGGTGAAAAAGTTATTGTGTTGTATCCGACGTCAACAAATAAACTGATTTCACGATGGCATGGTCCATGTACTGTCATACAACGAAGGTCAAAGTACTCTTATTTGATTGATATGGGTGACGATTGTCGAAAGATAATTCACGCAAATAAAATCAGAAAGTACATTACAAGAGCAATGAGTTGTGGATTAATCGTTGAAGAAGATGAAGACTTTGGTTCAGTGGTTGAGTTGTTGACGAAGAATGACTTGCAAGATGAAAAGAATTCACTGAATCTTGATCCTGATCAGATTAACCATTTAACATTGACTCAACAAAAACAATTGCTGGAAGTACTGAACAAATATTCTGATCGATTTTCTGAAAAGCCTGGACTATGTACATTGGTTGAGCATGAAATTGAACTGAAACCGGAATTTCGTGAAAAAGAATTTATGGCTTACCGAATTCCACTCATCTATCGAGCAGAAGTTGAACGACAAATTAAAGAAATGCTTCAAGCCAACATTATAAAACCATCTTCGAGCAGAATGGCAAGTCCGCTGGTAATTGTTAAAAAGAAAGACGGTTCTCTGAGACTTGCCTGCGACTACAGATACATTAACTCGTTCACTGTGGATTGTAAATATCCGATGCCGATTGTGAAAGATGTTTTGCACAAAGTTGGAAAATCAAATGTGATCTCGATTTTTGATTGTCGAAGTGCTTACTGGACTTGTCCTGTTAAGCAAACTGATCAATGGAAAACTGCTTTTGTTACTCACAATGGACTGTACGAGTTTACTCGTGTTCCGTTCGGAATGATCAACTCAGGAAGAACATTTGTTAAAGCAATTAACATGGTTTTACAGCCTATAAATGAATTTGCTGAGCCCTATGTAGATGACATTGCTGTGCATTCAGATGACTGGAAGATTCATTTACAGCATTTAGATGCATATTTAATGCAAATGAGACTGCATAACATTACTCTGAACTTAAAGAAATGTATCTTTGGTAAGAGTGAGGTAAAGTTCATCGGTCATGTGGTTGGTTCTGGAACGATTCAAATGAATCCAGATAGAATTGAAAGTTTAATTAATTTGAAAACCCCAGAAACGAAGAAACAAATTAAGCAATTGCTGGGATTTTTTGGTTACTATAGACAGTTTATCAAAGATTTTGCACAGATTGCGAAGCCTCTATCTGATTTGACAAGCAAACATGTTCCAGATAAGATTGATTGGACTGATAGACATCAACAGGCATTTAATTTACTTAAAGATGCTGTACGCTCTAAAGTTGTTTTATATGTTTTTGATGTTGGAAAACCTTTTAATTTGTACTGTGATAGTAGTGATTTTGCAGTAGGAGCTGTTTTAACACAGATGGATGATAAGGGAATAGAACGCCCTGTATCATTTATAAGTCAGAAATTGACTGACACTCAGAAGAGATGGGCAACTGTAGAGAAAGAAGCCTATGCTATTGTTTGGGCTCTAAATAAGTTAAAAGAGATAATAATTGGATCTAAAGTTCACATCTTTACCGATCACAATCCTTTAACTTATCTGACTGAATCTATGTCTAAGTCTGCTAAATTGGTGCGTTGGGCTTTGGCACTGCAAACTTTTGATGTAGAAGTTAATTATAAGAAAGGACGATTAAATGTTGTAGCAGATTGTTTATCTAGATTATAAGATTGTTTATTTTACTGTATTATATAGTATTAAGTTTATTGCATAATTTAGTACCTGATGATTTCGCAAATTTTTAAGTTTAATTTGCTCAATCCAAAGAAAGGGAAGGAGGTAATGTGAACTAATGTTTTGCATATATAATGAGCACAGGTGTTCCTTAGGTTGATATATATATATATATATAATGTGTATCGATTGTTAAGCGTTTTAGTCTTAGGCCTTAGTTGCGCTGTCGGCTCGTGGGCGCTTGGCCTAAAGTAGCCTAAACTTTGGCTGACGATAGATTGTTTTACACGTGCAGTTAGCGCGCCAAACTTAGAAACTGCTGATGACAGTAAATTTGAACAATACAGTGTAGTACAGTTGTTTTAAGGCAAGAGTTGAGTTGTTTGTTATTAAACTGTGTTTGAAGAAAGGAGAAACATTCAAAGAACTGTGTCAATTTAATTCTTAAACAGTTAGAAGACGTTGAGCAATTTATATGTAGAGATAAGGAAAGTTCTTGAGGTAGGTCACAACTAAGAAAGAAAAGAGTTGGTGACAAAGTCAAAAAATTTTTTCGCGCTCACGCGCGAATACGTTTTTTACCCATTTCGAAAGTGTCCCCCCCACCCGTCAGACAAGATCGCCGCCTCTGTTCGTGACTAAATTAATTTGTTTCGAGAAAACTGTTTCAAAAGGCACAAACTGAGCATAGATACAGTGAACGTTGGATCTAAACAGCATTTACTTTCTTTTAGCATATGAATTCTTAATCTATTTAGCTGTATTAGACCTTAACCTATATTTCTCTTCAATATGGGCCACAAAAATAATTTGTTCACAGAAGTAACAAAAACTGACCGCGTGTGAGCTGTTTACGTGAGAGGGTAATCCAGACTGCAGCGGGACTATTGACCCCTTTGGATTGCCCTTTTGACGCCAGCACTTGAAATGCTATAGGCAGAACGGTCATAATTTGATGTGTCTGTTGTGTGATGATTCAATAAACAGTTTCAATCAATCAAACAATCAAATGATCTAAATCTATTTAGGGCTTACGAACAGATAGGAAGCTCCATTCTGAGGTGCTTTTGACCATAAAAGAAGCACTTTTTGTAATTGTAATTGTAATCGCAAATTTATATAGCGCCATTCCCACAGAAACTCATCAGCAGAGTTCCCGACCTGACAACACAAAGCTAAGATCGAATAAAATGGTTTTCAAGCGCCTACAAAATTAATATGAGGCAAAGAAAGGCCAGGGACTGAATCCACGTGTTGCAAGGGAGCTTATTCCAGACAGATGCCATGGGCCAATAAGAAAGAATTTATTTTGATGCTGGGCCGCGGAAGATCGGCGTTGTCGGGACATCCCAGCAGGAGGAAGAAATCTGCGGGCAAGGATGGAGTAGAACGCGATAGCTCCCTAAGATAAGATGGAGACAATTACAAATGAGCATTAGAGGCATTAGGAACTTACTCAAAGGGTTTTTCGCATTACTAACCAGTGCAGTTCCTTCTAAACCTACCTATGTTTACGTAGTTTCTAAACCTACCTAGGTTTAGAAGGATCTGCACTGGTTAGTAATGCTAAAAAGTAAAAACTCATTGAGTAAGTTCCTAATGTTTCTACATTCCACCGAAAACAGATTGTTTCTGATTAGCTTGTGGCCGGATATTGCACGGAATAGAGTCGCCAGGTGAATAATAGACAGCAATGACCACAGTCGTAAAATGTTTAGTCTTTATACCCAATTACTCACTGTCTCTCACCTTCTCCCAGTAAAGCATCTCTTTTTCTCTGAACACAACATGCATTGGTAATATGCGAAGGATCCAGGCAGGCAGACTGGTCAATCAAAGCCAGGTTGCCTGGGCTAAAAGTCTGGAAGGTGCTGTCTGAAAGATAGGGGAGGGAAGCTGTTTATGGGAACGGCTTCGTATTTGTAAAGTTGTTTCATATACCTAGGAACATTGAGAATATCACTTGTATGTATGCACAATAACATAATTTTTTATAAATTGTTATAATTCTAAATCTAGCTGATTCTGATATACGTTAGGCCATAGGGGCCTACTTTAAAAATCCCAGAATAAAATAAGGACTTTCAATAAATTCGTAATTAACATAATTTCTCTACTTGAGATCTCAAAACTTCATCTTTCAATGTATTAGTATTATAAATAAATTTGTAACGCGCGCATGGTCACACCGAAATGTGACTCAAGAGCAACGTCTGAAACGTGTTATTCGGTTTGCATTAACAATGTCGTTCGTAAATCGTCCATCACCGAACACACACACACACACACAAATAATTGCGCAGACACGATATCGTTTCAGCACTAACACGGAAGTATCTTGTTGCCATTGTAGGTAGCAGCTGCACCGTTTCCGATGATCCATGCAAAAGGTAGCAGCCTACAGATGGCTATTTTTCTCCCGTTTCTTGTGTCCGTTGTCGTTCTGACGTCTGCCATCCGATCTGAAACGGGCGACGATGGCAGGACTTCTTCAGTTCAGAGTCAGAAGACTGACGGGTCCGCCAACAGTCCGTGTTGTATGGACGGCAACTTGGAAGGCAACACCCAGGTCCGGTTCAAAAGGTCACCACCGTCAACTCCAGGTGTGGGGAAAGGCTCTTCCGTCCCGAAACTGAAGCAGAGCCAAAGTTCGAGAGGAAAGGAGTCACCATCGGATATGGAACTCCGATGGAAGAGCACAGGAGACGAGGGCGATGGCAAAGTCCTTGGAGACCATCAAGTGGAGGGAGGTAGAGGGAATCTGGAAGAGGTGTTAGAAGAAAGAGGGGACGGAATATCGCATGGGAGATGGATTGTCAAAAACGATCCGTCCCGTGACGGAGTCAAACCATCCGCAGAATCCGTGGACAATGCCACCGAATCCGACCGGAAAAGAGTGGGATCTCAGAAGCACGGAGAGGAGGAGAGCAGAGGAATCAACCGGTTCCTCTCCGTCGGATGGTCAAAGCCGAAGTCCGCTCAGAGCGCAAGGGACACGGGTAACAACAGCTCCAGACCCAGATCCCGACGAGACCTCAGAGCCCTCAAGAGAATGCTCGACGACGCAAGCGTTGCTCCCGTCGATTCAGACTACCTTCCGGAAGAGGAGGGGCCACCGGAAATGACCGAGGAGGAACAGCAAATGTACGAGGACAACGTCGAGGTTCCGCAGACTGGGGAAACTCTTTCAGGTGATGCGACGCGCCGACAGGACTTCAGCAAGCGGCCGAAGTACTATCCGGACTGGGGACCGAAGCGAACCTGGCGGATTAACATGATGCGAGTCTGGGGAAAGCGATACCTGGCCGGCTACGACAAGAATCACGCTCCATGGAACTACTGAACTAACTGGCTCTCCGGTTGGCTTTGATGTTTTTCTCGATATATTTACGAAGATGTCGTTTAATTGTTGTAGTCCTACTGTCCTAGGCGTATTTGAGCTTTAAAATTATCAACAAATGGGCGAAGGCTATTCATGAAAAATTAAACATATGTAGTCAAAGCTCGATATTAATAATTAAACACTTAATTATAGTCATGATCTTGTGGACATATTTAGGCATGGCTCTACCTGTAAAATTGAACACGTGTAGCTCTACATAAATAATGGAAAGTATAAAGGTAAGGGTCCATATTAAGCATTAAGCACTGTCTATTTACAGGAGCTCTGCTGCGCTAGCGTCCAGCGCCGTGGTTCTTTTCGCTCTTCTAGGCAGGCTGAGCTTCTTTTCCCCGGGTTGTATAATGCAGCGCCGTGCCTTTTCCGTTGCTGACCCTGCAATCTGGAATGGGCTCCCTGTGGCACTACGCCTAATGCCTATAGAGCCCTTGCGGCCACGTTCTACCCTAGCCTCAAGACTGTTCTCTTTACCCGGGGCTGGGTCGGGAGTGCTCCTGAGTAGATAATCTTGAAGGGGCGCTATATAAATCTCTTAAATCCTGTCTATATGAATGAATGAATTAATTAATTAAACAGAATGAGAGCTTGATTAATGCATTTGCCTGTTATAATTATGCTCCTTGTTTTTTTAACTTCACTTCCACTGTAGAAAGATATTCGGGTCAGATTTCCAGAAAAAGGCAGTTATTCCAAAAATTAAACAGTTTACTTTTACGACAAGATTATTGCTCATTATACAACAAAAGGACACAACGCACTTGCTCATGTCATTTCGATTTTAGATAGCCATTTGTATATCTAAAAAAACAACTACAAAGTCCCACGGTCTTCAACGAGGTTTAGCGACTGTTCCTTCTCAGTCGCTGGACCCACTGCATGGAACAGTCTTCCCGACCATCTGAAGAATGCGCCATCCCTGGACACATTCAGATAACAGCTGAAAACCTATCTCTGTAAACTATCATATTCCTTGATTTCTGTAACTCATGTATACACAGCCTTTTCCCTCGGCCTCGGCTGTACTATGGCGCAATAGAAATCGTCTTATAATTATTATTATTATTACACATAAATATACATACATACACACATGCATGCGTACATACATACATGTACATACATACGTACATACATACATACATACGTATGGCCTACATACATGACTCGCTCTATGATCTTAACTGGGGGGTACTATAGCTGTCTCTGCCCGCACTCTTAAGACTTCTTTTCTCGCGAGGCTTTTCGCACTGGGAGCGCCTCTGATTAGGCCGCACTGCGAGAGGCGCTTTAGAAATCCGTAAATACAATACAATACAATACATGTCATACATACATGTAGATGCATGCTTTTGTACAAATAAGTCATGATTCGGTGGATTACTCGCATCCGAGGATGAATTGATGTACACATCCCGTGACCTGAAAAACAGATCTTAGATTGCGTGTTGACCCTTGGAGTGCTAACGCCAATTAGTCCATCGAGATGTGAATAAAGCTAAACCAATCGAATTTCCTGAACAGCAGCTGCTCAGAAAAAACACCGAGTTCAGCCCACAAGGAGACTCTGTTGAATCTATAGGAGAAGCTTCTTAGATCATGAGTGGGTCGTCTAATCCAACGCGTTTCCACAAACAGACACACTAAGCCTATTTAGAGGAAGGAAATAAACCGCCAGATGATATTTAAGCCTAAAATAGGCTACATATATCCAGTCTCACAAATAGGCCTAGAGCAGGTTTTAAAGCATCTTTCAAAAGAGCTGGCCTAAACGATGCCTAACTTCATTAACTGCATCGTAAATTTGGCTTATGAAACGGACAGTGTTTATGAAACGATGAGCTGCGTTGTTACAAGTCTCGGCATAATATTGAAAATTCATATGCAATCCACCCACGCAGTTAAGAAAATTCGGCGACAAAAGTGCATGAAGAATAAACGGATTAACATACATCTTGACGTAGGCTATACGGCGCTTTGGGAGATCCGCCCCCACAAAAATGCCTTCTCTCTAAATACCATAATAGCTAGCCGACAGCGACGGGCAAGATTAGTCTTGATTATGTCCCGACTGAAGCTTAAATTAATCGACACAGAAACGATTGCAAAACAAGTCATTTCTCTATCCATTGGCTCAACCACTTAATCTATTTAATACGCAGGACTAACGTTGTTGCGTTGTACAGCAATAAGCCCACGTACAGCTGTATATCAATATAGGCCTATAACATATTGTGTGTATATATATATATATTATGTTGCTATGTATATGTTGCTATGTATTGTTGTTATATATGTATGCAGTGGTGTGCATAAGTTTTGCATCACCAATTTTTGTTTTTGCGTTTATTCAAGTTCTGGTGCTGTTTCTCCATGCAGACT
The DNA here is from genome assembly GCA_020284085.1 of Aporrectodea caliginosa. Taxonomy (NCBI): domain Eukaryota; kingdom Metazoa; phylum Annelida; class Clitellata; order Crassiclitellata; family Lumbricidae; genus Aporrectodea; species Aporrectodea caliginosa. The sequence continues at coordinate 293,007 of JACEVL010000909.1, read as the reverse complement.
TAGAGCTAATACAGTTAATTCTATTTAGTTTTGCACAGTATGGGAATTGTAAAAAATAACGGGGGGGTTAGACGTTGATTTATGTGCAGTTTGGGTGTGAAATGTAGACTTTACTATGGAAGCCTAAGAAAGACTAGGGGGTTGACCCCCAACCCCTCCGGCAATTCTCACCCTGGTTTTACATGGGTTGTATTTGGCTTTGAAAATCAACATCTTAAGATGGATGGCTTTTAATTTCACATTAGTTAATAGTTATGGTACGATAACATGAACCTCCTATAGACACCAGTGCAAGAGCGAGGGCTGGCCCATAAAATACTTATCCATCCTTGACACTTAAAAGCGGTCTTTTCCAAGGCCACTGCATCATAGAGAAGGTCTACGGTCATAAATATTCGTTATTTCATGTCAACACATTGCACTATGCGCAGTCAATCAAGATCCAACTTTGACGCGCAATCCGTCATTTCGGAGGTTCTTGTTATCGTACCATCACAAATGTGAAATTAAAGTCAGAGCTATGTGCAACCACTCTTAGTCCTCTAACAATAAATAGAATTAATCGTATTAGCTCTAAGCCTGTATGGAGTTAACAGCACCAGAAGTTGAAGAAACGCAAAATAATGCAAAACTTATGCACACCTCTGTATATAGGCCTATATGTTGTAATGTATATATGGCTATGACCGTAATGCTCCATATAGTATATAGGGCTGCTTATTGGGGCGTAATATTTCTGAAGAAAACATGACCAAAGAAAGTTTTTATTATGTCCTAGCCTATATAATGTAAATTTATATATAGGCCTAGCATAACTACAAAAGAAACTAACCAGAGACACTCTCTACACTAGCATAAACGATGTTAACTGCAATTAAGAAGCACGAACTGGGCTACATCAGCAAGTGAGCACTGAGCAGGGCTACGACTAGCACTGCTCCGGACTACATTACATTACATTACATTACATCAGGTAGCACATACTTATTACTTATTCATCTGTACATTTTATACATATGCATCCTACACGCAAATTTATACATCCATACTTATTATAATATACACATATACATGGTAGTTGATACAATAAACTGGCTTCAAAGGCTGGCTGGTCAGTTGGAATCTTCAAAGGCAAGCACGCGGTGTCCTTTGAGATATGACGATGTGCATTTCTTATAATATCTCGTTTAGAAGGTTGAAATACATCCGGTGTTTTCTTACAAACTGTAAACGGCCTTCTGTTCCGGTGGTACGAAATAGAGTGTCCCCCATACATGAGTATCCCCCTTTATGAAATGGAGTATTCGGTTTAGTTTGCATTTTTGGATGTTTCTAAGTGCATTCAGTCGTACTGTTTGTATTTATTGTACACATAAAATATTTTAAGTTGCGTATCTTTAGTTTGTACGTCGACCTGAAATTTACTTCGTTTTTGGTGATTTTTGAATGGATTTTCGTCGAGGCTATCGTGACGCGTATGATGATTGGGGATAGAATGGTTTATCCCCCCGGATACCCTAAACCGGTTTATTCCATCCGGGGGATAAATTCATACATCCCCCGGATAGTCTTAGGATGGATACTCTATTTCGTGATATATACCGGCATTAAATATATCGAATCATCACCAACTGCGACCGATGGCAATGACTATATATATAGGATAGTCAAAATAAGAACGTTTATAATTAGCATGCCTTCGTGTTTTTTTCACGTTTATTTATAAAGTGTAAACACGAGGCCCAGTACATACTACATACAGCGCTCGTGAATAAGCTGGTGCCATGCGCTTCGCTAAAGAGTAGCACTTTAGAAATTTAGACCTGAGGTTTTTATGTAGGTTTTATAATACCAATTGGCCTACTTTTGCTAATCATGCATGTCGTGATCGTCTTGTATATTTATTCCACAGACAGGAACTGCCTGCAGGTAAATGCAGCCGCTCTTACTATAGCACATGTGCATAGAACCTATTTAAAAGGTATTATTAGCCCCAACAGAGCCCACATGGGTCTCATATAAATACCCATAAGAATGCTGGCAGGAACGTCGGCAGATCTATGGGACAATCCAACCCCATCCCAGATTTGCTTTGGGCTTGGTTAGAACCTGTTGGCGACTTCATTTTCTTAGCCTCGGTATCACGAGAGCGGGTCGCCAGTCCTCTCCCTCACCGTCTTTCCACCGCCAGTGTTCTGAAAATAGCCGGGTTGGCCAGGGGATACAAGTGGAGCGGAAATCTCGAAATAAATTTCTGTCCTGCAGGTGGATTTGAACCCCCGACCTCTGGGTTGACAGCCCAGCACGCTACCCAATAGCCTATCATGCAAGCCCAGTGAAAAGGATGTCTTAAATTAGACGATATGACACGAGAGACCAAGCGGAAGAAACAGATGTAGGTAAAGATTTCCTGCTCTTGCTGACTCGAGGGCCTTCGAGAAGGACCTGCAGAGCAACCGTCGTATACGCGCCCAACGGCGAGATATGCGGAGAGTTTGCTTGCATTCGCTTTATTACTGTTTTGACGCTTGAAATATCTGAGAAATTGGCATGTTCGATGAGAAGATGTCCTCATTGTCCGTCCGATAGATTGCCATCTGTCGGGCCATTCGTCTTTCTCAGAGAGAACAGCAAGAGGCGGCGAAAGCACGGTGCTGAGCAACTGTCGGGTCTCTTAAGTTTCAGGGAAAGTAAACATCCGACGACGACCGGTGGTTTCTCGGAACAGCAAGACACAGAGAGGCAAGAGAGAGATAGTAAGACAGAAAGAGAGAGACAGAGACAGAAAGAAACAGAGAGACAGAGAGAGAAAGACTTGAGAGGAGGAGAGAGAACGGAGAAAGACAGAGCATATGATATAAACTCAGGGGGGGAGGAGAAGGAAGAGGAGGAGGAGAAGGAAGCGAAAGATAGAGAATGAGAGAGATCACACAAAAAGAGAGACAGACAGACAGAGACAGAGACAGACAGAGAAACAGAGAGATGCAGAGAGATAGACAGAAACAGAGAGACAGAGACAGAGCATATGGGGCCGTCCATAAATGACGTCACGCACCTAGGGGGGGAGTCGGAAATTTGTGACGATGTGTGACATGGGTGCGGGGTCTGAGAAGTGTGACGTCACACCAGGTCTATGTTATTAAATTTAACAATTAACAACAATTTAATTTTAATAATAACAGCACTAATTTTGAGGATTAAATTTTCATTAAATTTTCTAATTTTTTTAATTATTTGAATGTATACGGGCATCATTATTAACAATTTTCTTATTATTTTAATATTTGGTCACCGTTAGATTTTAAAATATTCATGCTTTCCCTATTTGTTCCATGAAGGAGCATTTTGCTTCGCCATAGAAATTTGGTTTTAGGAGGGGGTTAGAGCTTTGTGACGTCATTTTTAGAGGGGTGTTACTTTTTGTGACGAAGTGTGACGAGGGGCGAAGGGGGGGTTAAAAATCGACCAAAATTGCGTGACGTCATTTATGGACGGCTCCTATGCATGGATATAAACTATATAAAGGGATGAGGAGGAGGAAGAGGAGCAGGAGGCGATTCAGGCGAAGGATAGAGAATGGAGAGAGAGATCACACATAGAAAAAGAGAGACAGACAGACAGGCAGACAGAAGATCCAGTATTTGATGTCTCTCTGTCTCATAGAGACAGGCAGACAGACAGAGACAGAGAGAGAGGTGATAGTGTAGAAACGCGCGCGCGAGAGAGGTGACAGCATAGAGGCGAGAGAATGGAGTGAAAAACAGAAGAATGGAGACACAAATCGATAGCACACAGAGAAGACAAAAGAAGAATGAAATAGAGACACAGAGACATGGACAATGCGGACGCCAGAGTCCTTAATGTTTATAGAGATCCAGTATTTGAAGTTTCAGGAGGCGAAACAAACCGGTTTCTGGGATTTACAGATGAAGCAATTTGACAACTATAGCCTAGCTATTATAAATCGCCGGGTTTGAAGGACGCACGCGGCACACCCATTTTAACCCATCTTCGAAAATTCAACAGTCTTTCTTCGCAGATATGATTTTTATAACTGCCCGTCTGTGTGACTAGTTTTCTCTCTGGCTGCTTGATTTTCTGTCTACCTTCTTGAAAGACAAACATTAAGACAGACAACAATACAGACCACACTCTGTATTGCCAAATTTCTCTCCCTCCTTCCCTCCCTCCCTCCCTCCCTGTCTCCGTCTGTCTGTCTGTCTGTCTCTCTCTCTGAGACAGACAGACAGACAGCAATCATGAATCATTTACAGGCTCGACTTCATAAGTCCATCGATCCGATGTCCAGCAGATTCTTCTCTTCCTCCTTCCGCCTGTCCTCCTCTTCTCCGCGTTCTCGTTTGTCTTATTGCTTGGACTTGAACAGCTTTCCCAGAGTGCAAGACGTCTGCATTTGACACCCGGATGGGGATCATCCCACCTTCCTGCGGCGCTAGCATCAGCTCAGGCTAATGGCACAGACTGGCAAGCGGTAAGAAATATAAGGGGGCGAATGACAAACGGTCACTGACAAAGAAAAGGTGAATCTGACCGATTGCCACCCCCGCTAGATAAATGCAAGTCGTATCATTTATTCAGGATAGGAATTTAGGCTTTGATATACCTTGAGGATCTTATATAGGCCTACGTCACTGCCTATACAAGCACAGGTCAGTTTCATTCCTCGAGCGAGCTTATTATATCCAATTGTGCCGTTAAATGATCACATGGAACTGTTGTGGTTCAAATTGTAGCATTTAAAGTTGCTGAACTCAACAACAAGTTGCAGGAAGTGATACAGAACGAAAATGCCAATGGTTCTGTATAGCCTACATGTAGTAGCCTACACCGACATTTTATGATTTACAAAGAACTTTTCCACCGTGTATACTGGTGTGAATTATCTTCTTCAGGCGCTCTGCTGCCATTGTAATTTCTTTTAGATTCTTTTGTAAAGAATCTTTTGTTTCTTTTTCTGCTTCCGTCAGTCATTCCTATCATTTGCTGCCCAATAATCGGAGTCATTTCTCTTCATCGTCTTCCTTCTGCTCTTCAATCTTTCCACCACTCAGCACTTTCTCTTGCCTTATTTCCTTTAAGGTCAAACTAACTTTTTCATTTGTTCATAGATGGATGGATGGGTGGATGGATAGATGGATGGACGGATGAATAGATAGAGTCTACACGGACAGATAAACAGGCATGCAAGAATATAGGCTAACAAACAGACAGATAGATAAACACACGTAGAACGACACACGTATACAAAGGCCGGTACAATGATAGATTTGCAGTGGTTTGTAGACAACGTTAATTCCTTTCATTATTATTAATAATTAATAATAATGAAAATAATTATTACTTTCATTATTATATGGTTACTAATCCACACTCCACAAACTTAGCGTTACGAGTCTTAATAAACAGACGTTTGTGATTAACAGACGACACTGGTTACAGACGACCCTCGCATCACAGCCAAAGTTACTGTAACGTGTCGTAAATCATGGCCGCCTAAATGAACATCGCAATACAGACAGAGGAAAACCAGACAGACAGACAAACCAATAACTAATGTCAACCCCAAATTACGACAAGGCAATGAAGCGAGACATCTGCTCCACCTAGTGGTGGCCGACAGGAAAATATTGCGCAATAAACATTGAGTGTGGTTCATCGGAACCGTGGACAATGGACATTATTATTTGTCAGTACGAAACGAATTAGTGGCGAAATTATATCGACCTCAACGCCTTAATGATTCGAGGGGTTTTATCGTTCCGCCAATAATACCCTAGACACGCTGTTGAATAATAACGAACTCGATAGCATAGTTATGCCGTTTGTAATGCGCAGTTATTGTACATGTATTTGCTATTAATTCTGCAATTATGAAAGCGACAAGAATCTGTTCCGAACTTTGGACCGATCAGACCGATAAATGGGGTGAAACGATGAAGAGGGCAATTGAACGCTGGACTAATATTCGTCTGATATTAGCTGCAATAACATCGAGTGTAATTGATACGAGTGCCTAGACGAGCAGGGTTCATCATCCATCTTACCTATCTTTTTCTGTTTCATCTCTATATTACAATGACACGAACGTATTACTCGTTGATTCATATCATAGTGTATCGTAATCTTGACGTGCATCCGCGTATATCGATAAAGTTCAAAGTTCGAGTTTATAGGCTATCGGGGCTTTGAATCATAATATAATATTATATTGGCTTACATGGTAGAATTTCTGGGTCCGAACACTGCTGGGGAAGAGCTTGTCGGAAGGCAGTCAGGACTATGGACTTCAATGTAGTTACAAGTTTCAGAACTTTAGCCAGCCATTTAAGCATGTCTTCGAACCTTGTTTCCAATTGTTTAACTCTGTTTTTTTTAGTCCTTTGCCTTTTTGTGCACACTTTCCGTCTTCTGTCTCCACATCTTCTCGGATTCACTTATTGGCTTTCGACCGGACTCGCTCTGGAATTTGGCTTGCACGATCTTGCTTAGTAGCCACCATCGACTTGAACGTTATTTCGATGGCGCAGATCATTACTTATGTATGTATGTATGTATGTATGTATGTATGTATGTATGTATGTATGTATGTATGCAAGCATGTATGCATGTATGAAACACTTAATATAGTGCCTTTTATGTAGCTCACAAAAGCGTAGCACATGATCTAAACAAGTGCGTTTTTAGACAGTTTAAGAATGTTTGCAGAGTGTAACAGCACGTAAATGCAATGGAAGATTGCTCCACGAAGATGGTCCGGAGGAGCTGCACCTGCGTATCTCCACAGCTAGCAGAGCGCAGCGATGGCCGACAAATGGCTGAATTATAATTGTCTCCAGATCAACCACTGAACACCATTTTAGTTCCTTAGCACGAACCACTCTGCCGCAGGAGTGTAAACTTTATAAGAATTCTGGATGTAGGAACAGTTCAGCATTGATTACGAAATTCTCTTTCACTCCACCGTGTTTTTGTATGTCTGGATTGTCTTTTGCATTGCGTAGAACGCGCCAACATCCGAGAAATCAAATCCTGGCTTTATAGGGGATACATTCTGAACTAATTAGCGAAACGGTTCCTTCTCGTCCTGATGTCAGTCTCACAGACAGAACGCACTTGCAGCTGGTAGGAAGCATTATGGAAGAGACTTAGTCTATGGACATTGATAAATGTAGGGCATCAAGTAAAAAATCCCTGACCTTCAATACACCTATATCCACTAACTCATCATCTCTCACTTTTACCTTCGACTCCACTGTGTGCAGCCTTGGAAAGATCTTTGACACACATCTGCCTATGGGAAATCATGGAAAAATGTACCTTCAACTAGGGATAGTCTGAAAGAGTGGAGTGGGAAGTTCCCCCACGCAGAAGCACCTGACGCGTACAATAGCCTATAAAAGGGTGCCTGTTCCAAAATTTAGCAGATCCTTTTCCGTCTGCGTTCTCTATTGACTTCGCTTCTCTTTTTCGTACTTCAAAGAAACAAATTTGTACAAACGTAGGTTGATTGATAGAGTCGAGTACGGTCAGCTTCACGCAGCAGCCCAACATCCTGCGACGCTGTGACGTTGCCTAATGGACGGACGGACGGAACTACGTGTACTGCAGCATCTGCAGCGAAATTATTGTGACGAAATGAAGCGTCGCAGTCGGCAAATAGACATAGGCGTTTGTAACATATACACGTCTAATCGAGCGATATCTTTAGGTGCAAAAGCGTCACAAATTGCCAGTCCCAGGAAACTTCCCAAGGCCTTGGAATATCGCTGTCCCATCGTATTCCTGTTGGCCTTTACGGCATTTGTGTGCAGGACTGCTGGCATCGAACACACGCACCCCTGGACAGAACGCGAAGTCCGTGAACAGATGCTGGGCATAGAAATGAATGCGGCCAATGTACGATTAATCGCATAATTTGTACAGACACTGTTCCTCTACGTCATGGCCAAACGCTGCACCCCAGCAAAGGATGAGCCAAGACGCAAACAGTGACGGCGCCAAAATGCGTATTTGGAAATTGACCTCTGATCGAGTGTCAAGCGGTGGGAATTTGTGCGATTTCGTGCGAGGACTCTGCACGTTTGGCAGGTTATTTTGTGAACGGCCCGATCTGTTATTTGTACAATGTACACATGAGAAAATGTTACACCGAGGATTAGTACTGTAGGAAGGGTGACTCCGAATTTTGGGAGCTTTTTCTCCTTAGCTGGCGCCTCTACTGCGGGTGAACAACATCTAATAGAACGACGGCGTACATGAAATAAGTCTATATGACAACTGGTGTAAAAAAATATGACACCATATAATTATAACAACGGGAAAAATATACAACAACCAATGTACAGCTTCAATTTACTGCTGTTGTCTAGTCTCACATATTTCTTCTGTTTTTTTTCACTTTATTTTTCTTATTTTCCCCTTTAAATTGTATTTCCTTTAACAGCTTTATTACTCCTGTCTTTTACTTAATACTTTCCGTGGGCAGCGCTTGTCCAAACCGATTTGGGGGAAAACAATACAATATCGTAGCCCTTAATCATGTGGATTGTGGAGGCGTGGGAGTTTCATCTCCGGGCCCATAATTGCTCAGTCGTTAGATGGTGATAGAGAATCTGCAATACTTTTACGTCCAAATCGTGCCATGAATTTAGCCAGAGCTGCTTCGGTCATGATGACGTCAACAAGGAGTTTCTCCGGATCGTTTTCGTCTGAACGTGTATTCTCAACGGTCGCCTCTTTGTACAGCCATCTGTTATACACAGGCAATCATATCAATTTCACACAGATTCAACGGTTTTCCGATACTGCTCGACTAAATATAGCATCTAATTTTCAAAGACCTGAGTTTGAAAAGGTCTCAGTATTAAGGTGTTCTATTTCTATTCTATTTCTGACGCGCCCTGCAATGAAACTGTCTTCAAATTGCGTGTAGGCGGTAGGCCCTATGTCTAAACACTTTCCACACATACATAAACTTAGCCTAATCATTCATTCATTCATTCATTCATTCATTCGGGAATTTATATAGCGCCCCTTCAAGGAAACTACTCAGAGGCGCTCCCGACTCCAACGCGCCCAAAAAGAACAGTTTTTAGTTTAGTGAGGAAAGTTTCAGGCAGACTCCCAGGGTGTAGACGCAGTTTGAACCTTAGATTTAACTCAAGTTGCGTGCACAAAGTTTGCAGTTAGGTTTCAGTTGCAATAAATTTAATCGCACTGTGACTGTCGTCTGTCGTCATCGCTAATATGATACGACATGAAATGTGTGTTACAGTTTCTATAACTACTAATTATTTATTCTAGGAGATGCTACTCGTTCTTTATGCTAGACCAGGAAAATTACGAATCGAGTTATGGTTTTAAAATCAATTATTTTCAGTGATAGTTGCGCCTGTTCAACGTTCAACGTACCTACGCAATTTTCAAAGTTGACAAGATGCAAGCACAAAGATGAAACTGTCAATCTAAGTATTTTATCACTATTATTATATATAAGTTTCTTAATTTTATTAGTGATACCATTTCAAGTAGTGATAGTAGCCTACTAGTAGTGGTAGTATAAATAGTAGTGGTGGTAGTATTCGTAGTACTACGACTAAAATCATAATCCAGTAGGCCTAGGTATCATAATTTCCGTCTGTTTCATGACGACACAATACAATTATTGTGAGACTTGCTACGTATGCTTTTGCGCAAACCACAACAGGCTTTCATTGTTATTCTTATGACGCAACGATGGATATTTATTGCTCCCGTTACCATGGCTATGACGTAATACACAACAAACGTGGATCGAGTTTAACATCTTAGCCTATGACAACAAAGGGCATTGTGAGACTTGCTACGTATGTTTTTTGCGCAAACCACAACTGTACAGGCTTTCATTGTTATTCTTATGACGCAACGATGGATATTTATTGTTCCCGTTACCATGGCTATGACGTAATACACAACAAACGTGGATCAAGAGTTTAACATTTTATGACAACAAAGGCCATTGACGTGAATGACGTCGACAAAAATTATTTTTAAGACACAACATCTTCAGGAAACCTAATCAGCTGCTCTCTCTACGCTAGCTGAGACTCGTATATACGGCTCTGCGCTAGCCTAAGTATGATGCTAAATGTATTATTAAGAACAAAAACTTCACCAGGAAGGAAGTAACACTATGCATAGAAAACTGCAAGAATTACCAGTGGCAGTCTAAGTTATTATGTCATCAATAATATTTCATTAGGTCTATTATAAACTAAAGGGTCATCCCGTACATGTAGTTTACGTTGCTAAATTATTCTAATGTCTTCAGTACCGTACTTCACGCTGGTATGTCTACCAATGTCCATGGCAATTGTCATCAATCCAGCTTCCATTTAAGAGGGAATTTTTTTCATCAATCAAACTTCTGTTTAAGCAAAAATTATTGTCATTAATCTAACTTCCATTTAACACAGAATTTTTTCATCGATCCAACTTCTATTTACATGTATGCAAGGATCATTTTGGTCAATACCACTTATATTTAAGCAAAAAACTACATCGATCCAGCTTCTACTGAAGCAGACTTAGGCAAAAAAAATTTTGTTTCCGGTAACGCGCCTGAGTCATTTTTTTCACGCGACTCGGATAATTTTATGAACAATTTTTTATTTGCACTTAGGCCTACACATGCATTAAGCCTTTGCGAGCCGGAGGTGCAGAATTGTGACATTATGGAAATAATGGTACCGAGATTATGGCAATAAAACGGCTAAAGTTGGACGGTTGGGGAAGGAAGGGGGGAGGGTAATAGACCCGAAAGTGGTGGATTTTCTCACGATAACTTGCCAGGGTTATTTCACAAATCCGCCAAATTCATTGTATCATTAATACCTAGAATTATCGTATGTTCCATAGTACAAGTAAAGCCTCCTTAGCAAGCACCCCAAAATCAGTCTCAGCTTTCTTGACAACCAGCCTTCTTAGCAACCAAACTTTGCAGCAAGCAGCCTCCACTTCAGCCTCATTAGCAATCAGTTTCAAAGTCACACTATGCTCTTTTAGTAACCGCCTACCTTAGCAACAATTCTCCTTAGCAACCGTTGTCCTTGGCAAACATTCTCCTTAGCAACGGCACTAGCAACCGCCTTCCTTAACAACAGTTATCCTTAGAAACCGTCCTTATTAGCAACCGCCATCCTTAGCAACTGTTCTCCTTAGCCTTAACGACACTCTAGCAACTAGTCTCCTTAGCAACCACCCTATCTAATAGTCATCCTTTTTAGCAACCACTCTCCTTAGCAACCGTCTTCCTTAGCAACCGTCTTCCTTAGCAACAGGTATCTTTTAGCAGTTACACTCCAGCAACTAGTTTCCTTAGAAACCATCCTCCATAGAAACCACGCCTTAGCAACCAATCTCTTTAGCAACCGTCTTCCCTAGCTACATGTATCTTTTAGCAATGGCACTACAACTAGTTTTCATAGCAACCATCCTTCTCAGCAACCAATCTCGTTAGCAACCATGCATATTTCCTACATTCTCCTTAGCAACCGTGCTTCTTAGCAACCGTTCTCCTTAGCAACGACACTCCAGCAAATAGTCTCCTTAGCAACTACCTTCCATAACAACCATACTTCTTAGCAACCATTCTTCCTAGCAAACCGCCTCCTTAGAAACCGTCTTCCCTAGCAACAAGTATCTTTTAGCAATGGCACTCCAGCAACTAGTTTCCTTAGCAACCACTCTTCCTAGCAACCAGTCTCCTTAGCATCCGTCTTCCCTAGCAACCACCATCCTTAGCAATGGCACTCTAGCAACTATTCTCTTTAAAGAGACTAGTTGCTATGGAGGGGTGTCGCTAAATAGCGACCGCCCTCCTTAGCAACCGCCTTCCTTATCAACCATTCTCCTTAGCAACCAATCTTCGTAGCAAGCAGTCTCCTTAGCAGACGATGTTAGGAAACCAGATTTCTTTCTATGTAAATATGTGCAGTGTTAATGTTAATTAGAGCAATGAATGGGCTCAAAGTTTCCAATGGACAATTTACACACATGATGGTTGAGGAGATAACACACAAGAAGTCGGTGATTTTCTCACGTTACCAGCCATGCATATTTCCTACACAGCCATTGTCTGCTACACGTTTATTGTTTAATCTACATAATCCATAATTCCTTTCCCACCCCTGCCCCTTCCATTTCACCTTGCAAGAAAAACTATGTCAACAAAAATGAAATAAATAACATTGTTTTCGACAGCAGTTTGAAGGTACAGACATTCTGCAAATAGGCATTTAATACTCGCTTAGAAAATTCGTACTTCGGTGAACTGTGTACCTTTGTGCATAAATAGACAGTGGCGTAATTTTGGGTAGTTAATATTGCAAAAAAATATTTTTTAAAAAATTTTTCCTACCTACCCAGTTTTTTAAAACTCTGTTACCGGAAACACACCTTTATTTTTTGGCCTTAGTTTAATCAATCCAGCTTCTATTTAGGGAAACAATTATTTCCATCAATCCAGTTTCCTTTTAAATTTGACAATATAAAATAATTCAGCAACGTAAACTACGGTTTTAAAACTACTGAAGATTATTTTGGGCGATACACACAGAAAATACAATTCACCAGCACGACATTTGTTTAACCGATCAACTTATGTTGGGAGTCATTTACTGACCATAGTTGGATACAAGAGTTAGCTATTCTATTCTATGATTGATTGATTGATTGACTGTATCCAGATGACCTGGAATCCCACTTTTGTTACTGGTTCAGACTTCAGACTAACTCAAACTAGAAATACATTTTCTTTACAGACTGCTTCTGCCCGTAGGAACCCCACAATAATATTATACTTGGGTCTAGTGAGTAGATTACCGTGAAGGGGTACTATATAAAAATTCCTTAATAATAAGAAACCTTCGATCACATTGTTTTAGACTTTATTGCTCCATAATAATTTAATGCTTCAAATACACGTATCTACTTAACAATAGAACCGACATTGTATTTTATGTCATTCTGTGTTAACAGCATTTTCTGCCTGATTGCCCTTTGCCATATCGGTTCCACAGCAGACATAAAGGTTTTCTTAAAAACAATACACCGAGATCCTAAAAGTATTATAATGTGACCCATCGCACGTTCTACACGGACTGCTGCCCCAGATAAAACAGACCCCATAGGCCTACCCACTGCGCCCAAGAGCCCACAATAGGGTAATACCACAAGCGGACACTTTGGCACGTAAAACATTTATATTGCGGATGATTTACGCATGCGTTTAATGCCGAGGATAGATAGCACACCAAAACTTTTATGACATGTTAGGTTAGCCCAACGCATAAATGTGATTCTCTTGTAAACCAAAATGCGGTTAGCAATTGGTATAATAAAGGATATACTTACTTACTTACTTAAACAGAATATACAATTACATGTATACATCCTTGTTTACGTGAAACTTGAGAAAGAAACAACAAAACAAATCAATACATTAATCTATTGATTTGTAAATTATCTTAATTCTTAATTATCTGCTAATAATGGGTGTGCAATTGTCTAATGTTTAGCGCAGTCAATTGAAAAGTTTAGATTCAAATCCTGACCAGAGCAGAAATTTGTTTCGTTTAAAATCTGTGTCAGGGCACACACACATACATTTCAAGATTTTTTGGATTCACTGCGCCATGTAATGAGTACAACGACTGTACACTCTCAGTGGGAGGGAGAGGATCAGACGAGGGAGAGGATTGGCTTTAAATCCACCTTTATATGCAGAGGCTAAACAATCTAATCTAATCCGACTTCTATAGCGCCATTATCGTAATGTCCAAGACATCAGTCAATGGTTGCCTCAAGTAAAGTCATAATAAAAAATCATAATCCATTAGAAAAGCAAATTCAAATCCGATAAACCAGAGAAAACGAGGCTAGCTTTAATAAGGTAATGCTATGTTTCCTCTACTTCTGTGTGTGTGGGTGTGTATGTGTGTGTGTGTGTGTGTGTGCAGGTGCACGTGTGTGTTGTTACTGTCTAACAATGCTGTGTTAAAACAATGATGATTATCATCACCCTCCTCCCATATCCAGTCTTGAGACCGGCACCATCAAATATAACAGTGGTGGTGTTAGTTTCATCTGCTTCTACACATGTTTCTGGGTATCCATGTCAAGGTTTTGTAAGTATTTGAGCAACCTATTAAGCTATGCTAGTTCTTTTAATTACACTCAACGATTTCACCGAGCAACAGTGATAAGCTCATGAACTGTGCAACAGAAGCAGAAACAAGAGCAACAACTTTTTTACAAGACCTGACCCCCACATAGAAATTACTACATTTTTTCAAATAACCACCCAGGTGTTTATAGTTTTTAGAGTGATCATTAAGCTTTTATTATCAGAGGCAAAGTCTTTATCTCCAGCACAAAGCAAATTGTGAGAATTTGAACTGCACAGATAATTATAATCATACATTACTGTACTTCGTAAAGACATCTGTTTCCTGATTAAAATCCAATATGCAATTCTACTTAAACGACAAACTGCATTAGGTTTCCCCATCGCTTTTAGTACACTCTCATCATTAAAGTGTTAAAATAGAATTTCTAGTGCTATCAAAGCAGAAATATAAAGCTCTGAAAGTTGCTGGGAAGCTGACATTTGTCACACTTTCATTCATCAATTCACAGATTCGTTCAGAGCAGTTTTTATAATGCCTCTCCTGCTTATTTTCCTACCAACAACTTGAATCCCATCCCTGGTGAAAGAGGAAAGCTTTCAGGTGATGAATTTACACTTACGCAAGATGAGATCTAAAATGATTATGACAGTATCTCCATAGCAACAAAATCTGATTGATAAAACTACCTATTGTACTTACGCAAGGTGTTGACCATTTGCAGGTATTCTAAAATGCTTTCTGATTCGACCTGTGGATTTACAGATGAAGTCCTGAATTCGATTCTGTAACTCCGAAAGACCGAATCCTTCTTTGACAGACAATGCCAAAGAGCCATCCTCCAGTTTCAAGTCATTCCTACAATCACACAACGCCAGCCACACAAACTCAACTTCATTACTGTAATAATGAACAGTTGTCAAGTTACAGTGTTTAACTGCTGTATCTGAAATGCAACTTACAATAAATCCTGTGAACTTGAAATTTCAGTGCTAGAAGATGTACCGTACTCTGGTAAAACAAGAAGAGCAGTCCCTTAAGCTACCCCTGAGGAAGCCATGGGTATGAAATGTTAACGACTTGGATTTTCTTAGCCTTGGCATATGCGAGCGGGTGGCCAGTCCTTTACCTTGCCATCTCATCATCCCACCGACAGTGTATGGTCAGTGTACTCATTATAGCTGAGTAGGCTAGGGGAGAAGGTGGAGCCTAAATCTTGAACCAAATTTCTACCCTGGCAGGGATTTGAACCCCGACCTCTCGATTGACAGTCCAGCACACTAACCACTACACCATAAAGGACCCAAATGTTGCTTTTATTTTGTATGAATAATGAACGAATATGAAATTAACTTGTCAGACGTCAATACCTGAATCGGAGGCCTAGCTATCTGACCTATTGGTAAGTGACCCATAGGTATGTAATCGTAATCGTAAAATATAGCGCCACTTCAAAGATAGTCTTCCCGACCTGCAACACCAAACCACGATCGAAGAGAATGGTTTTCAAAGGTCTAGGAATAGGGGCACCTATTAGGTAGGTTGCTGAGGCAACCTATTCCAGAAAGATGGACCGACCACAGCAAAGCTCTTATGAAGAACCATGAAAGTTTGAGCCACAGGGACAACCAGGTCGCCTTGAGTGGCAGAGCGAAGGAATCTATGTGTCTATCAGTTATGAATTAACATCAAAGTAGGAAAGAAAGCAAATATTTTAATAAAGTAACTATCTGCTCCAACAAGGATCTGAAACTTACAATTTCCATACACTTAAACCAAACACCATTTCAGCTGTCAAATCACTGAATCTCCAAAAAGCAAAATGTCCAGCTTAGTTTAAAAAAAGATGTAACAACCGTTAACTATTATTAAACAATCAAAAAACCATCTGAACCTGTTGTCGAGTAGATCTGCTTTGTTGCAAACCTCAATCATATTTTCTAGAAGGACGGGAGGCAGCTGAAGACTTTGCAGCGTCTTTATGACATTTGCTTTCTGAGCCGAGGTATCTGGATGTGCAATGTCTCGAATGTGGATCAACAGATCCTAGATATATAAAATAAAAACACCAAATGTAATCTAATTTAAAACTTCAGCACTTATGGTATTAGGCATACAATGGTTTGATCTAGTGATATCGAGCAGTTCATCAACACATAGACAAACCAAATCTAATCTTTAGGTTACATAGAGAAATAGTTTGATCTAGTGATAATTAGCAACTGATAAAGTTTGATAAATCTACTCTTTAATGTTATACAAAGCCGCTCTAATATTGTACAAGGCAACAAAATATGATCTAGCTTCTAACTAGAATCATTAGGAACACCAAAATCTTACAGAGAAAGTGAAACACAGACTCAAAACTTGTACAACAATAATTATGCAACTGACTGATTATTTTAATTCCCACATACATAACACAAATATCCAATCATTAACCAAAGTTAACAGCATTTTACTTCATATACATTGAAAACTACCCTGTAATTACATGTACTATAAACCATTTAAGGAAAATATTAGCCTTCCTGAAAACTTACTGCGTTTACAATGTCCTCCAGAGTTGCCGAAAATGACTCGACTAAAGTTGTTGGAATATCCGATATGAAGCCAACTGTATCGACAAACATCACCTTCATACGATTAGGCAGATTACCAGCGTGAATTGTCACATCTAATGTAGCAAAGAGCTGATCCCTTGGTTCCATTGATTGGTCTCCTGTCAAAGCCTTGATCAAACTTGTTTTACCTGTGAAAAAAACATAAACTTTACAGAAAGATACATATCTAGGCCGATGTCTAGAATACGGGGCCTAACCCAGTCACAGGATTTCAATCGCGTCTACTCATATGTCTACTCACACATCCACTCAAACTATCTACTCAGGTGTTGCCACACTTTCTTGGGTCTTGCCAAGAAAAAGAATTTTTGTAATTTTCAGCAGCTACTTAAAACGTACTATATTAAGTGTGCTTATATATAAATGTTTGATTGTTTATTACAGGTTCAAAGCAGCACTAGGAAGTTTACAAAGCAAAGCCACATCCTGAGCAGACTTAAACACACTAGTTTATCATAAAAAAAGTGATGCAAAAAGAACTAAGATGAAGTTCAGCTTTGCATGACTTATTTAATTAAATGTAGTAAGCCAGTGGCAAAAAAACCAAGAAATGATACACATTGTATTACGCGTCTGAAACACAAGTGTCTGAAAATCTAGCAGAGTGCTTCAAGGAGGATCCAGAAAGCTACATAAGTGTAGCAAATTGTGAAAATTTGAACTGCACAGATAATTATAATCATACATCACTGTTTCAATCAAATTTTGATTGATTGAGTTAAATAGTCAACTACATAAACTAAACATGCATATACAAATTGATCCAAAGTAATCATATAGAAATTGCTTAGATATAAAGTTAGTTCAAGGATCAGACACACCTCAGTTCAACCAAGTCACACTTCTTGCATTCATGAAAAACGGTTCCATTTGAAACGACAAAGATACAAAACTTAGATGTAAAGATATAAAGTGCACTGCCACAATGCAACATGAAAGCTTTGTAATGGTTGGCCCCTCATTCTGGAACAGACTCGCAAAATCTCCAACTTCTACTTTCCATGCCCCTATTTTGTAGGCGGTTGAAGACCATTCTATTCAATTGTGGCACTGATTTCAAATGGTCCGCCCGAGCACACTAAACTTTACCGTCCTAGGACGGGCAAGCATCTAGTATAAAAATAAGCACTTACAATTACAATTACTTACAATTACATAGTTCCTAGCCATTTCTTGGTTACCTGCATTTGTGTATCCAACAACAGCAACGACAGGATACTCATTCCTCTTCCGATTGGCTCGGAGTAGATCTCTCTGACTCCGTAGCTTGGCCAGCTCTTTCCGCAGCTTTTGCTCTCGTTCCTAATCACAGTTCGTAAACAGAGCAACCATTGACATCAGTTATTTCACTCAACTGGGTCCAGAACACTCCACACTGACTGATTAAAATAAAATTAACCACAGTGAAAACTGAAGCTCAATAGCTTTCCATATCAGACCTTCTCTGTTTTGCCATCATCAATCATCATCATCAGCAGCAGCAGCAGCATCATCATCAGCAGCAGCAACAACAATTACAACAACATTTTTTCGTTTTCATATTTCTGATTACATGACTGCGTCTGTAGCAAACTTTTGTAATAACAATCACAACCTTGTTGGTACCTCCAGATTCTTTCAGCTAACCAAACAAGATGTATGAATGCATAATACTGCATTATAATAAAACTGATTTATTATGCCAGCAGACTGGTGGGCATGACAACGTTAGGAACTATTTTATCCGCAGCATGTGCGGCAACTCGCCAGTCCAGTTCTTTACTATCATACACTGAAATGCAATTACTATACTGAAATACCAGTTATTATGGTGTAGTAATTGTGCTGCATTGCAATGACAAAGCTACTCAAAAGCAAGATTTTATCGAAAAAAGCTGATTGAGTCATTCATTACTTCTCGATTCACTAACAACAGAAAAAAAATAACACAATAAAGAATATAATCTTTAAAAGCTTTCAGTCACTTTCATCAAAAGGACAAACCTAACAGGTAAACACTTTGAAGGTACACAGCTTCTTCTTACCAATAGAAGTGTTACACATGGCAAAACGATTTTTAGTCTACCTAATTCAGTTGCAGTCTAAACAGTATTCAGCTAAGGAAAAAACATCTATCGACTCTGTTGCTGCAACCTGTTTTTTAGTACAACTGATACACCTTACAAAATGCATCGTTTTAAAATTAATTCTGAATGGATCCCAAAGTTAGCTCTAGAATATGACCATGATAAAACAAAAACCTCATCATCATGCAGTACTTGTTCTGGCTCCCAAGGACTGCAATATAAAGGATTCTCTATGGTGAATTTAGACTCAGCAAAACTTGGGAGCAAACCTGCAAAAGTCGATACCTGATTTCCAAGAATGTTTCACCAGATCCACCGACAAATTTCATTCCTCCTTTCTGCCGATCTAATGTTCCAGAGTGCATTCCATGCAAGCGAGACCTACAAGTTAATGAAGTAAAACAGCTTAAATAAGTTTTAAAAAACCTTTGAAACTAATCTAAACAAGCAACACAAGTGTAAATATTTGACAGTGCAAAAAGATAAGCTCGATTACCTGCAGTAATTGCATTACATAACTGAAATTACTTGAAATCACATAATTTGCAATTTGCAATTATTCTATTACAGTTTCCCATGTATTTTGTAATTTGAAATTATATTTCATGTCCCAAAGTAAATTGTAATTTGTAATTCAATTACATTTTTCCGAGTAATTTGCCTATCCCTAATTACCTGAAGCACAGAATTTTAGCTAAGGCAAGTTGCATTGTACAGATAAGTAAGCTAACCTGTAGTATGGAATTTCAGCCAAGGCAAGTTGGAGTTTCGCCTCTTTTGTCTTTGCACGGGTTTTGAAAATTTGCAATACAATAGTATACCTGTTCAAAATACAAGATAAAAATTTATAAGAATACAAATAACTAAATTAAATAAGGTAACTAGGGGTTTAAGTAAGGTAAGGTAAGTTTATTCATTTATTATATCCTTCTTTCAACAATATTTATCAGCTGGACCACCGTTCCTAATGATAATCGATTTCCATAACGAGAGGATCTTGGAAGTTATCCAAACGACAATGGCTCTCCATAACGAGATCTTGGATCATTGATACCTGGAGAAGAAAAAAATAATAAGAACAACAACAATATAAATAACAACTATAATAATAATATGCATGGTAAACTGCAGAAGGCTGAACAGCTGGCCACTCTACTAGTATAGCAAACAATATGTCACAGAATACATATAAAATGTTTAAAATATAAATAGTTATTGAGTAATTACCTGTCATAGACTGCAACTCCCCAACTGTTCTGTAACTGGGCAAGTTGGGTTGAATTCAACATATTGAGACCAAAAGCTACTGCAGTCACGCCTGGCAACTTGCGAATTTTTTCACCAATTGCTGCAAAGTTTCCTTTTCCAAAGACAAACTTTTTGTCTATTGCTTTCAAGGAATAAACTTCCTGGACAACAACAACGACATGTTCCAATACAGCAAAGAGATGTTTTGAATTGTATTAAATATAACATCACATTACAATAAAGATATGTAGCAAATTATTAGATGATAAAATTGATATACATAGTCATATAAACCATGGAACATCACTTTCACATTAACCCTTTCGCTGCGTGGGCCTTTTAATCCCGTACGTGTCATGTAAAGCCGATATCTATAGGAAGTAGCCTATATCCGGAATTTTCACATTGTAAATTTTTATGCCGAACAGTTTTGCAGGCAAGTATTGATTGAAAAGCATAAGCCCTTTCCAAAGAATAAGCGATTCATCAAGGGGGCTGTGTTTTGATCAGGTGTGTTAGAAAACACCCCAAAACAGGTGTTCGGAATAACTCATCTCTTGACCAATATAAGTCAACAAATCTCTAACTTGTGCAGCTGAAAATCTACGTCTCATTTTCACCATATTATTAGTAACTTTATCTATAAAAATTTGTAGATTTTATTTGTAAAGTTTGTAAATTTTAGTCACAGTTTCTATAAACATGTTACAACAAACGCATTTTTGCATATACACGTAGTAACTATGACATCACACAATGACTTCATAAGCCATAAAAAAAACAATAATTCCACCATCTACCGAACGAATTTTATCTTCAGTTATATAATTTCACATTCCAATACGCGATAACGTTGTATTCCAGTAGACGTAGCAGTATTCGATCCCGTGAGCTTGAACTGATTTGTGACGAGAGGTTCTCGTCATCCGCCACGGGAATACAATTTTATGACGAGACATACACTTGTTCACAGTGGTGGCAAAAATGGTAAATATTTTTCTAGATGAACTGATCATTACAGGCTATGTCAAATCATGTTGGTAACAAGTAACACCAATGGCTGGTTCTAAATATAACCGTAAGGAACTGATCTCCTCCTTCTGCTTCCTCTTCATATCCATAGCCACTGACGCATTACTCTGTGAATCATCTGCAACCAGGTCATACACCCCATTGCTCTGAAGCAAAGGCAACCTAGTTCTCCAGCTTACCAAACCTCTGATCAGCATTGAAGCTTTGATCTTCTGTCTGGAATAGGTAGTCTAGCCACCTATCACAAGAGATCCTTCGTCCCTCATTGTCTCATTGTGGTTCTCTGTTGTCAGGTCGGGAGCATCTCAGAGGTGTTTCCATTGAAAAAGGTGCTGTACATTTTCGTGATTACAAAATAATTACAGACTGGCTGCATCATCATCATCATCACAGAAACAGCAGTTTAATACATTACAAGTACCTTTTCAACGACAGACCAGTTTGGCAAAGTCTCCACCAATGCACAAAGTTCAGCCAGTTGAAGATCAACAGTTGTCATTTTAGCGGCTTTTGGTACAGACTTAAGACCTACACAATAAATACACATCGAAATGGTTGAAACATTTACAGGATACATAATATAACCTTAATCTACAAAATATGACTATAAAGCACATACACCATGCATGCATATAATTTTACATCTCGGCTTTGATTTAGTCAAATTCAGTTAAAAACCCTTTCAAATACACTTAATATTACTGGTACCATAAATTGAGCATACCTATATAGAAAGGTTCATTTTTAAGTACATGGCTCCGCCAAGTACCCATAACCACAGGCTGCACGTTAGTAAGGGTTACAAGGATAAAGGCTTGATGGCAGGTAGGAGTCTCCTCGTTAAGGATTTTATAGGTTAGACTGTAGGCCAGTTTTAATTTTCCTGAATTCTAATCGTAAATCTGAGTAGTAAATCTTCTTGAAGGGGCGCTATATAAATCCTTGAAATGAAATCGTGAATCTTATCCTGAATTATAATTACAAATTGAAAATCAAACGTGAGATGATCGTTTACAATACATGATCTCCTTTATCATTAGGGTGTCCCAGAAAAATTTTTTCCTCAGGAAGTCAAGAGGCACCTTCTAGAAAGTTTCTATATGGTAATACAATGTTACTGGCAAAATTTCAGTTCATTTGAATAATATTTAGAGGTCCCTCAAAGATTTTGAATTTCACCAACTCGACCATCGATGTCTCGCGAGAACTCAAAAGTGTACTGTAAAATAATTATGCAGTGCATCCATAGTAAATTATATTACATTATTTATTATTTAACACCTCTAGAGTCTAGACAGTAGACAGCTGTTGAAGAGTAGATTTCATAAATATATTGATATGCTGGCCTTGATTGATCAGTAAACAATTATTTAGCTAAGAAATCTTTGAAAAACTGTAATTTCAACATTTCTACAGTTTTCACACAAAAAATGGACCTTCTCAGTTTACACTTTACAGCTCTGTAAAAGTTAGGTGCTATACAAGTTGATAAAGAATGATGAAGATCGGCAGTTCCTGAAAATGCAACAAGACTCTAGAAAAGGATGCATTGGATCATTTGACAGAAAGTTAGCCCTAAAAGAGAAAAGAGCAGCCGATCGGCAAGAAAAATTTCATAAACACCACGTCCGCCAGCTAACACTTAATATCCATTCACAAGTTCCAACAGAAAGCAATGAAGATCATGAATCGGATTCTTCAATGGTTGAACTGAATACAAGCAGCAGCTCTTCTGAAGATTCCATGGATGAATGTGATATACGACTCCCAGCATATCCCAAGAAAATTAAAAATACACTGCTCAAACAAAAAGATATTGTATCTGAGAAAGTATCGTCAGTCTTAGATCGAACGAATACTAGCCTCCGGAAATCTGTGATGATTCTTGCTTCAGTTGCTAATCAGACAGGTTGTTCAGCTTCCTCGACAGTTCTATCCAAAAGTACAATTCACCGGCGACGTAAACATCACAGGCAAGTCTCTGCTGCTCTAATCAAACTAGACTTTCAATCAAGCAAATCCAAATCTGTTGTTCATTGGGATGGCAAACTGCTGCCTGATGTCACTGGCCTAGAGAGCAAACTTGTAGATCGCCTGCCTGTTCTTGTTTCCTCTCTCATAGATGGAAGTACTAAACTTCTTGGTGTACCCAAGTTGACTTCTGGGACTGGACGAATAGCTGCTAATGCAGTACTTGACCTTCTTCGATCATGGGAGTGTGATGATCATGTTATCGGTATGTGTTTCGATACGACTGCCTCAAACACAGGGAGAATTAATGGAGCATGTACACTTCTTGAAAAGGACATTGGTCGGAATCTGTTATGGATGGCGTGCAGGCACCACATGTTTGAGGTTCTTTTGGCAGATATCTTTCAAGTATGTCTTCGATCACCATCAACTGGTCCAGATATCCTTATTTTTAAGCGATTCCGCGAGAAATGGTCTGATCTAAATCACGATATCTTCAAACAACGAACAGTCCCACTCATAATCGTTTCGGATCAAGTGAAAGAATTCATTCTTGAGCATTGCAACAAAAGTTATCCTCGAGAAGATTATCGCGAGTTTATATGCCTAGCTGGGTTAATGGTTGGATTGGATGTCAAGGCAAACATTCGCAAACCTGGTGCTTTACATCGTGCTCGCTGGATGGCGAAGGCGATATATTCGCTGAAAATTGAGCTTCTGTTCAATGGAAATGAACAAACTTTTCCTCTGACAGGTTGTGAATTCCAAGGAGTTCAGAGATTCAATCGATTTGTTGTGACAATTTACATACAATCCTGGTTCACTAGTAGGTTGGTAGTCGATGCACCAATCAATGATTTACTGCTAATCCAACGCTTGAAAGTATATGATGATGATGCACTAAAATCTACTGGACTGAAAATGATGAAACGCCATTCGTGGTATTTAAGCCAAGAGTTGGCTACACTATGCTTATTCTCGGAGAAAATTTCTAACGACGAGAAAACTCAGCTTGTGAGAGAGATGAAATCTGCAAGAGGTCCACATTTACTCGAGTCACTTCCAGAAACATTGGAGGATATAGCTATTTCAAGGAGCTTCCTCCAAACTGCAGGCATTGAGGACAGTTTTCTGAATTCGCCAGTTGACTCTTGGAAAAACAATGAATCATTCCTGGCTGGCGCCAAGCTAGTGAATAATTTGGCTTGCGTTAATGACGTTGCTGAACGTGGCGTTGCCCTGATCCAGAACTTCAATTCATCGATAACAAGAAATGAAGAACAGAAACAGTTTCTGTTGCAAGTAGCAGAAAAACACAGAAAAGAATTTCCAACTTGCACCAGAGACAAACTTCTCGATATGTAGTTTGAACTCGACCTCGTTTCTTACAAAAAATACTGCCGATCAATGAATAATTTTCTGAATTTTGATGCTTTTGCCTGGAACTAGTGTTATTATATTGTTTGAACTAGCACAGTTTATAAATATATTCATAAACTACATACTCTAACAGCTTTCCAATGGTATCAAACAACTTCAAATGACAATAAATAATTTTTAATACCTTGTCAAACTACACGATATCACGAGACATTCGACGGCCGAGACAATGACATTCAACAGACTTGAGGGACCTCTCAATGTTAATCAAATGAACTGAAATTTTGCATGTAGCATTGTATTATCATATAGAAACTTTCTACAAGGTGCCTCCTGAGATTTGCCCAAGAAAAGTTTTTTTCAAACATTATGGGACACCCTATTTATCATACATGTGCCATTCAGTTTTATTTAAAAAGTACTGCTTTAAGTCTAAGAGAAAAACTTCAATACGTACTTGGTTGAATAGCAAAGACTCTGTGTCCATCGACTGGCAGAAGATAAGTTTCCAAAAACAATTCAGCATATTTCTGATCATGAAGAAACTCATCATCAAGTTCTGAAAACAAGTTTAAAAAGTTTTAAAATAAGACTAATAAAATTTTAATTGAATCTCAAAAATAAGTTAATTAAAAGCTAAACAGTAAGTAGGGGCCTACGTGCAAGGACAAGTAATGTCATGCTTATTACAGCATAGGCCTACACTGGAAACTACTTACAAGATTCAGTATATTCTGACACGATACAATTGGGCTTTACATCAATATCAATTTTAGTTCATTTTTTAGGAAGGGACCTCATTATAAAATGGAACTTGCTAAAACTCACAGAGTTTTTTTCTAGAAACAAGGTTCTTGAACTCAACAAATTCAGAACAGTTATATATTTTATGGTAATATTTCTATTTCCTATATTATAAATAAGCACTGAGAGCACTGAAATTAAATTAAAGTATCTAAATAATTTGAATTAATTCTTTATGAAAAATTTAAATTAGCAAAATTATTTCTTAATAGCTGAAAAAGGTCCCGGAACGCCGTTCCAGACTGCTCCGGCTGAAAAAGCACTGGGTATTTTTGATAAAAGACTTAACTGATCACAACCTTGATTGCACTAAACCCAATACATTTTACAATTTTTACAATACAACCAATGCACACTACATCAACACATATGTTTTTACTGAATACCTAACCAAACCATGAATTTAACAGGTTTACAATGTAGCCAATGCACACTGTATGAACACAGTTTCAATTAGTACCTTCACTGATATTGCCTTTTAAATAAGCGTCTTCCGAGTCATTCTTTGATACTGCTAAAAGCTTGCTAGTACTGAAGCAAGCTGCTTGAAGGTGAAAAGGCAAATTGCAAAATGTTTTTTCAGCAAGGAATTTTTTCACAGAACAACATCGGACATGCACGGTAGCTCTGGTAAGCTTTCTTTGATCTGTAGAAGTTTGCAAACATGTAAAATTCCGACTTAAGTTTAAAGCTGATCCTTGTTGGCATGCACGGCTACCCAGTGTCCACTGAAAACTTTTCATTGGCATCCTATATCGTACTGTACGAACACCGGCACACAGCATGATTCTGAATCTTGAGTCACGAGCTACTACGTAAAAAAATAGATTTCGGTTTCAAACTAATGTTCAGAAGCAAAACTCATTTTCAAATGCAACATGAATGTTTTTGCAGTTCTAATATATACTGCACTTAATAACGTTTCCTACAAGCCTTTCGTCTCCTCTTCGAGCTACATAACGTGCCTGGGTTGGATCAGGGATGACCTTCGAACACACTATGCAGGGCTTAATTTGAGCCCCGCTTAAAGTATTAAAAAAATGGACATGAAGCTGAAGTTTCTGAACTCAAAATAGTGCATCTAAAAACTTGTGCAATTTAATTCTAATCTCATCAAAATAAAAAATTATATAGTTTCTATTTGATTCTGATTTGCCGAGAACCAAAAAATTATGTGCGGAAGTGTCTTAGTGGTAGCCAGTCAATGGCAATATGAATATTCATAATAGTAGGCCTAATGAGCCGCAGTATTGGGCAACTTTGATAAACACGAGCGTAACTCGCTCCGAGTCTTGGCGGTTAGTGAGTTGCTGGCGAATGTAAGAAGGGCCTTGTAGGCAACAGGTTGTAATGTCGGGAATGTGCTTGGAGACCTCAAACCAGTGATTTAAGGGATTGATGCTACTACAGCATTCTGGCAGGCTACTTCTGGATTGTTTTAAGACGCATTTGAGATGAGTCAATGTTCCAGCCAACTTGAAGTAAGCTTATTTGAGTTTGTAGGGCCTATTGAACAGTTGAGGTGGTTATTGTGCAGGCAGTTTCATAATCAGGTAGGCATTTGCAAGGTCATTAAGTGGGACCCACCATATGGGTTTTACACGGTTCCCACATGGGAATATCATATATATCCTATAATTTATTGGGCTATGGGCTACAGGCTGGCGTGTTGGCAGGGTAAGGGGTGAAGTTGACGTAGGCTAGGTCACGGACTCACGGTCGATGCAGGTAGCAATTATTGCAAAATAAGTGAAGTCTTCGGCCATTAGAGGTATTAAGGTAATTGTCGAATATGATTCCTAGCTCGCAGACCAGGATAGGATGATGTAATGTAAATCTTCGAACAATTGTCAGCGCCCACAAAAGCCACGTCCGGAAAACCAGCCTCACCGGCGCTATATCAAATCAAGTCCGCAATAGCCAAACCATCTGTTCGTTTCGGTGCCAGGTCAAAATCCGGGAGGTCAAGCCGATGGCTAAGGGCGCAGAGGTCCTTTTGAACATGGTCTGGACGATTATGGCGCTTTATGCTACTAGTTGTTGGAAATGTTTCATGGTAAAATAATAATGTTATTAATGTAGCTTCGCCAGAGCGCGTTTTGCAGCTGCGTTGTTGCAAATCGCCAATCGCTAGGCGGAGACACAAGACCGTGAAGGCCTTTTATATGTAAGGTCTTTGTTCTGGTCTTTCAAACATGTCATGGTTCTTTAAATAAGTCTAAAGTCTCCTTAAACTTAATGAAGGCGTTGTATTTCTATCCTGATTTAAAACCGTGTTATTACGCTATCACTACGATACCAGTGCATACCACCACCAGTCTACCTCTAGTAACCTCTACCAGCCTGCCCTAAAGAAGACCATTTTGAAGCCCATAGTCCCATAATAGTCTTAAGGGACCCGTATAATTATAGAGTCTAAGCTTATAATATAATTATACAGGTCTCGTCTAATGCCCATTTAAATGCTGGCAGGGCCAGTATCGTTTCATCGTTTCACCCACATCGTACGGTTTCACAACCGAAGCAACTGTCATTGTCATGACTAGGGTTTTATTTGACCAAATCTTGATCCGCAATTCGGTTTTCGCGGATTTCGCCATCGACCGATTAATCGGAATCGGCGCATCACTGGACTACCGATACAAATACCAAAAGAAGCAATATTTTTGACCAAAAACAATTTGTTTTTTCATTCATATAAAATAGTAACCTGTTTCAGCGACCTCTTGCGGTAATCTTTAATTTTTATAATTGAAAATCTGTGCCAAATAATAAAGTTATGATTCAACGCATCAACAAAAATGGCGGACAGCGGTCTGTTTTTCTAAGCCACGTGGCTTAGAACATAGGCTAGCATTAATAGACACACAAAATTGTAAAAATTACTAAATTAGTACTTTGGAACCAAATAAAAATAAATATTGCCGATTAATCGGATCGATCCGGCATCTGGAAAAAAATAGCAGGCCAAATATCCGGAATCTGAAATCGGCAAAATAATGTCAATCGCTCTAACCATAGTCATAAGCAATTGTCGATGCAGGATTAGAGGTTAGGCTACTCGATACGAATGTTCATTTCACACGTCGGTTAGTCAAAACACAATCGATGGGCAGGTAGGGTCAAAATCGGTTCCAGGTCAAGATCCTGCGCTTGTCTTTCGATTGGCGCTTTAAAAGTTTGGAGTTTACGATTACAATTACGATTACTCATTTAGTTTTTCTCTTTCACTCAGTTAGTCTCTGTCGTGGCGCATTCTAATACCTTTCAAAGTTTCAAGCCTACATAGAGCCATCTTGCACCTTAATCGCACCTTCCTTCCAGAACTTTCTCTCTAAAGACTCGTTCACACTGTGGACTATGGACTATGGACTATCAAACTATGGACTATCAAGACTATCAAGCAGTGTGATTTTCCTTACAGGTTTTATTTTAGTTATAGTTATAGTTATAGTTAATGATTTTTATTTTAGTTATAGTTATAGTTATAGTTAGTATTATTTTTTAGTTATAGTTATAGTTATAGTTAATGGATTTTTATTTTAGTTAATTTTAGTTACTACTTAGTTACAATAATTAAGTCTATAAGCAAAATTGTGCGTATTAATACGCTGTTTCACAATTTACTCAGAGCTATGAAAACCTTTGAAGCATGTGTACATTCAGCTTCATCAATACACGAGTTTCCAAAGTAACTGACAAATTTCACAATAAAAATTTCGCATTTTTCGTTCTCATTTATGTCGTATCGTCCATATTGCACTTCCTATTTTTATTTTTTGTATTAACGAAAATAAAGATGAATTTTCGTTAGTGTTATTTTCGTTATAGTTATAGTTATAGTTAATGATATTTTTTAGTTATAGTTATAGTTATCGTTAACGAAATCATTTTATTTTCGTTAACGAACATTTTCGTTATCGTTATCGTTAACGAAAATCACACTGCTATCAAGACTATGGACTATCAAACTATGGACCTTTGAGGCTTTGACACACGCGTTGTTTTTACCAAACCGTTTAAAGACAACAAAGATAACCTTCCAACAGATTGTGTGTTCATCACTCTAAACCTGCACTTTTACTGTGACGCATTACTAACTTGAACGAACGCAACAATAGCAATTTATTATGATTATAGCGAATGGGTTAATGGCGAAAGGCATAACTGAGCCGTGTATTGTCCGTTGAGACTGATGTCGTTGTCAGCCGTTCTCCGTGATAATTTCTCCCCAGAGTATCAGTAATTATAATGGATGAGCTAATTGACAGGCGATTCGGAAACAGTCTCTGGGGGGCTTCGCGCAGGGTGTGCTTTGGGAAAATTGTCTGCTTGCTTGACCAATGACTTCCCGTGTTCGATATTAGGCCTACACTGGCAACACTTCGTGCATGATTGAATGCACGTCCGAACCAACGCATTATTTCGCTGATGAACAAATGCTGGATTAAATGCACGGGTGTTGTAATAATGCATTATAGTCTATTGGGATGAATAAATGCTTGGAGGAAATGCACAGGTGAAAGAATGCATCGGTGTGCGAATGTGTTGGTGTGTGCTGGAATAAATTTATGAAAGAATGCATGTCATAGTGAATGTTAGATTCATGGTTTGATTGCGTCTCAAAAGTCTATAATTAGCATATTATTAATGAATGCGTGAATGATTTCAACAACAACAACAACGTGTTCGTTGCTTGACTTCCAGTAGGCCTAATTAAGTTGCATTAATTATGCAAGCTCAATATCACTCTGGGTGAGCAATTAATTAATCATTAATGAAGTAGGCCAAAAATCCATATTCAAAGTCTAGTTCTGCATGGCATAATAGTCATCATTGTCGTAATCGTCATTGTTGTAATAGTAGTCACAAACACGCACTTGTCATCATCACCACCACCACCACTACCACCACCATCATCATCATATCACCATCATCATCACTACGACGCTGAATATTTATGAAACTCAAAGACAATATGAAAATCGTCATCAACACCTGCATCAGCAGCATTAACATCCTCTTTTCAGCAGCCTACATTGTAACTCCCATCGCCGATTACACGAGCGCCAAGACGCTTAAACTCATGAACAAGTTTCGTGACAGTTAGACATTGACACGCAATACATAGTATTAATGCACCGCGAACAAACATTTACAAGCAAATATAATTGTCATAAGGAATGAGTATTTCAACAGAAATTGCATAATTGAAACTGATTTCATAGCAACATGTATTGTTTCACAAGACTCTTGCATCCATTGAGGTTATACCTCGTGATCGATCGAGTTTTATAATTGAGGTACGTACGTTCAAGCACATCTCGGCCGATTCGCAGCAATTACACGAACAAAAACCGAATTTGAGCAATAAATTAAAAGATATTAGGAAAGACAAAACAAGTAGATCGAAAGACGGGCTCTTAACCCGCCATGACCTTATTCTCGATTAAAATTTAATGCAGACGACAAACTGCAAACCAGTGCAATAATCCAGAAACCGGCTGTTCCATTCGTTACCTTCCGCGATGCTCTTCCATAAGCGTCTCGCACACCCTCTGCTGCTGCCAGCTCTATTCCGCCGGCCACGTGTCTGACCCCCAGATTCTGGGTCAGTCGTCTTCCGTCTTCGTAGGAGAAGATGGAGGAATTACTGATGTTGAAGTCACCGGCCACGATGACGTCAAAGACGCAGCTTTGTAAGTATGCGTCCTTAAGTCCTTCCCCACTGCACCTCGATCTGGCCTCGCTCCGGTAGGACAACGAACCACTTCTCTGCAGGACTTGCTCCATGTCGTAGCTGCTGATCCTCTCGTCAACCGGACATTGCGTCAGACAGAGCTGGATCGGTGCATCCCGGCGTGCATCTCGCCTCCGAATCACTTCCGCCGGCATCGCTATGACAACGGAGTAAACGGCGCCGAAAACTCGCAGAACTATCGTGGTTGCGATACGGCGGAAGGATATTTCGACGTGTTCGGCGGTGATTTGGCGGATGTGGACACCGGCTGCGCTGCCGATTTCAGTCCTTCCGTTGTCGAAGGTCGTTGGTAGGTAGCCACCCTGGGCATGGTAGCTGGCATAACGATCTCCAGCACACTCTGGATCGGCCTTGGCAATCACCGTCACCTGAACGCAACGAATAATTAATTATTTATGCATTGAATAATTAATTATTTATGCATTGAATAATTAATTATTTATGCATTGAATAATTAATTATTTATGCATTGAATAATTAATTATTTATGCATTGAATAATTAATTATTTATGCTTTGGATAATTGAATTAATAAATACAATGAATAATTAATTATTTATGTAAATAATTTATTATTTATGCATTGACTAATTAATAATGTATGTTTTGAATAGTTTACATTTATGCAGAAAAAATTAATTAAAAATCATGAGGACAACAGTGAGCAATGTTCTTGATAATACGCGTTGAGCAATACGGACGAAGCATTTCAGATACATGTACAGGACAAATGCATATTCGATTCGACATTACACTCCAAACTAAAAGACGGGAAGTCTACCCCTTCTGCCCTACATATCGCACTCTGAATCAAGCAAGCTTGGTCTCGAGGTAGAAGAATCTTTGGGTTGTGGTGCAAACACGGCCACAGTAACCCACGGTCAGGACACTTTTGTAAACTTGGAAAATGTCGTTTCCATAACTGAGTGGCAAAACCCACGGTTATTGCGTTTCGTTGCTAAGAAAATAAGGAACGTTCATATCATTCTACTTATATGAACTCTAAACAAAGAACACGAATTGCACAACTTTATACAATATAATTGTATTTGACATTGCACTCCTTCCGATGTTCAAAAGTGCACGAAGATCGTATACGACAAAACGTCTAGCGCTGAGCAATTTTGACCGCCTGAGTGGAGGTTCGAACCCGTGATCTTCGCGTTTTAGGCCGAGTGCTCTATCCTCTCGGCTATCGTGACCCAAACCTTACAGATTATAGTAAATTATTCAAGGTTCAGAAGTTCGCTGGTAATCTGAACAGAAAAGTGGCAGATGGAGAACTCGAGGGCACGCTTCTAGGAGTTACCTCAGAGTGTCGTCAACCCTTCTGAAATTGGATTGGGTGGGTAATAGGTTTCACCTTGACCTCTTTCACTGACAATATTATTGACTTTACTTCCGTTAGCTACAGAGGCACATATGCGAGATCATAAGAAACTATTTCTATCAAGTTTATATTATCTAGGCCTATACTAGATTCGGACAAACCTTAGAAATGGCAGTGAAGTCTTCACTGTTCAGAGGTTCGTTGGTGGTTTGAACGGTAAATTGGTCGTTGTCCATGAGAGGCCACGCTCCTTTGACCTTGCACGTCTCGAAGCGTCCATCGAAAGTCCGAATATGTGGATCGCCAAACACGGAACAGTAGCGCATCTCTGACTTGCCCTGGAAGGAGCAGGGGGTCTGATAGGAGGGTCCTGGGTTGAGAGAGATACCCGGACGATAGATTGGTCCGTGCGCTGAGCAGTTGAGACGCCTCATCTGTCTCTCGATGCTCTTGTGTGCGCTGTGGAAGTTGAGGTTGCCGAGACAGGACCTGCTGTGGTTGCGGATGCAGGAGAAGAAGCTGCGGAAGACGGAGCATCTCTGGTGCCAGACGTCCGTTGTCATGGAAACCGATTCGTGAGAGGAGGAGTGGTGATCGGTGAGTGGGAAGCTGTGGAAATCGTCATAATCCAGCGAATCCTGACCGGATTGGTAGAGGTCCCAGCAAAGTTGAAGTGGACATGGATCATAGGCCTCTAGAAGCAGCACATAGAAACAGTTGAAAGCAGTTACCACCATATCTTTTATTTATCTTTTATTTATTTATAATTATCTTTCATTCAATCCTATTTTATTTACTTTATTTACTCATTACGAAATTGTTTATTTGCTTTTTAAAATTTATTTTGACCGAAGTTGACCCGAACCGATCTCTCGAAAAGTAAAAAAATCTACGCTCCTTGCCCGAATGTGAAAGAAACCGGTTATTCGTGTATGTATTCACTACAAATTAAGATCTTGATAATTTTACTTTTAAGAGTTCGATGTAGACCTATTGCTGTTATGAAATCTTTACTGTGAAACTGGTCGAATGAAGGGTGCTCTAGCGAAATACTCAGTTCAAACGGAACAAAAAAATATGATGCTAGTTCGTAAGTTAAGTAGATGCGTGTATTTGAAGCAAAACATTGTGACTTTACAGGGACTACTGTAATAAAATTACAGCAACATCAAAAGCAATGTGATGG
Organism: Aporrectodea caliginosa; assembly: GCA_020284085.1. Taxonomy (NCBI): domain Eukaryota; kingdom Metazoa; phylum Annelida; class Clitellata; order Crassiclitellata; family Lumbricidae; genus Aporrectodea; species Aporrectodea caliginosa. The sequence goes on along the minus strand of JACEVL010000909.1, from coordinate 259,419 downwards.
AAGGTTTCTTAGGTCTTTCAGTAGTCTTAAAAATTTGCGTGGCAAGATTTATGTTGGCAGCAGAGAAGGAAACAAATGGCAGATGCAAAGGCTATGGGGACATGTGCTGTAGTCTGAGTTAGTACAGAAGGTGGATTCTAGGCCACCTGGGATAGCTCAGCCCGTCATACCACTATGGTCAGTTAATATTTGCCAACATTATATTATGTTGATAGGGTACAAAGCAATGTCTTGCTGTTGAATTGTTGCGGTTACGTTTGCGCTTCAGCCGAACCTATGACGTCACAATGGATATTCATTACTTTCGTTGCCATGGTGATGTTAAGGCGTCCGCCAACCTCTGATCATGCTTTTGAAGTGTCTCTATGGAAACAATTATTGTGTTACGTTTACGGAAGCTTTTAACTACGTCTCCTGATTGTTGCGTCTTTGCCAAGCAGATAAATGGCTAAAAATGCCATCTCACGTCATCCAATAGTTGACCAACTGACGTATTTCATTGCCTACTCATTCATTGAATCATTATTATTTTTTATTTCATTGTTTTACTCGCTGTCTTCTATTCTATAGCTGCATTGTCTTTCTACGCGTATTATATTGGAAGGATAATCGTCACTATAGAAACAGACTTAATGAAACATTAGGACCTACCAATTACGGATATCGTCGATTACGCGTCTTAGCATGACCATGACAACGAAGACAATGAATGTCCATTGTTGTGTCATAGGCCAAACAATGAAAGCCTATTGTGTCGTAAAACATGCATTGCAAATTGGGCAATTTAAAAGATGAAAATGATTATTATATAGTTATTATAAAATACTCAGAGTGACGTTTATCACATTGTATTGTTATATCTTATCAACTGTAACAATTGCGTACGACTGTGAAAATAATATTATATGCCATCGCAACTATTAATTATCACTTTTTAACGACACTGCAGATTAGCGTTATCGACGGATTACTAACGCATGTGAAAGCCATTTAGTGAAAAAGCATTAATCAGTTTTAATTTTGCAGGTCTATCTTCCTCTTCCTCTATTCCTCTATATTCTTCTGCTTCGTCATCATCTTCGGTTCATCATTATCGTCTATCGTCGTAGTCATCACCTTCTCCTCCTTCTCCACCACCTCCTCCTCCCTTTTCTTTTTCTCTTTTTCTGCCTTCTCCTCCAAGCATGCTCCGCTTCCTTTTCTTCTAATTCTCTTATCTTCCATTTTCTAATCCTCCTCCTCCTCCTTCTTTTCCTTCTCTTTCACTTCCGCCTCCTCTTCCTATTCTTCTTTTTCTCTTTCTGTCTCCTCTTCTGCCTCCTCCTCCAAACCTCTTCTTCTACGTCTTCTCCTTCTTCTTCTAAAACTTTGTATCTTCCATCTACTACTCCTCCTCTCCTCCTCCTTGTCCTGCTCTGTCACTTCCGCCTCCTCTTCATTTTTCTTCTTCTTCCTCTCCTTCTTCATAATTACATGGAAACGAACTAACGAAATTCACCTGTCGCTTCTGGTGACATCCGAAGAGCGTTTCCGCTGGCGACGGAATACCTCCAGCAGAGGAGGAGTGGATAAACCACAGCGGCCGGAACAGATAAGTCGTTCCAAGGCAGAGCAGTAGGCATCTGAATCCGGTTGAATCCAGCTTCATCTTCCGTAAAGCGGACGTCTGGAAAACAGCCGGGATTATCCGTCTCCTGGGATTCCACTGTGGCCCGGAAGACTAGTAAATTGATCGATTGTCAACTGTTGACCTTCGCCGTCGTCGTCAAGTCTACAATAAAAGATCTTCAAGAACTGTGCAATGTGTAGCATTCTACTCGCCGAAAGCTCTCGTCTTTTGGGTGACGAAAAGACCGGTAACGGGTGACTGTAGTATATGACTAATCTCATCAACATTTCTGACTGGGTGTAGACATCATTGACTGTGCTCCTACGCCAGACATTTGTGTGTCATCCAGCGTACTATCTTCCACACTGTCTATTCTCTATCTGTCGGCAGTTATAGCCTCCGTAGGACGTTTCTCGATGCGACAGGAGAAGGATCTCGAGCCGCAGGGTAGCCTACAGCGCGTTGCTAAAGTTGGCAGCCATTAATGTGCAAAGATGTTAGTATGATGATTCAGGATGACGTCGCTTTTGAACGCTAATGGATACGCAGATGTCTGGTATACGGGCGCAAGCACTCGTTTCTAAAACCAGCCATTTTTGCCTAATTAATACTTCATTGTTTGGCTATTCGTTACGGTTAAAGCACTGTATGTCCAACGTTTACTTTTCTATGAACGTAAATATGAAACGATAGATTTTAGAGATTTAAATGGGTTTCACCCTTTATCTAAAACTTCTTCAACCGCTGTTCTTTCCATAACAGACATCAGTCGTTTTGGCCTGTTTAGTCTGACTTAGGAAAATGTTAGCCAACGATTGAGGAAATTACTAACCGACAACTGTTGAAATTGTTAGCCGAGGACTGAAGAAAATGTTAGCTTAACACCGAGAAAAATGTTAGCCGACGATTGATGTAAATGTTAAGAGATGATTGATGGAAGTGAGAGCCAACAAACGAAGAAGCTCTAAAGCGACGATTGATGAAAATTTTTGCAGATGATTGATGAGAATGTTAGCAGATGATTGGTTAAAATGTTAGCAGATGATTGGTTAAAATGTTAGCAGATGATTGATTAAAATGTTACCAGATGATCCGTTAAAACGTTAGCAGATGATTGAAAATGTTAGCAGATGATTGATTAAAATGTTACCAGATGATTGGTTAAAACGTTAGCAGATAATTAATGAAAATGTTAGCAAATGATTGGTTAAAATGTTAGAAGATGATTGATTAAAATGTTACCAGATGATTGGTTAAAACGTTAGCAGATAATTAATGAAAATGTTAGCAAATGATTGGTTAAAATGTTAGAAGATAATTAATGAAAATGTTAGAAGATGAGTTAATTAATGAAAATGTTTATGGTTTAAAAGCTATTTGGAGCATAGGTATCAACAGGTGCTATGTAATGGGACCCTATCTTCTAGAAAACCGATAAAAATTGGTGTCCCGCAAGGTTCAAACCTCGGCCCGCTACTGTTTTTATTGTATATTAATGATCTTCCCAATGCTTCTGCTGTGCTTAATCTTATTTTGTTTGCTGATGATACGAATGCTTTCTGTTCACATGATTCTTTACCCAGACTCGTTGAAATAATTAATACTGAATTAAACATTCTAGCTGAGTGGTTTAGGACCAATCGCCTGTCACTCAATAAAAAAAAATCCTGCTTTATACTATTCCATTCTACGAAGAAACGAATCCCGGATCTTCAGACGAAGTTGTCAATTGATGGAATTTCCCTGTCCCAAACCGATCCACTAAATTTCTCGGTGTATGTATTGACGAATGTCTGACTTGGACTGAACATATCAATATTATTGCTGGCAAAATTTCCAGAAACCTTGGTATACTAGCATTAATATCTTACCTTATCCCAATTCATATTCGTAGGAATTTATATTATACACTAATCAATTTACTAGTTTGATTATGGTAATATTGTCTGGGCCTCAAACTATTCTACTAGGTTGAAATGTCTTCTGGTTCTGCAGAAAAAAAGCTATTAGAATTATTGCAAGAGATCCTTTTAATGCCCACACGGCATACAGATACAGAGAATATAATATTATGAACTTTGAAAATATGAATCGCTATCAACTGGGTAATTTCATGTATAAATTTGTCAATAACTTGCTGCCTGATTCATTTTCAAACTATTTTACGAAGGTAGTAGAGATGCATGGTCATTGTACAAGATCTTCTGGTGGTTTATATGTCATAATATGCACGCACTAATTATCGTAGATTTTCAATTTGTTGTAGTGGTCCAAAAATTTGGAATGCAGTACCGATGAGTTTTCGGAATGCACCCACATACACCCAATTTAAGAAGCTGTGAATAGTTACTTGAAGGATTAACTTCATAACTTCATTTAACACTGTTTCATCGAATTGTTTAGATATTGATCTTCTTAGTAAATTGCAATGTTATTATTTAGTTAAGAACATTATTGAGTTGAACCTTTCTTTCTTACATATTGATCTTCTTAGTAAATTGCAATGTTATTATTTAGTTAAGAACATTATTGAGTTGAACCTTTCTTTCTTTAATATTGATCTTCTTAGTAAATTGCAATGTTATTATTTAGTTAAGAACATTATTGAGTTGAACCTTTCTTTCTTTCAACTGACTAACCAGCCATAAATGATTATTGTTAAAAGGGGTGACCCTAATTAAGCGGGGCTTGTGCCCCTTTTGGGTCTGTTCCCTAGCCAATGCACTGATATGTAATAGTCAATTTATAATTGTTGTTAATTGTTATATGCATTGTGCTTCTGGAAATAAAAGTTGTCAGTTGTCAGTTGTCAGTTAGCAGATGATTAATGAAAATGTTAGCTGACGATTGTTGAAATTTTTGCCGACCGATGCAAAATATTAGCCGGCGGTGGTTGAGAATGTTAGCTGGCAACCGCTGAAATTGTTAGCTGACAATTTATGTCGCAAACTGAAAGAGCCCTGACTCACAAGAACTGATAAATATAGTAGGCTATACACGTAGACTGAGGCTATTATTGCTCTCCGAACAGCGAATCACGACGGATCGAGAATCGTAGATTTGAATGATTACACGTTTTGGACAGTCTTGTCTACTCATCACAACTCGCCGAGGAAATAACGCATCCAATGTTTTGCAAAGACGGTCGTGTTTTGGATCTGAGAAGACAATCAATTTTATGTTCCGCAGACAATAATTATTAACAGATCGCTTTAACGTTTATCGATCCAAATTACGAATAAAACGAGGAGCAAGTTGGTCACTTAACCTAATGAGAGTAGGGCCTACTGGGAGCAATTTTGATGCTTTTTAGCTAGATATTTAGTTATTTATTCATTAGGTAATTAGATCTACTGGTAGCCTAAGTTAGTGACATTATAATATCGAGACATTTGATATAGCTCTTTTTTGGTAGCCTACTTTGTAAAGTCACTGTCTGCGCAAACCAAAGTGGTGCTAAAGTGTATCAAAGAATATAGTTTTCATCTGCAATCAAATTATGGTCATTATAACTAGAGAAGATGGGCCGTATAACTGATAGACCCTTCGCTAACATATAGATCCATCCACAGAGTTGCTGAAACTCAACACCGTGGTTAGCTCTTTCGTTAGGCAAGAACAGTGAAAATTTTACGACTTGGTTTACTTGTGACAAACGTTAAGATAAATTATTATCTGCTTCGTTAAGGGGAATGATCAAACAATTAGCTATATATAAATAACATCTTCGGTATAGCCTTTATTACTCCATTAGGAAACGCACAATTGACTTAGGTAATGATAATGTAGCGCTCCTGAGTAGACTGTCTTGAAGGGGCGCTATATAAAACTACCGTAATAATAATAATAATCTTGGATGTTGTCGGTTGAGTTAGAATTTCAAGATAACGAATGCGATGTGCTGCGTAAAATGATTTATTATATCCCATTACAATTTCACTCAAAGATTATACTTATGGCAACATATTCATCAGGCTACAGAGTAGTTACATTTTCCTGTCACAGTCTTGTTATCAAGTTCAAAGAATAAGCGTGTTTATTTTCAGAAGTTAGCGAATCTTACAAAATACCCAAACGGGCAAACCAAGGCCTCAAACAGTTGTTGAGTAGGTCTCCGGTTAAGAATGTGCTTATGACAACTTCGATCAAAACTTATTACTGCCCAAAACTTATCTATTTTGTGAGTTATAATTATCAGAAGGTTTTTGTAAATCCGCCGTAGCAAACGTTTAAAAGTTAGCAGCGATGTTTCATGTACTCACATTTCCTGTCGTCATTGGTTCATTGTCGCTTATTATCCAAGTCATAATGCACATTTCTCCAATTCATTTTATCTGTTTCTAGACAGGATGAAAGGAAAACGAACAGTTGAACCGGGAGATCGTAACTGAAACTATTCTGGATCCTCAAATGAAGTCGACAATTTGTTGAACGTCTTTGCAACTGCAGAAGTATTGCACAGGTTCTGGTTTGATATCGATAACGGAATAACAGGATGACTCAAGTCATCGGAAAACCTGAACCATTCAACACATATCAACTAGTAAAGCGTTCTTTAAACAGCGTATACGGGATTATACGAACCACAGAATCGTCCGACGCTAAAGTATCATTCCAAGCATCCAAAGAAGCCGATCATTCGCGAACATAGCGACGACGTGTCTATAATCCTATCACGTTATCGATGCTACTGCACGTGTGACCGCTCTCCAGACGAACAGGAGGAAACTGGAAGAGAAGAGGAAGAGGATGAAAACGAGAAGTGGAATATTAATAGGAGGAGGATGTGGTGGAAGAAGAGAAACGGGACAAAGAGCGCGACGAGAGATGGAGAAACAGAAGTATGAAGTGGGGGAGGAAATAACAATTGTATAGAGGTAGACAATTAAGAGGTTGAGGAGGAATAATACCAGATTATTAAAATGAGAGTGAGATGAGACATAGGATGGGAGAGAATGACACCAGGTGATGTGGATGAAAGCTGAATGGGAGGAGGAATAATACCACGCGGAAGAGCACGACAATGGAGTAGGAGGAGGAGGAGGAACAATAGCAGGCGAATGAGGATGAGGATGGAAAATGGAACAGAGGTGCTTGTAGTGACTGGCGATGAAGCAGACGTTTCCGTAGCTCGGTCCTTTCAGCGCCCGTCCAGATGTTCTGCGATTCGGTCCGTCCGGTCCGCTCTGGTCGGTGCAACGATGCTTGGCGAAATTGTTCGGGTATTAGTAGTAGCATCAGAAAGCACTGCTGCTGCTGCTGCTGCTGCTGGTGTGTATGCGCCTGCCGACGGTTGCTTGGATGTGTCCACGAGAGCATCGGCCATTGAGCATCCGCCAAAGCGTTTACTATTCACGGCGGATAAATGTCCCAATCTCCGCCATCATCGTATACGTGCATAATATACAATGATGGAATCTGTACGAGAGTATATGAGCTATATAAATAAGCCGATATGTTAAATGGGCGTGTGTTTGGATTATAGAAATGAGCCTTTATCACTGAGGTGCATGTGAGTTACTATAATCATATGTATACATAAGAATGAAGCAAAATACGTCCCATCTAAATCGATCTATATGCAATGACTGAGGATATGTGGGCTAAATAAATAGTTATGTGCATATCTGGATGCATACGCGTACTATATGCCTATTATACTGGACTCTGGACATGTTTGTGTTTGTGTCTCTATATTTGTGTGACTGTACGTCTGTGTATGTGTGTGTGTTCTCATGTGAGCTCTGAGTGCTATAAGTGAAGAATCGCCGAACACAGGGAATAACAATGCGACTTCCATTCTAAATTCTAAAAGCTGGCGTAGGCTATAGCCTATATATACACGTATATTTACACAAAATAAAGTATATAAGCTTATATAATATATAATGTATATATGCACTTACACTCAAATGAAGGCATTTACTTATTTATATACATAATGCGTATTCATTTATGCATTATAATACAACTAATACATGTATATATACCACATTTTTATACATAATGCATATATATACATGTATGTATCGTATATATATATATATGTATCGTGTATATATATATGTACGTGTGGGACCAGTTGGACACAGGAGCGAGCGTATAGTAAGTGCGTAAGTGGGGCAGGTGATTTGTGGAAAATCGATCATCATTTGGAAGGCAAAAATCCGGACATTATCTCGCGCCGACCAGATGAAAGGACTCTACTGTAATAAATCACGGCGCTGCCCAACGCCAGATAAACGCACCAACATTACATCTCTGTGTGGCGGCGACGGAGGCGGTCGGCGGCGGCGGCGGCGGCCGAGGCTCAGTCGGCAGCGGCTGCGATTAACCTCTGCCTCGCCGCAGCAGCGGCAGCTCGCCAATGCTGCAGTAACAGCAGCGTCCGCTCTGAATCACGGAGGAAACTTCTGCACTTGCAGTAACACTGCAGGCACTTGCGTCGTGCAAGAGATTCGATGGACGACAGGATTGTGTTGGCGAAAAGCATTGTTGGGTTACAGAGGAAAATTCCGGAAGAGATCAAACGACAGTTGAAACTTATATTTAACGTTTTGTAGGACGTCGTTGATCAGTAATGGTTGCATTTTTGTTTTATAGTAAATCTCAGGAAGAACAAGAAAGAAAGAAAAATGATAGAAGAAGAGAAGAAAGATGACGATGAAGATGATGACGATGAAGATGGAGGTGATGATGATGATTGTGATGGTCATGATGATGATGATGATGATGATTGTGATGATGATGATGATGATGATTATGATTATGGTGATGATGATGATGATGATGATGATGATGATGATGATGATGATGATGATGATGATGATGATGATGATGATTTGATTATGACGGCGCTTTATAAATTTTTGATTATATTTTAGAACTACAATCCACTATCCTAATGTCGTTACCAACCGAGTCATAGTACTGTTAGCTGTTTGTCATCTGCTGAGAAGTCTGCTGCTGAGCTAACCCGGATGTGCGACCCCTGTTGCGCAACCCATCATACGTCACCTGCGATGAACTCTTAAAAACATTCCCTTGTCATCCATCAGACATTATTTGTAGCTGAACGTTGACCTGTATGAGTGACTGTTGTATCGAAGGACCTTTGACTGAACACGAATAAAGATTTTATATTCTCGGAAAGCAGACACACTCCGTTACTAATGGTCAACTGGATAGGGAAGGATGATGAAGTGTTCGACGCCTTCCACATTAAGGATTCCTCTATTTAGCCGAGGATGCATCGGGTAAATCGTTACACTGCGCAACATCACATCGCATTACATCACATCAAATCGCATCACAATATCACATCACACTAGGTCACATAAAATCACATCACTTTACATCTCACATCACATAAAATCATATCACATCAAATAATATTAAATCACATTACATTAAGTCACACACATCATAGTATATCATGTCACATCATAATAAATCAAATCATAAGTTACTAAATCAAATCATATTACATTATATCATATCGCATTAGATCCCATGAAGTCACATCGCATTACATAACATCGCATAACAATAAATCACATTACATCACATTACATCACGTTACACTAGAAAGACGCCTAATGACACCACCAAAACTTTCTCTTAATTGGTCGACTTCAAACATTACGCTGCAGTGGCGTACGACAAATTTCTTCTGAGTAATCAAAACAAAGGCGCTATATAAAAATTGTGTGGTATATAGGTTCACTTTATGTGTGTCTTGCAGAGCACCTTCTACTAGCGATGTCCATGATGTCTTTAATGACCTTTGAGCAATAAATAAAACAATTTATTTTTTAACTACGGTTAAGTAGGCCCATCTTCTAGTCAAGAGGCAACGGGAGTACCAGATAGTTCTCAAGAGCCCCAGATAGTTTGTCCACAGTCAGGAAGAAATCTACTCTAGAATACTATTAGTTTAACTGTTGGGGTCACTTCAGAGTGTGACCTTTAGTCTCAGCTTTGGACCGATTTTACCAGAACGTAAATACTCCCAAATAACATTAAAATTTTCTTCTATTCCAGCTTTACCTTTATTCTCACTTGTGCGTCTCTCTCTTACCCCAGTGGACCAATTCCAGTAGAATTTGATGGGATAGACACGTTCGACTGATGATTGGCAATTCTACTGAACTGGTATACGTGCCTCGTTTATTTTAAATTATTTATGTTGCGGCGCTATAGAATTTCTTGAATTAGATTACATTTACCCAAGAGGTGTCTACTGGGCTGAGTAGATTCAATTTGTGGCGCCACGAAGCGATAGCCAGACGTAATCGAGCTTCTTTTATTAGAATCAATTATTTCGTATCCCGGATTTAATCTCGAGTAGACCAGGCGCAAACTTGCTTGCTTCCCCTTATTTCAAGGTATCTATTTCAAGTCTAATTGATGAAAGTTGAAATAAAAATGCAAATGGAGCTGGGATTCCTCGAAAACCTCTTCGGGTTAAAATGTCCTGTATTACCAGAATGTTTGTGTCAACTGTGACGATCGCGGAGATGGTGTACAATTAAGAAAAGATATTTGTGTTATTTTCGTTACCCGAAGGAAATAGCTCGATTTTCCCAGTGATAGGATAGAATTAGAGATACGCGTCATCTGGCTACAATGGTTATTCCCTTATTAATTATTATTATTATTATTATTATTATTATTATTATTATTATTATTATTATTATTATTATTATTATTAGTAGTAGTAGTAGTAGTAGTAGTAGTAGCAGCAGCAGCAGCAGCAGCAGCAGCAGCAGCAGCAGTAGTAGTGGCAGCTGGCAGCAGCAGCAGGCAAGCAGCAGCAGCAGGAGCAGCAGCAGTAGCAGTAGCAGTAGTAATATTGTTGTTATTATTATTAACAACAACATCAGTAACAAAACAATAGCAACAATCATCGACGACTTGAAATACCTGGAGATGTCGTGGGAGGAAGCGGAGCAGCTGGCAATGAGCAGAGACGTGTGGAGGAGATTCCGATTCCGTTTCGATGTGCAGACCTGCACGGGAAGGACTAAGTTCTAAGTTCTAAGTACACGCGTGTAAGTAATATTGATATTCATATTATCATTTCTCATTATCTTCGGACGAAATGTCGAAGCAATTATTCGGCCTGCTTTTATCTTTATTTTATTAGGCTATTGCTATTATTTGTTTGATTATTGCTATTGTTGTTATTGTTGAGAATCGTTTATTCGTGTCCTTGGTCTTCTGAGAAGATCTGAAATAATACTGTAAGATGGTATAATATTATGAGATCGCCTCAATTTCTTTGTCGTTGACTTGCGCTGTGAAGTTATTTTCTACAGAGTGTGGCTTCATTGCTTTCCCTGAATAACCCGGAGACGCCCCAAGGGAAACCTTTTGTTCAAGAGAACAATGAACAATAGCCCACCGCCCGTACCCTCCACTCCATTCACCGAGCAGCTCCCGTCCACTCTCTAGTCGGTCTAGGCGGACCGCCTCGACCACATCCGTCTTCCCATTCCTATATTTATCTAAGCCGCCATAATCACCCACTGTCCCGCTTCTCGTCCAGCTTCCCGCAGACGATTCCGTCTCAAATTAATCGTCATCCGGGTTCCGCTGACACGCGCAGGCGCACTGAGGCCGGACTCACGTGATTGCACCGGCGCAGGTCCGCAGCAAATGTCCGGCTTCGGAAGCAATAAACGGAGAAAGAACGGAAAGAAGAACGGTCTTTCGTCTTGGCAAAAGTCACGTCCTGAAATTGCATATTGTATACTTAATCTGTCGACGTGGGATGTTGTTGAATTATTTTTACCCGATGTAGGAATGACTACATTCCAATCAACCGTCTCCAGCTCAACAAGACTGATCTCGCCAGTGCGTCTCCACTCTCCACATCATTCATGTTATAGAATACCATAATTGGCTTGAAATACGTGAACGAATAGATTGTAAAATCTCTCACAACTCACTCCAATCCACCTATATCGGGGGCGATAGCGCATTGGATAACACACTGCATAGAGAGCGAGAGGTACGGAGATCGAGGTTCCGTAGGCGGACATGCTTTGTAGGCTGCTATTAGCGCCGTGTATTGCAGGCTGTCTGTTCTGTTAGTAGTTAAGATTTATGTCTTCTGTCATTTGTGTTCTTGTGTATTGTTTCAATTGCATAACTGTACACTGTAACCGGTTGCAGTTTGTCAACCCGATTGTTTCTATAAAGAATATTATTATTATTATTATTATTATTATTATTATTATTATTATTATTATTATTATTATTATTATTATTATTATTATTATTATTATTATTTTTATTATTTTTTTTATTATTTTATTTTTTTTAATTGTCTGGAGATGACCCTACTCGTCGGTGTCCTGGTTGGCGAAAGTGCCTCGGAACGCGATTGCGTTATTATTATTATTATTATTATTATTATTATTATTATTATTATTATTATTATTATTATTATTATTATTATTATTATTATTATTATTATTATTATTATTATTATTATTATTATTATTATTATTATTATTATTATAGCAGCTTTGAGCAAATATTTATCAAATATGGTGTCCGCCCTTTACAATCTACTGTTCTACTCTCTGTTCATAGGCTCAAATGCCAAACGTTCAAGGTAACTACTGCTATTTATCAGGATTGCCAGGTCGTTGCTAAAAGCGCGAATTGGGCTACTTTTCAAAGTGCTCGCGACGGAAAATTTCGTCCTCGCGATATTTGGGCTACTTTTGAATTGTCCCGCGGTCGCTACGGCGACATTGCGAATTCTCATAAATTGACCGCAGTAGGTTACCAGGTTACTGTTACTAGCTACTAGTTTTAGGTGTTGTTGTTGTTTACTTAACAATAAATTCATGCTCGACAGAGTAAGCCTACGTCCGAGTACGGCAGAGGCGTAGCTAGGATATTTTGCGCCCGGGGACAAACTATGAAATTAGCGCCCCTCACCCCGCCCCTCCTCGTCCCTCCCCGTTTTATTTATTTCACATTTTCCAAATAGCATATTTAAATTTTAATGATATAAAATATTAATTTCATTGTGTTTTTGAAAGTCAATAAACTCAAATTATACATAAATTGTTTTATCAAATAAATATCATAACACATCTATCTGTTGTTGATAAAAAAAATTATTAAAGCTACGTTGTTGATTTTTACTATGTTAAGTATCGCTTAACTAACAGACTTAGGCCTTATTTTTAATGAAATAGTTTAATTAAGTATTTGCATTTAAACAAAATTACAGCAGCAGAATTGAAATCCAAGATAGCTGAACTGAGCTGTCTGATACCGTCAGTCTGCCTCTTATTGAAAGCTACTGTAGCTTGTAATTTTTGACCTCTTGGTCCAATAAATATACAAATCACTGCAGCCTGAACCAGCGGTCGCCCTGTGTCCATGATGCCTAGTTTAAAATTTCCTACTGGGGATCATGGATGCAGCCATGGACGTCAAGAGTCAAGGTTGACCAAGCTAGCTTAACCATCAGACAGATGATTCTCCTACCAGGGTTGGCATACTGCAACCCCACCCTCCCTCTCGTTGGCTATGAATGCAGCTATTCATTTCAGCCGGTTAAAAGTTTCTCATACAGGAAAGTTTAAAATTACTACACCTAATTTGTTTATATTATATTAAAACCATATGCCACTTTTAATACAATAAAGATACACTTGAGCTGGAACTGATCCATGATGATTATAAGAAAACGGCTTTTCTGATTCTGACTAGCCTAACAATCTTGCACTGTAGGTTTATCATTTGTAATGAGTATATGGCGCCCCTTAGTGCTCAATGGGGCGCCAAAATAATTTCTGATAACTAGTTCGCAACTAATGAGGATATAGCCTAACTGGATATTTTTGGGGCGCCAAATTAAGTCTTATAAATTTATTTGTGATAAATGAATTAAAAAGTTAAAATAGCATTAAAATCAAGAATAAAGTTATTAATTCTAACCCTCATTTTGGCGCCCCCTTCCTCTGGCGCCCGGGGACACATGTACCCCTCTGCCCACCCCCATAGCTACGCCTCTGGAGTACGGAGTCTACGGACTAGGCTAGTCTACGGTAATCACTAAGCAGTCAGCGATCTATATATTTTTACATCAATGGTTTCATCATGTCTCTTGTGACGTGACTGACGAAACCAATAAAGTACCGTATGTAGTACCTTGAAATATACCTTGCAAAGATGTATTAATGTCTTCATTTAGCTGTTCATCACGCGAATTTTGGGCTAGTTTTTGACATGATTCGGCGACCAAGCACTTTCGAAATCTGACAACGCTACTATATACTTATATGGCAGCTGCTGGCGTATGAAACCAGCTCAACAACTCTGCTTCTCTTTTATTTCTGCTTAGACCTTTATTTAAAATAAAACAATGATTTACAAAGATTCTCTCCTCGTCTTCGCGTCTTTCTCAAATTCTATTCCAAACACCGAACACAGAAACCGTACGCTTGGCGTTTAAGTTAACCTTTGACTTGGAGCCGAACGGAAATAAACCTATTTCACCAATTTCGTTTGATTGAGCGCGTGTCAGTGAGTAAGCTGCGATTCCCGGCATTTAGATTTTTTGGCTATGAACGATAGAAAGTTTACGATTGTGATCCGAATAAGATCATTCTAATGCAATGAATACGAATATACTCATCGGTTTAGTATGCATTGAGGCATACAAACAAACTCTCTCTTGTGTTTGTCAAAAAACGCACAAACTGTTAATAGCAACTCTTTTTCGCTGAGTCTGAAGAAGATGTGCTTCTAAATATCCTACATAATTTTAAGGGCGAAATACTTTTATTGAAAACAAAGGCTTAGAGGAGCAGTATTGACCGAGGAAAATTCACTAATTCGACATTATACACAAGTCGACTGCCTTTGAATTTATCCATCGTAAAAACAACGATTCAACGAACTAAGTGATGAAACCATCATCCCAGACTAACGAATCAGTTAGAATACAATAACAAACTGCCTTTCAAATTCTATGGCAACCTGAATAGGGGGGCTGCTAATAACTCTCAATCGTTCATCCGCTCCTTGGAAAGTTCTTAACAGTGACAATTTATTCACGTCTGTGCAACCATGTTACAAGGAATCACAGTCAACAGTACTGTCAATGTCTGTAGCAACCTAAAAAGGTGGGCTATTATAATTCTCAATCGCCCATGCATAAGCCCTTGGAAAGTCCTTAAACAATTGCTCACGCTCATGTAACTCTACGGAATACAGAATATGCTGAAGTCCGACCATACCACATTAATAAAATACGTCATAAATCATTTACTCTTACGGACGCCTGAAATGTGTAATCGATCAAGTCGAAAAACAGTTTGTAGATGGAGTAGTGTTCTTAATGGGTGATATTTTTAGCACTTACTTATTATTTATATCTCAAATTGCTTATTCACTACAGACTACTTTGTGCCTTAGCGGAGTGATCTTCTGGATATTGATGTGATTATGGCTTCATTTTGTCGCACCATCGGTTGATGCCTTTTGCATTAGACAGTTGTGCGGTAGAAGTTACTAACTGCAATATTATTGTACCAGGATAAGCTAATACTCTACTACTCTTACAGTTTTACTAATTATTTAAATAACACACAACTATTAAGCTATTATATCCTTACCGGTGATTCAATAATTAGCTCAAACTTAAATGGATTGAAATTCTATCAACAATGCATCAACGTGGTTATACGGCACTCCAGGATTCGAAGCCAATACGCCAAAGTGAAAGGCTGACTCACAACCATTCAACCACCGTATACAAGACTAGCATCGCTTGAACGTCTAACAATCAAGTGCATCTCTTCCTTGACCTTTGCTGCGTATATTAAGTCTAATTACAATACTTTACGCTACACGTCATGACATCCAGAGACGCCACATCCGTGACTGCAGCGAACAGTCCTCGTGTGCTAACGCTTGCTGCTGCTGCTGCTGCTGCTGCTGCTGCTGCTGCTGCTGTTTCTAGAAGCGACTGTCTAGCACCAGAATTCCTAATTCGGTTTCGTCTGGGAAGATTGATGCCCACGCTGACAAGGGTCAGGCTCCCAGCGGCGATCGCAAGAGCGGATGGATCGCCCGGCAACATGCAGGAGAAGAAGACGCCCGCCGTCTCCCACCATCCGACCGACCGACCGCCCACGGGGCCTCTCCACTCGCCCGTCCATCCATCGGACAAACGGACGGACGGAGAAATAAAAGACGGAGAGATAGAAGTGGTGACGGTGGTGGTGACGGTGACGGTGGTGATGGTGGTGGTATAGCACCGTCTCAGCGACTACTGGTGTTGTGAAGGAGGCGGAAGGAAGGAAGAAGCAACGGCGTCGGAGCTACGTTTCACGAAGATAAGTCTTTATATGGTTTAGCACCGATGAAATATGCAGACGGGTCCTTTGTCCCGTCTCCTGGGACCGGGCGGCGGCGGCGGCGGCCGAGGCCGAGGCCGGAATCCGGCGGCGGATTCCGCCTTCTCCCGAATGAAATGTCCGAGGGTTCGAGGCGATTAGAAGCGGCGCAAACGCGTCGGAGAAAGCCATCAATTATTTACTACACGCTATCGCGACGAAAACTCGCCTGGGTCTCATTGGCTGGACCGCGGCTACTACGTTGCCATGGAACCAGTCGCGTCATAGAGGTGGACGGTCTTCTTTTCAACTGCAGCTGAAGCCATAACAACGGGATCGGTGTCGGTGGGGGGAGGGGTCGGTGGGGGGGGGGGTCGGTAGGGGGGGTCGAGTGTCTTGTCTCTCATGAGTGGCAGCAACTCTTTGATGGTGCGACTTGCGGAAATCTAGGGTACATAAAAGAATCGTTGTGGCTTGCTCCGCTAATGAGAACACGCCTTAACCTTTTTTATTTATATATTTTATTTATTGAGCCTGAATCAAATACATGACCATATAATTATATACTGGAACGCAACCACTATGAAAGAAAATAACAACCTGATTCCAGTGATGTAAACTCCATTAAGGGGGAAAGGGGCAGCGCGTCTTTCCTAGTATTCTGTCCCAAATGTACGAAACTCAAGTTTGTGGACGGATGGACGGAGCATCCCAGAACTTTTGGATTCTTCGTATAGCTTAGGCCGGAGCCAAATTCTTGGTGACCTAAACAGGTGCGCGCTTACAACTTGTGCATTGCTAATCTCATGTGATATGATGTAATGATACATTTCTAGTGCAATACAAGAAAGTATTTAAGCATTTAACCAAAATAGTCCGTCCAGTGGTTAAAATACCGTTAACCCTTTCGAAGTTTTCTTGGTCAAATTTTCTTTGGACTCTTTATGGAATTCGGATATACTTGCACAAATTCTGCACAAATCAAATTTCATAAATTTTCAAATATAATATCTTTGCATTTAGTACAAATGGCTGTATGATAATACAATCCCCTCTCAGGTGATGCATAGGCCTATAGGAATTCGTACGTAAGAACAGTTATCATGGACTGCATGGCAGAATGATTTGGTTTATACCGGCTGCAAATTCCTGAGTTACAGCGTGGAACAGCAGCAGAACACAGAACGTTATAATTATTGTAGGGGGACATCCGTGGCAGCGAATTTCTCATAAAACATGACTAAAGACACCCGCAAACACACACGAAGAACGGTCATGGAGACATACGAAAAACAAAAAGCAACGACAACTCGCCACAGAGATAGATAGAAAGACAGACACAGATATAGACAGAAACAAGATGGCGAATGTATATGGGTGGGTTAGTCTATAGCGTAGAACGCGAGTAACTGCTCTTGCACTCTGCATGCCATAGTCAAATAAGGCAAGGGAATACGTAGGAATGTTGTTTGTTACCGTTCTCCTATAATGGCTTCGCTCTTTATAAATGCTAGATGATAAGAGTAGAGAGTAATCGTAGAGGGACTACGATGATTTATGGCCTTCCTCAGGCTATATCCCGCACGTCTTAATAAATAAATAAATTGTTTCGGCTTAACGACACTTTTTCATATCGAAGATGATTAGTGTCGGAGGCAGAAAGCAACCTCGTACTCCACGTTTAAATTGCGACCGAGCCACCCGCAGTAAAGATCCGAGAAATTAATCTCTGATAAACCGACCCGACCGGGAAGCGAACCCGGGGCGCCGGTGTGACGAGCAGGCACCAACCCACTCGGCCACTCAGGATCTCTTAATCCCGCACGTCTTCCGGTCATTGGACACTTCTACGGGGCCTCATCGACCACGTGCTACAGTCACATGATGATGGCAACTGTCAACTGCAATGATGTAACTGCAACAACAACTAAAACACGACGAAGCTACATTAAAGAGGGGGAAAACAGAAATTGCATCCGAATTAGAAAGATACAGTACAAGAACAATGGTCGCAATTACATGATAGATGCAGGCGAGCGTTTACACTGTTAGAACGACCAAGTGATATCAGTCATCAGTTTAAGCGTAGGCTTCGAGGCGAAACCTAAGCACAAGATTTAGGTTGGCACCCATGCAGTTGTTCGCGAATGTATATGAATGTACCTTAAAAATAAATATCAGTTATCCACTTTTAATCACGTAGTTCGGAGGCAGAAAGCAACCTAGTACACCAGATTTAGGTTGCGACACCCATGCAGTTGATCGCAAGTGTATGTTTGTAAACCGACCCGACCGGGAAGCGTGTATGGCTACCAGCCCACTGTATGTATCTTTACTTTTCTTTACTTTTATAGAGCGAATATGTAAGAAATTCTCCAACGCACATTGGTTAGTAACTGTCTAACGACACTGTACCATTACAAAGATGATTAGCGTCGCCCTCCTATTTTCTCCATTCATTCTTGAGACTGGCACTACCAGAATACGGATAGTGGCGGAGTTTCTGCGTACGTTACTGTCCGAGATAATTAAATAGGTGCGTGCATCTTAACAAACGACTAGAATGGTCAGACTGACTTCAAAGGTAGCGCGGTATTGTTAAATATCCGTGAACAAAGCCCGTATCCAGCTGTAAAGAACCTTGAGGACTTCAGTGGGGGTGCGTTGGGCAGGGATAAGCACTAAGTGACTAAGCGATGGTCGTAATTGATCACAGTGTATTATTCGGTTGATCATCCTAGCGACTGGTGCGGATTTTATGAGACGCTGGTAATTTCATTGCCTCCGCCGCTGTCATCTATTATACGAGCAGAGAGAGAAGAGCTCTGGGCGTCGTTTTCACAGCTCGTAGTCTTTCATTCTTTGTGCAAATCTTCCGTTGGGTTAATTGAGCTGAGAGGAGACGCGCACTTAGGGGATGGCTACTGATGAGAAAGCAGGAATCCAGTTTTTGTACGCTGAGATTGAAAGGTCGAGAGGTCGTATGAAGACTAACAGTTGTTTGCTTTCAAACGGAATTCCGAAATGTCTGAATGTGTGTTTATTAGTGAAGTAAATGAAACAAGATTTTTTCATTATTTTTATTATTATTAAGGAGTTTTTATATAGCGCCTCTTCAAAGTAATCTACTCAGAGGCGCTCCCAGTCCAACCACGGCTAAATAAAACAGTCTTGAGATTAGCAAAGAATGTAGTGGTGTGACCCCTAGACACTACGCGGAGAGTAACAGGGAGCCCATTCCATGTTCTAGGGCCACCGACCGAAAAAGAGCGCCGCTGCTTTATGGTAGTCCGCGAGCGAGGGACTAAGAGTTCGGCTTGATTAGCTGATCGGAGTAGATCGCCGCTGGACACCAGAGGTGGAACAGCAGAGTTCCCGCAGGTATAGGGGAGCGATACCCTCCATGCAGCGCCAGACCAGCGCAGAAACCCTATAGGCGATCCGCTGCGGAAATGGAAGCCAGTGTAGTACATTCCGCATTTTCAGTACCAGTTTAAGTTTAAAGTAAAATTCAGTAAACCGTCGTCATCGTCTTCAACATCGCCGTCGTCATCGTCATCATCATCATCATCATCATCATCATCATCATCATCATCATCATCATCATCATCATCATCATCATCATCATCATCATCATCATCATCATCATCATCATCACAAGCATCATCCTCATCATCAGCAGTAGTAACCGTATCAACATCATCAACATTATCGTTATTTCATCATCATCGTTATCATCAGTTCCTGACGCCAGCCATTTGGCTGCGATTGGTGCTAGTAAATGGTCTCCATTCTCTGCTCATTGTCTTTACTTGTATTGTCTATAATATTATGTCCGAAGTAGTTGCTCATTAGAATATAACTTCTATTTGAAAGAAAAGCTCAGCATCAGTTATTTTAATTTTTGCATAAAATCAATTTAAAGTGGCGTAATTTATATTGATATTCATAGTTATACTCACACAGACCCCATATAAAAGTTATTTTGAGAATATCATGCTTTTGTGTTGCGTTATAGAATCACTGGTTGCACGTTAAACGTACAGAAGTGACATCGTGTAGCCTATCCCTTATCCAAACCGGCATGTAGTCCGGTCCCATCTGAAAAAAGAATGGAGCTAATCATAGGCGCCGACTCCTTGGGAGCCTTGGGTGCCAATGCACACAGATAGAAAGTTCAGTGGGCACCCAGAAGAATTCAGACCTTAAATTCAAATTTGTTACATTATGTTACAGTAATCTCACAACTTGTGAGCAGTACAACACAAATACCCAACATTGCATGATATCA
The DNA here is from genome assembly GCA_020284085.1 of Aporrectodea caliginosa. Taxonomy (NCBI): domain Eukaryota; kingdom Metazoa; phylum Annelida; class Clitellata; order Crassiclitellata; family Lumbricidae; genus Aporrectodea; species Aporrectodea caliginosa. The sequence continues at coordinate 239,147 of JACEVL010000909.1, read as the reverse complement.
CAATAGTGAGTTAAAGTTTCAAATACTTTTTCTAACCACCTAACCCTTGATTTCTTTCCCCAAATGCACTAAAAGTCACCTTTAGCAATGTAGAATATAAAAAAAATGTTCACGGGTACTGGTGAGCGGCACCCAGAGACAAAACCAATAGTCGGCGCCTATGGAACTAATTGAACTTCATCGGTTTAGTTTAGATCATTATAAAATTGGATTGGATTAGATTTAACTAGATTATACTACATTACATCACATCACATTGCATTAGCCTTGATAAGGCGGATGGTGGTCCACAGAGACGCAGACTACTACTGTGATGGCGTTTTCGTTTTTTCTATAGCGCCAGCATGTGTCACGGCTGTTTCCGACACAACATTAAGAAGCCATAAATCGTCCTTCAGACGGAAGCGGTGACGGCGGCGGCGGCGTCGCAGAACGGTGAACGCAGAGATGCCATTAGACAAGACGAATGGCATCTCGTTAGCAGCTTCAGCAGCACGCTGGTCATCTATATGCAAATGACGCAGGGCTCAGCAGCTCCACGTCCAGAAAGCCGGAGGCTGTGGACCACTAAACAGGGATGGGAAGCCAAGCCAGAGGGGTCAGTGTCTGTCCTCGCTTTGCATACTGCTCCAGTTCCTCGTGCAACAATAAAGCCTGATTGTCTGCACGCCCACCTGTCTGATCGTCGGCTGGAAGGGACAAGCCCAACTGTGGATTATGGGCTTGTCTTGTCTTCAACCGGCCTCGATCCGAGGACTGGCTGCAACACGGACAATTTTTCTTATAAGTGGTGCTAATCGGGTGATAATGGTGGTGGATTCCCAGTGGGGAAGCCTCTTACACCAAATAGACTTTCCTCTTTTTTCCACAAGTCATCCCGGCTCATCCGTTGCCGCTTTTCTTCTCATAAAGATGTTGTCTTCCGTTCATCTCACGATGTAAGACCTCCTGCTGCCTGTAAGAGATCCCCAGTCTGGACATTAATATAAGGCTCCCCAAAAGGGCAGCCATGTTACTGATTTTAGATGGGCTTAGAGAGGGAACGAATGTGGTTGAGCTTGTTGTAAAGAATATTAGATCTGAATCTTTATAAAAGAATTATTTGATTTAACTTGTGTTCAAAGACACAACGCTTTACTGCCTGGACCTTCACCGCCAACGTTAGCCAACTGTTATCATTGTTCCTGCAGTCCACCTCGCGTAGCACCGCAAGTGGTTACGTCAGCCTTAGCCTACATCACTGATGGTGTAGCCTCAACTGGCATTACCCTATATACTTGGTTGTTTCACCCATCACCGTGGTGAGGTTTCGTCGGACTTTAGATGGCAGATTATGGAGGCAGAGTTAAACTCAATTATCGCGTTAAATCTGTTTATCCTAACAATCAGTAATGTCTCATGAGCAGGAATTAAAGTTCACTAAAGCGTTTTGATGGGACTGTAAAACAAACTGGCAATTCTTGACAAAATAATCTGTTGATTCAAACAGCTTTGATGTCAGGACCAACAAGTTCCAAATCACCCTATTCTGCTCATTTGGAATTTCCATGATCATGATTGTCTTCTTTGAAGTTGCGAACAAAAGTGCCTTCATGATCATCGCTTACACTGCACTGGAGTGCGCGATAGTCGGGTGGTGACTGTACTTGACTGTCAACTGAAATATCTTGGGTTCAAATCACCACCAGGGCTTAAATTAATGTCGAGATTTCTGCTCTACCTGCGCCTCCTAGCCAACCCAGCTATTATGAGTACACTACACTTTCTGTGGCAAGTTGAGACGGCGAGGGAGAGGACTGGCGCCATCCCTTTTGTGCTGAGGCTAAGTAAATGAAGTCGCTAACACTGCATACCCATGACTGCCCCTGGGCTAGCTTAAGAGGCTGGTCTTCTTCTCGCATTGCATTACGGTATTAATACATTACATTATGTTGCATACATTCATAGCGGATACTTTACAATGCAAACGGGGGGGACCGGTGACGCGGCCGAAGGACGATCGGCGAGGCGCACTGCGCATCTGTCAACAGGGAGGGCACTTGGGGAGGGGGATGTGCCCCTCCCCATCTAGAATTTCCACACTGTAATGGTTAGCATTTTAAGCTGTCATCTGAACAAAATTGCTTTATTCGTTTGAGTGCTGATAAGAACCAGCTGTCATATTGTAGCTATTATTATTATATTTGAAATATTTCAGAAATATTGGGGGGATATAAGCAGCTCCGTTACCTTTTCGTTATAGTTATAGTTATAGTCTAGTGCATATTTTGTGTTATACGCTACAATGCGTATGGTTAACGAAGCACAACTCCGCTCTTACTGCCATCTGTCGAACAGTCATTGCGCTGTCGGCGTATATCATTCGCTGGAGGGAGCCACACGATTGTTCATGGTGAACTGTTGCTGCCCTCTGTGGGCGTCTTAGACGTTAACTGCGAATTGCTTTAACTTAAATGCACCGAATTACACTGAGATCCTGAGCGGAAGACGACAGGCCAGATCAGACTATCGTAACTATATCTACATAACCTTTGCTTGAAAACAATCGCAGCCTACTTTACGTATTCTTCTGTTTCAAGACAGTATTGTATTGTATTTTCGTTTATTCAAAACTGGCTGTCATAACGCAGCCAACGACAAAAGTGCGTAACTTATGGTTATAAGTAAAGAGCCTTGACAAGTTATAGATATAGATATTGTTCATATCTGTCCTGGATAATGTATTGTTAATGTGTTGGATTGTTATACACTATGTGGGATGTGAGACCACACAGGGCAGCTAGTAAGTGTTTTTGTGCAGCATGCGCGGTAGAAAGTTCTTGCTGTCCTTTGCTGGAATGACGAAAGGGTGGGGCCTAGGTCGGAGGTCATATCGACTTATCGGTCGCTCCTGGCACATTCGACGTAAGACATGCCCGGGGTCATTTATGATGGCGTTGAACAACACGTCATCAGCTCGGCTGGCCAGGCCATCGACAGTCGGGGCGTCCCCCGGCAGAAACCCCGCACTCCTCAGTCGCTGAGTGAAACGCTCCAGGCGATCTCGGTCTGCTGCTCCCATGTACCCCCACCAGGCTGGAGACGCATACATCATTCTCGCCATGGTGGTAGCACGCGTCACCACGTGCAGGGCCTGTGCTAGCATACCACGTCCTCTCAGAGTTTTCAGAGCATACATTGATGAAGAGCAGGAGCTGAGGATGCTGTTGACATGTTCAGTGACTGTCAGTTTCTCGCCGATGGTTATCCCGAGGATCTTCATAGTCGTCACTCTCTTAACACCAGAGACCGATGGCTGCGAAGCCGAAGTCGTATCCATAGCTACGTATTCTCTTTGATTGAAGACAATCGTTACCATGTCTGCGTATCATATTTTTTTTAAACAATCAAAGCCATTTATCTAATAGGCCTATTATCTACGTAGTCTCATTGTTCGAAAACTATCGTAATTATATCTACATGTACGTATTCTCTTTGTTTGAAGACAATCGTAGTCACACCTACGTATTTTTCTGTGTTAGGACAATAATTGTTACCATATCTATGCATTATCTTTGTTCGAAAACAATCGTAACCATATCTACATATTCTCGTTGCTTGAAGAAATTGTAACCATGTCTACGTATTATATTGTCTTTGCTTGAAGACAATCATTACCATATCTTGTTGTCCCTTTGTTTGAAAACAATCGTAACCATATCTACGCATTCTCTTTGAAAACAATATAGCCTACGTCGATGATCGTAACCATGTCTACGTAGTCTGTTTGTTTGAAAACAATAGTAACCTTGTCTACATATTATCTTTGTTGAAAACAATCGTAGCCATATACCTACGTAGTCTCTTTGTTTGAAAACGATCACAATCATATATCTACGTATGCCTTTGTTATAAGACAATCGTATCCAAATCTACTTATTCTTCTGTTTGAAGGTAATCGTATAATTCGTAACCACATCTGCGTAGGCCTATTCTTCTGGCCGAATGACCGACTGATCGGCCGTCTGACTGACTGAATTGACTGACTCACTGATTGATAAACTGACTGACTGACTGACTGACTAATTGACTGACTCACTGATTGATAAACTGACTGACTGACTGACTGACTGACTCACTCACTGACTGACTGACTGACTCACTGACTGGTTGACTGACTGACATTTAACGCGTTATTACTGATTGATTTGCACTGTGACTGACTGACTGACTGACTGACTGACTGACTGACTGACTGACTGACTGACTGACTGACTGACTGACTGACTGACTGACTGACTGACTGACACAGTGACTGATTTTGTTTCCTAAATTTAAGTTCTTGCTAAGGGACCCTTATTAGTGTTAAATCTTTCAACCGAAGTCAGAAACAGGAGGGGAATGATCATCAGTGCTACAGTCTGGAAACCACTCCTCTAAAGAATTGATGAACTGACCACGAATGGATGATACACTGGCCGCCTATACCTGTATTAAACTCGAACAGGTAGAAAAATTAAGACCAACTTAAGTAGTGTTTCAGAATTGCAGCTGTAATCTCTATCGCTATCTCGAGATATCTATATAGCGTCTAAAAGAAACATAGGGATCCCATTGATTCACGGTAAAAAAATTAAGCTCCATATTCCCACGCGGAACGTAGGGAAGTGAGTTTAGTTTTGAAAGAAAGACCTGCTCAGAGATTGCTAGAGAAGCAATGTTTCTGAGTCTTTCGAATTGGTAAGATAGCTGTCGTATATGCAGTCATTCATATAGAACATTAATATTACGCCTCTTCACGAAAGCTACTCAGAGGTGCTCCCGACTCCAGCACGACTAAAAAGAACAGTCTTAAGGTGAGAGAAGAACGTAGGATAGAGTGTCCTGGGAATGAGGAAAAGCTCCAGGGGAAGATATTCCAGGTCGAGGGACACACTACCGAGAAAGCGCGATTCTGCCTACTGGAGGTACGGGAAAAATGGACAAGGAGGAGATCCTGTTCAGATGAGCGGAGGGATCGAGAGCCCCTATCACTAGGACAGGGCAACAAAGATCGAGAAGGTATGCAGAAGCGAGGACCAATAAACTATAGGGCAGCTATCCTGTACGCAATCCGATTGTAATTGTAGGGGAAGTTGATTATTTATCACGTAATGTATGCGATTGAAATTATATTATTATGGCATGACATTGTCAATGCTATGTCATATCGTGTCATGTTATGTTACGTTATGTTATGTAGTTATGTATTGCTGTGTTATGTTATGCAATGTTGTATCGTGTCAGGTAGTCATATACTATGCTACTTTAAGCTGATATGATTGTGTTATGTTATGCTATTAAAGGCGTTTTCCTTGATAGGATGAAAGATTGTAGTATTCAGAGATCTGGTGACTGGTCTCGTATGGTGGTATGGCATGATATGGAATGATCTGGTCTTATATGGTCTGGTATTTTATGACCTGGCATGGTATGGTCAGTTTTTGGGTAAGGTAATGTCTGTAGAATGGTATAGTGTCGATTGAGACTTGATTACGCTGCCATTTTTGGTGATGAGTGGAATCATTGGGCGGCCTTCAACGCACCTGTTCCGTCATTCGATGCCAGAAGGTGCTTCATTGATGGCCAGCATCATCATTATCATCAGCATCATCATCATGTCACCAACGTCAGCAGCCGATGACTATAAAGAGGAGGTGGAGGAGGAGGAGGAGGAGGAGGAGGAGGAGGAGGAGGAGGAGGAGGAGGAGGAGCAGTAAAAAAAGGAGGAGAAGGAAGAGGGTCAGGAGTAGGAAGAAGGAAGACTAGAAGACGGAGAAGGAGGAACTGCAGGGGATGATGGAGATGAACGGAGAAGGGAAGAGAAAGAGTTGAGCTAAGAAACAGATGAGCATAATGAAGAGGAGAAGCATGAAACTTGACTTGAAACTCATCATGATTCCTGGTTTCCCTAAACTATCGGATATCGACCAACTCCTGGTTTTCCGGATCTATCGGAGGAAAGAGAAGTAAGTAAGCAAATGGGTTGGAAAGGAAGAGTAGCGAAGAGAATCAGAAGCTGAGGCGGGAAAGGAAGATGATGATGAACGATGACCCTGATTAATTCGCACCATCCTCCCCTTCCTCTTCCTCCTCTTTCCCCCTCTTCCCCTTCTCTTCCTCCTCTTCGTCTTTTCCAATCGATAGGAATCATTTCGTCACAGGCCGAAGCCAAATTGATTAGCGCCCGGCCATAAAGCCAGGAGGCCGTACAGCCGAGGAGACGTTTTGGCTTGGTCAATAATATTAGGGCTTCATGGGCGATGTGAGGGTATGCCGGTGTGAGGGTATACGCCAATGGTGGTGCCGTGCCGTTCGAAGGTGCGTGTCGGTCGGTGTAAATTATGACGCTAATCGTTCGACCTGGCTGCCTGTCACACACAGGTGAGCGCCGTTGGTGACATCCTGCGTGGATCGGGAACGTCACCGGATGACTTTGTTTACCGATATCATCGTCTTCATCGTAGTCAGCTGGGCTCAGATCCATGGTCCGTTCCCTGTCAGGTAGCTCCTGCACCCGGCATCGACCCTCCTTCCTATCAGGTAGCTCTTCCACCCGGACAGGGGAGGGGAGAACACCCAACTCCGCTTGATTGAGCAATGGACAAATCCTACCTCTAGCTACCCCATGGTGGTTTTCTGGCTGAGTACCCGGCCGTCTTGGACCCCATACAATGACCACTATGTACTGTCATAGGATTCATTATCTCAGATAGCATAGAAAGGACTCTGTATATATAGATCACGACCAATTTTGTGCAATGTACATAATATATGCCCAGTTTGACGCAAATCATCTGTTACATGATGCGTCGTAAAGTAAACTAAAAAGTAAACGGCAGGTAGTCCCCCACCCTACACCGACCCTCCTTCTATCTACCGTGCTATAGCCTATAGGCTCAGCTATATATGGCCCTATCCCTGTCAGGTAGTTCCTCCACCCTACACCGACCCTCCTCCCTGTCAGGTAGCTTCTTCCACCCTGCATCGACCCTCCTTTCATCCGCCGTAGGTAATAGAAGCCAACGAAGCCAATCCACGACCATCGATATATATTGGGCGTATCTGTCACTGTATAGGTGTGGCCGGCGTCTCTCTGTCTGTCTGTCTGTGGGCGTCTCTGTCCGCCTGGTTCTGTCTCTCTCTCTGTTTCACACAGAGACGTCGACACACATATGCATGAATAGATGAACAGCAACAGACAAGCATCCTCAGACACACACTTACAGTCTTACACATAGACAGATGCAGTAGCGTTGGTTCAGTGGGCTAGGAGACCATAGATTCACGCGATATACTATAGGGACCAGGTATGCTTTGACCTCCGCTTTTTAACCACAGAGGTCATGGAGTTCTATCATAGGCCCATGTGGATTCAGTGTTTAAGGATGTCTTATCACAACAAAAGCCGCAGACGTCGACAGAAATTATTTCGACACATCGCAGCTCTTCTTCAATGTCTTCTCAGTTCTTTACTGGTGAGGACTGAGGAAGCCCATGTCTGTTGGGCCTGTGTAGGAAAGGTTGCAAGGGTGACGAGAGGAATACTGAACAAACGACATCCATGTAAGCTGCGACAGGAAAGAGGGTCATGATTCATTAGAAATCTTTTGGTGAAGTTCACCCACGATGAGGGGGCTCGGTGACGGTGGTGTAGCGATATGTTCTAAATTGAAGGTAGCTTTATTCAAATGTACTACACGTGTTTCTATAGCGATCGCAAGGCCTAGCGCCTTGGTTGCTGATTTCAAAGTTGCCAAAAATGAACGCGGTGGATTGCCATGAAAACCTATGCCAAAACGACTTCCATAATTCCATTAGAGGTGTATGTAATTCATATATATATATAATCTAACGTGTATATATATATATATATATAATTATATATGTGCATAATCTCTAATTTTTCTTAGTTTGTTTTATCGGATCGATCTCTTTAATTTTCTTAATTTCTAATTGTTTAGTTAAGATAGTTAAGAATATATATTGCCTAGTTTGTGAATTATCATAGTTGGCCGTAATGCTTTCTGTCAACTAATTTGTCTCAGGTGGCCCTGGCTTGCGGGACCTATGGCCCCTTTTGGGTCTCCTGGGCATACCGACAAATCTCGAAAACAGTTTCATGTACTTACGACCTGTATTTTAAGTTGGTTGCTGAATAAAATATGTTATGTTATGTTATGTTATGTTATGTTATATGCATATATGTAACGTAGGCATAACATATTTCACGGCAGTTACTTTGACATTCAGATAATAGCTCATTGTCATGTTTTATCGGATCGATCTAGTACTACGTAATGTGGCCGACTATGACAGGTGATGTATAGCCTCAAATTCATCACAAGTACGATAAAAGAGACAGAAGTTCATATCAGGGATATTAGGTAACAGAAACAAATATGAAACAGCAGAAACTGGGAGTCTTCGTGTTTCTTTCAAACAGGTTGATGCAGTAACTATTTAGTTTCATGAAATTAGTACAAAAGGTGTCTAGAGCATGCATTGGCAACTTCCGTTAACAGAGGGCCGCCCTAAGATTTTAATTACAGTTCAGGGCCGTATGCCAATTGCGGGCTAATTATGAAGATTCATTTGCCCAAGAATATGAGACAATATTAATTTTATTTAAACTAAATATTGCAGAATAACCGTTAAAGTAAATGAAGATAACTTTTATGATGAAACCTAATTATCCTATATACACACGGTCCTATACACTACAATAAAAATAAAATAGTCTATGTTTTAGGTTTATGCAGTTTTATTCTGGTGGCTACGCCTATCAAACAAGAAACTCAAATGACTTCTTACGACCCTCTATATGCACATACTAATACTCGATTATTCTCTATTTAATGCACTGGATCTCATTTTGGAGCGCTTCCTACATTATGTTCAACGTCAACCAAACGCAAGGTTATTCAAACACTATTCAACACACAAACTCCACCTTTATTTGCCTGAAGACACTTCCTGTGTTTGAATGATTAAGGCATGGCCTCTGCTCAGTTGTGATACTAAGCCCTCAATTAAGACGTAGTTAAGAGTTTTTTCTGTCTTGTTGTAGGCTATTTACTTTGTTTGTGACTATTATTAACATCAGTAGGTCTCGCCTTGTTTCCTATT